>CM077909.1:91022303-91129803 GCA_039720435.1 Amazona ochrocephala | reverse complement strand
TAATGAATCTTCTGTTCTGAAAAGCATGGTTTAGTTGATTTTTTTAATTTTACTTCAATGGAGCAGTACCTTGTCTTTTATAGAACAAGTTAGACAAACCATTAATGACAAGAGTGTTAAGGTTAAATATGAAGCAATGCATTCACTTCTCTGAGTGCTATCCATCTTTCCATTTACAGGAGCTTGACAAAAGTACTGGCTTTGTACAACATTTCCTTTAATTACATGCTGCGGAAAACAGGCTTTTAACATAAACATAGTTGCATTCATTTATTCAGCATTTGCTCTTCAATAGAGCTTAATGGAGAAGGTTTAAATCCTAAATGAGTACACACATCTCTCAGCAGTGTTATGCCAGTCCCTGTGCTCTGCTTAAAAGCAGTTTTAGGCTGCGTATGTAGTTTTTGAAGCTTTTGCCTAATAGTGAAGTTAAACAATTTGAAACAGAAGGTTCTATTCCCAAGATAAAGCTGGTCTTTATAGAAGTTGTGTGCTTATTTTTGCTCTTTTCAAGAGGAGATCATGTTCAAAAATAGCCCATTATTTACTTATGAGCTGTTCCGTCTTTACTTTGATATTTCTTATTTTGTGGCAGCAGCTAATGCACGTTCTATGGCATAAAAATGTTGGGTTTATTTGTTTAATTGCTCTGTTAAGCATCTTCGTGCCATTTGCACTGGATTAGAACTGTATGTGCAGCCCTAAAATATTACCCTTTTGAGACTTTTGCATTGTTTCCATTGTTAATGTTATTGTGGATTTCAGATGCTTTATATTTCTGCCTAAAGTACTTTGCTCCATTGTTTGTCTGCATTTTCACCTTCTGAACATAGTGTAAAATTACACACGGAGTCTGAAGTTGTAGTTACTATTGAGTTTTAATCAACATGAGCATCCAGCAAATCATTACTTCAAAACAATGGATGTTGATAGAAAAGTGGAGGTTTTTGTTAAAAAGTCCTTGATCAACATTTCCTTCTTAACTTTTTTTTGTCATATGTTTGGATACAGTATTGATATTTCTGTTCCATTTTGTAATGATATTCAAATTATTTTAATCAAATAGTTTATGGTAACATTTTAGAGAATTTCCCAGTTTCTAATGGAATTACTTGATCTTCATGAACTTAATTGAACCAATGACTACTGTCTGAATTTCAAGATTATTTTTAGCAGTTGGATATGAAGTTGTAATTAAGTGCAGTGGGTTTATAATTCAAATATTAGAAGATGTCTTTGTATATGGTCTTACTTAAACTGGACTTTTCCTAATCAGTCTTACTTACGTTTGCATTCTTCTTTTAAATTACGCTTTTTTGTAAAAAAGAGCTGTCTTAGTTTCACAGTTGTATTAGTATCATATGTCATTGTTCAGTTATTAGTAATTATAGGGCATTGCAAATAATACCTTAAGCAAATGTAATTAATTTATTACAAAATTGTTTTCTTGACTAATGGTTTAACTTTTAATGCAAATGTGGGGTTTTGTTTAGAAGTCTCTTTTTTTTGTTTTATGCTTAATAAGCAAGCAAATCTTAAAGTATTCACAATGAAATACTTAACATTTCAGGTATGCTGACAGGAATGAATGAGACATCTGCTACGATAGCTGTTGCTCCACAGAACTCTACTAGACTTATAATAATTGAGAAGCTAGTGAAGGCAGCAAACCTGGGTGTAGTCCCTTCTGGTCAAGATAACATACACAGGTAAGATTACATCATTCATAGGGGAACCATCTTTTAATATGAATTTGTTAGTTCAAAATTGGTCAACATTTCGTAGTATTAGGGAAAAATTTATTATCCACACCTTTAACAGATGAAGTACCCAATTATACTCTAACATAGAACCCTAAGCAGGTATTAATTTGGCCCTAAGTACTCTTAGCTCTTTATTTGAATGTATATATCTAGACTGTACTGTACACAGTTAGGGGGAGTTGTCATTTCATGCTTTTGTTTCAAAGGGAAAATGTAGCCTTTTAACGCACAGTAATTTCAAGAGCATCTGTATGTTTTTTTGACTTTTGTTTCTGTTTCTAAAAGTAACTGACCTTACTCAAGTGCATGATCTGTGAGAAGCAGCTTATTTTTCCCACGTTGATTTTTGACCTGTGATATCCAGCTAGCTAAACCTGGAAGTTGTTTTTTGGTGTTGTTTCAGGGTTGTTTTTTTTTCAGTTGAATGAAGATCTTTTTAAATGCAGGTTGAACGTTAAATTGAACATTTCTTTTTCCTTCCTGTATTTATGCAAGGAAAAACAGTGATCAGCCACAAAAGTCATTGGCCCTGTCTAAATTCTAAAAGTTACTTGTAGATCAATCCATTTCATCCAAAAGCTGTGGTACAGAATGTCAATAGAATTTATATGATTGTTGGTTAATGACAGCTTTTAATGTGATTGGCTCAAAATATTTAGCCCCGTGAATCTCTATGCCTGGTCACTTGTGACAGGAACAAACAGGAAAACTGCCATGTGTTGAAAACTGAGTGGACACAAATAACAGCAGCAAGATGTAATTGGAAGCTGTTAACCTGGTCTTGGAATAAGAAAATGCATGCATTTCATCTACCATCTACTAAAGCTGTTCCAGAGTGTGAATTATCTCTAGCTCCTGAATTTTGCCATTTGAATAAGAGCAAAGTATCTTCTTTTAAAACAAAGAACAATGTTTTTCTTTGAAATTTTGCTGACTGAGATGGCTGTTTGGAATAGTGAGAATCGTGTAGCATACACAGGACTAATAACCTGGCATTTTTCTTTGTTGGATTTAGTCTTTTTTGCATCGCTGGGCATTTGTATTGTATTGCATTAACATTAACCCAGATGGATTTTCCTATGTATTTGATACAGTCAATGATAAAATTCTGTTTCACCACAAAAATATGGTACAGCAAGCGCGATTGCACTGAAATGATTGTCACTATTGACACCTGCTCCTCCATGAAAGAGTCCTCATTTGTTGCATCCCAGAGGGATTTATACAGCCTCAGCATCAATTTGAAGACTGGGTGAGAGTGTCAATCAAGAAAGACTGAAGTGTCTACAGCATACAGGTGTTCTCCATCTTTACCTTATCCATCACATGAGACTTACCACATAGGGATGGATTGTTTTGTGACTGAGTCTTGAAAAGGCTTCCAAAAGTAATACCTTAGTTTCTAGCTCAGCCATAGGTTTCCTGATTGTAGATAAGTTCCTAATTTGGTCTTGCTCTTCTCTTGCTCTTTTCAAAAAAGAAAAAAAAAATAAAAAGAAAGAAAGAAAGAAAAAAAAAGGAAAAGGGGGTTTTGCACTAAACAGGGTGTATGACCAGTAGTAAATAAATTGAAGATGTACTTCCTGTTGGGTACACTCCTTCAGAGACAGTGGTTGAAAACATGTTATGATCAGGCTGAAGTATTCAGAATGTTTTAGAGCATCCTGAAATGTTCTTTTATGTTTTTTGTTTGATTCAAAATAGAATGTAGTCAGTCTGCCACAGTAGTTACAGAATAGTTTGTCTTTATAATATCCGTCAGGCAATAAAAATTGTTTATAACAACTTAAATAGCCTACCAGAAATACCCCTCAATAATAAGCATTTAGAAAATAGCCCTTCATTTTCTTTACCATAAGTTACTGTAGTTCATTCAAAGATACTGTGTAGCCATAATTGCAGATAGTTTTTACAGAGACCAAGAATGGGAATATTAACTAATCGATACTGTGGTGAACCTGTTCATCTTTTAAATAGCACTACATTATCACTAAAGTAAATCCTAGGTTTATATAAAAGAATATTTGAGATAGATTAGACAAAACTCTGAAACAAATTACTTAAATATATATACATATATCAAAGTATACATATATTTGGATTAATTAACTTTGCCATGAAAGTAAATAAAAATGGAGTCTCTTCTTCCAAAATCTCACAAATGCAAGAAGTGTGTCATGTTTTATTTATGTGGCATATGCACCATTTCAGGATGATAAATAAGGAGTCACCTTTTACCTTAACAGAGCAGTTACAAATTCAATAAAAATATGTTAAAAGTGAATTTTTTCTGCATATTGTCATCTGTCTTGTTTGTTCTAGTGCAAGCGGTATTTGGGGAAAAAATTATATACAAGAACTTGTTTTAGCTCATCATGCTATTCTGTGAGGACTACTTGAGCTCACTTCTTGGAAGTCCTTAGTACATACCCTTTTACACAGGAAAAGAGATATTTTTAAACTGATGTTTTGCACTGTGCAGCAGAAATTATATTAACCTCTTAGTTGGTCATCCCCAACTTAAGTATTTCTATGTAATGATGTCTAATGCCAATAAATTTTTATTATCTGGTAGTGAATATACTCATTCAGAATAAAATTGTATAGTTTAGTACAGGTGTATCCGGTGAACACGAACAGGTGTGTATTTCTTGGGGTTTTTTCAGTCTAAATATATTTGCACTCATGACAAAGACAATGTCATTCTGGTGGGACCCAATTACTGCTCCTTAAATTGATAGCCCTAAGGATTGTATTTTTTGCACCAGTTAAAATCCTTAGAGCAAATATAATGAAGATTTGAAAATAAGTACTTGAAACAAATATCAACAGAATAGCATGCAGTCACCAATGAGAAATGAAAAAAATATAAACCTGTCAAATACATCAGCTGTATATCAGTCTGTATCACAGTATAGCAACACCTTCTTAGGTGCATTGTTTTCTCTCTTTACTGTATAGTTACTGAATACTTATGTTTACTTGAAATGTAGTAATTTAGTTGTTAACTAAGTGTAGAACAAAATGCCAGATAATACAGTTGATTCTTTTTTAAACTCTCTTTTCTGACTGTTTTTATTTGAAGTGATAGCTGCAAACGTTTTGAACTCAGTAACCAGTATAGGTATCAGAACCCAAAGGTGCAGATTTATATTCATACATTTGTAAAATAAATTTTCTGTACCATATTACTTTCTTAAGTGTAGTTGCCTGTTCTTCGAATGAGTTAATACAGGCTAGATTACCAGGCCTTGTAAGGCTGCATATGGTGCATTCTCATGTCCTTAATAGGATTTAGCTATGTATTGATCTCTCTTGCTTTTGTGATCAAGGGGAAACATTATTTCAATTTTAAAGGCTTCTGCCAAAAGCAAGAATGTGAAATGCTTTTTAAAGAGGTTTTTTTTTTTAACAGAAAATATAATGTCTCAAATATGAAAACTTCAGAAAAAGTGTATTTTTCTTAAAATATTATTTCACAAGAGTGATTAGGGTATTTTTTTCAATTGCATAGCTCTTTCAATGTCTGAGAACTGTTGTTTGTTAAAAATATTTTAAGAAATGAGGGATTGGAAGTGGGTTGAGAAATACATAGATGTTGGCAAAGTGATTTCAAAAAGAATCAGCTAAAGCACCAAGTTTCTGTCTGGTGGTTCAAACCACACTGTGGGTACCATTTGAATATCTAAAGACAGAGACATGTAAAGAGAAACATTTGTTCCTGCAGTGTATTAGATCAGTCTGAATAACCACATTTAGAGACTAGGTACTTTTCAGTTGAAATATTTCTGCTGCTTATTGTCAGTGGGGAAAGTCTACCAGGGATTCTTCCATCTTTAAGGTAAGAGGATACATAATTGAGGACATTTATTTCCTCAAAATTGATTCTTCTGTGGATCATCACTTCAGCTCCCTGTCTCTATCTTGGCAGTAACATTCATTGGTTTATATATCAAAAATAAATTCTAGGCTATTCTCTTCTATTTCAAAATGTGACGAGATGAAGACACTATTCAACTCAAGATTTTCAGTATTTTTAATTTTAACAAACGCAAGCCGTATGTATCCAGAAATGCCCTTCACGTTAATGCTACCTTCAAAATGTGTTGCTTATTCTTCTCACATGAATATTCTTAAAGTTCTTCAGGTATCTTCCTCTTTTGTCATTTTCAACTCCATAACCTCCTACCAGGATAGGTAATCTTCATTTTCTTCACTTCTAATATAGAAAAAAGCAACAGTTGGTGACAAACTGAAAAGACTAGTTGCAGACTTTAATCTTAGACTTGAATACTCTTATGTACCCCTTGAAAATGTCAAAATATTGTCAAATATTATGTAAGGCTCTTTACATGAAGGAGAGGTATTTCAGGGTAGATTGGCTTAGAAAGAAAATAATGGAAATACACATTTCCACTCCCTACAAAAGATGGTGCAAAAGCTTTTAATATGTACACAGTAGCACATAGCAAAAAAAGTCTGTTCAGAGCTGGCATCATCAGAAGAAAACTGTATTTGCTTCTTCCCTCTTTCACTTTGTTTTATGCTTGAGTGATTCCGTTGACGTCAGAATATAATGTGTAATGGAATGGAGAATCAAGCCGTCTTGAACTGCCTTCCTCTCTGCTTTCTACTTCCTGAAGCATTTCTTAAATGGGATACATTGCACTCTAGTAGATTATTTCCCTCAGTGACCATGGCTCTACAAAATGATGTAAGGTAGAACACCTTTTCCATGCTTCTTGTTCTCAAAGACTTTACTTGTACATTACCCAATCAGTCAGATAAAAGTCTGAACCTATCAGGTTGGATATGAAGAACTAATTTTAGTCAACCTCAACTAATTTAATAGTCCATTGAACTAGTCTGTTGCTGCTGTTGTATTTTGGAAGCAATCCACAATTAGTAACAGGAAATAGCTGGGTTAGAATGTGAGCATGGCGTCATGTACATCTCTCTTTTTCTGCAGTTTATCAGGATGGCCTTAACCATTGACCTCAACACTCTTGAGACACATGACAGCATTAATTTCAGTCCTCTAATTTGAGATGGGCAAGTCTGTAATTTCAGCAACCCAGTAGCGACAACCTGGGGTTTTGAAGACAATCAAACCTCAGCTTCTTTCAACACTGAAGCCTTAATCAGCTTCAGAACAGCCATTTCACATTTCAAAATAACGAGTTTAATATCCTTCTGCGTTACAGTCATGAAAGCTGTCATTCTGATGTCTGTCTCTCCTTCCAAGAGATCAGCAGAACTTGCAGACGGAAGTTTCTAATCTCTTGGTGTGTCTTCATAGTAGACACCTGAATTACTTCCATACAAGCTAGCTTTTAAACAAGAAGTACAAAACAGCACTTCTGCTCATTGCTGGGGCAGGTCTAATTAGCTAAAGCACAGCATTGCTCACAGTGACTATGCTGCTTTTGGGATCTGTATTTTTAAGGACACTTGACTGAACATGGTATAGATACACCATTTTGTTCAGAGATTAGTGTCTGTAGTACATCATAGTTTAGCATACCCATGACCTGTGTGATTTTGTGAATAAGCAAGTATTGAATGAGATGTGAAATATCTTCCACCTGTCTTTTGGAGGTGTGCATTAGTATCTTTTACCAAAATCAAAACTATGCTGTGTAAACTTTTTAATATGACAGTAAGCACACTGCAATGGATAAGCATTTAAATGCTGAAGAACATGGAAGCAAGTAGGCCCAACATAGAAACTTCCATAAAATGCTTGAAAATCAGAAGTCCAAGGATCAACACTTGTTTTTCACTAGCCTTTATTCCCCATCCCATGAATCAGCCTGACAGTCTGGTTGTATTCAACCCTTTTTATCATTTTGCAACCTGTCATGTCCCATTTATAGTATATTGGCAGACTGATTCTCAAAGGAAAGAGGGTTTTGTTTACAGACAATTTTGGTTATCAGAGAATGGTATGCTTAGTAATCAGTTATCCTCCCCACATCTTTTTAATCCAGCAACACTTACCGTGGGAAGAGAAGTATGTGATTGTGCCTGTATATAGGTAGGTTTATATTGAAGAAAACCCCCTTTAAAGGGGTTCACCTGGAAAATTTTACTGTGTATGTAAACTTCCAATTTGTACTAAATTTGGAAGAATTCTCAGGCAGAAAGTTGGTGATCACACCCCATCAGCTTACTGTAACTAGCAACTGCGTCTACTTCCAGAATGTCAGAAAGGAAATGCTATCACCTATATATTGATGATAAACACAGTGTAGAAATTTCTTAGAAGTATAAGTTGTTTATAGCTACTTCGTTTGAATCCAAACATATGTTCTCAGCAGCTGACAAACAGGTCCTACAGATCCAGGAAGACTGTTTTTTAAAGACCTTTTCTGCTCTATGTGCACACAAAAATCTTTCCTAAGATTTTTTACTAAGCAATTGGCCTGTCAGAGAGCTTAAATGAAGTGAAATCTCCCTCTGGCAGTAGCTCCTTTGACGCAGTTATGTGGATTGTTCTGCTTCTGTGGTTCTTTAGCTATGGGGCTCAGTCGTCTTTTTCTCCTCTTCTAGAAAGCTGCAATGAGTAGCTGAGTGAAGTTGTAATAGACATGCGGCCTTGGGTTTGCTTCCTGATTTCTTAAGTAGGAATTAATTAGAGAGCTAAATACCCTAGGCAAAGCAGTTTCTCTGATAGCCTTTACCTATAGGAGACAGAATTCTAAAGAGTATAGTATATCCACATCCACAGTATTTCAGCCTTTGTTGTAACCGGAAGTTGTAAACTCTTAATATTTTCTTGATTTATGATAGAAGTAATTCTAGCTTATCTGAAAATCAAACAAACAAACCTGCCCAACTGGGCTAACAATTTCTTTTTTAACTTTTTGCCGAACAGGACTAAAAATCTTCCCCATAAGTCACTATTCTTAGGTAAGCATTTTTATTTCTAGAGAAAATGAAAACAAATTTTTTAAATGTGAAAGTACTTATTCAGTATTTTTAACTAGATACTCCTTAATAATCAAATTCTAATGCTCCAAACCTTTAAACTTTTCTCCCTCCTAAAGAGGGGCCCTATGTGTATTAATGCAGTTTTCACATATTACCACCACATAAAGATTTTGATTAACTGGTACAAAATACTTGATCAAGAGAATGCCTTTCTACAACATCATTTTAAGGCCCTTAACATTTGTAATATATTATTGTATTTAAGGAGCTTGCATGTGGATTGGAAAATTTAAAAATAATATGGGAAAATCAGGCTTTAGCTAAATATTGAAAGTATATGAGTGAGTAATTTTAGATACGAGGTTAATCAAAATGAGATTATTCTAGCCTAGCTTATTTGCTGTCCACTAGAGGACAGCACTGCTTTTGTATCTGAATGCTGTAAAGTGAAAAAATATGTGCAGCATTTTCTTTCAAAAACAAACAGGAATCTTCTGAGCCAGTTGTTTAAACAGAAAACATCTAACACTTAAAAAAATCTAACCAAACAGAAGAATATCTTTGATTTGAAAGATCTCTGAGGATCTTTAATATTTTCGTATATTTTTATAAGGTAGCTTACTTTCTTGGAAGTAAATAATTTTTTTTGCAAACTAAAATGTATAGCCTGTTTTCAAAATGGACTTATGTAATTATCAAATATTTACCATACTAAATGCCTGATTCTTTAAGTAAAAATAAAAAAACTAGATGATGAAACAAAATAGATTGAGAATTACAATGGTATTTTTATATGTGTAAGGACCAAATATGTTGGTTCAAGCTTTTAGCCAATTGAAGTTTTGGGGAAGAGGTATAGATACCAACATACAAAAATGCTGAAATTTTTGAAGTAAAAGTAAATTTGGAGAATGATAAAAAGTTCATGCAACATCTTTTTGAATGTGTGTAGTAGTGCTGTGTATTGAACATTAAGTTGAGAAAACTCACTTGCGTTCCTGCATTTTTGTTAGAGGTACAGTGCAACTGCTCACTGGCAGCTGAGGACAAACGCAAAATCTATTTTAGCAATAGAACTACAAATTTTAAAAACATAGTACAGGTTTGACTGCAATTTACAATTTCATCATTTTATTAAAACAAAAAATAGTTAATATTGGTAATAACTGCATTATGGTAATGAGTTAAATGTTTTGAACAATTTATTCTAAGATCGTGTTAAAATCACATGACATACTAGAAAAAAGAAAATTACAATTATCATAATATTATTTTTAAGGTAAATATTAATCAAATTTTATTAATAATAACCAATGTTAGACAAGGGGTTTTTTCCAAGACATTAAAATTGCCAGGTTAAAAAAAAAAAATCTTTCTTTTTGTGAATATATTTCTGCTTACGTTTTAATATTAAACTTACTCTAACACCAGGTCAGAACTCATACATAGTAATGCTATTATGTATAGTTCTTTTTCATGTTCTAATGCTTACACAGAGGGCGAATGCAGGTAATTAGTAATTTAGCCAGTTTTTAGATCAAATGTTAATTGTAGAGTCAAACCTGTACATGGTAGAATTCATCAGAGTAAGGTGAAAATTCGGAGTAAAAAAAAAAAATAAATAAATATTTTTGTTGTCCAACTAATAGACTGGGAGGTACTTCCAGTTGTTCATTCTTATATTTACAAATTGAAGACAAATTCACAGCAGTTTGGTTTTTTTCACCCCCTTTGAATATATTCATTGCATAACTTGATTACACATTTGTCAACTTTGGACTAATTATTTTTCTACAGCTAGGGCAGGGCGTTGCTTCTTTTGATTGTCTTTCTTACTAATAGGATTCTATCTGCTTCAGCAGGCAGTAATTGAAGGTTTCATGTACAAGATTTAAAGAAAAGGCAATGGAAAAAAAAAGTTTTAGCCTCCATGGGCCATTATCATTCTGGTAAGCAGTAGAACAGAAAAAGGAAAAGGCTTAGCTTGAAAAGAAAAAACAGAGAGGGAGAAAAGCACCCCACAGGAGAGAACTATGTTTTAATGCTGTTGAATTATGCATAACAAACATACTCTGCTGTAAACAGTTGTCCCGATAGTGACCGTTCAGGTCTAAATTTACTTTCTCAAATGTTGAATTTTAAAGAGCAGATTTTGAATTACTCTGTTGCTGTCTATTCACTGGTGTGGAATTTTCATAACCTTTCCATATAAAATGCCTTTCCTGTATATTGTAGCTCTCCTCTGTTTACAAGTAAAGGGAAAAACTTGCTAGTCTGTAGTTAGACTAGTCATCCTTACAAAGCCAGTGTGTGGCAAATTCTGTCACACTGTGACATTAAACCCTTGGATGGTTAAACCATTGTATAGTTAATACCATTGAAAGGTATTAGACCATTGTATGGTTAAACCACAACACTGGTGCTCTGTCGTTTCCCTTTATATCAACTATAAATCAAATATTTCTATGTGATAATCATTAACAAATCTTATCTTCATAGAAAGTGACCGAGAATGTGTATTTGATTTTTAACTCTTGAAAGACAAGTGACTTTCTAAAAATATACACTTCTTTCTTGATGTTGATTTAGAATTGATTCTTAATATATATTTCCTTATCTACTGACAAGTATTGTATTTATGGAGAAATAATCTGTGAAATCTTCTTCTTTATTTTTTTTTTCTTTTCATGTCACATAGCCTCAGAGTATTTAACATTCATTTAAAAGAAACGAATATATTTGGAAAAATATACCTCACATTATTATGTGTCTAATCTGTCTTGATTTTTTTTAAATGGGAAAGCTATTAACAGTTGCAAATCTTGCTGAATATTTTTAATTAAGTAAAATCAATTTTATAATTAATATTATCACAGAAAGAAAAACAGAAAATAACTCCAGTGTAGCAGAAAGAACCATCTTCAAATTATTAGTAAATATTTGGTTCTGTTTTCTGAATGGTATTCTCTTTTACTTTCTTCTTTTTTTCATGTTTACTGATGCATCATTTGTTGCAACAAAACCATGTTCATAATATAATGTCATATGTTAAGAGTTGTCCATAGGACAAGTCCTTTCGGACCTACGACAAACCAGTTTACAAGTTAGATTTTAATGTACTGCAGGGCCATTTCCAAGGCTTATTTCATTGTATGAATTCTGATAGATTTTATTATCTTTTTACAATTTTTTTTTTAAATTCAAATTCTAACCTTTAAGGCAGTATCAACTTTCAGTAAAAGTAAAAAGTAATTACTGACCTTGTGGGGAAAATAAAAGTTTCTTGCAAATAATAAATACCTACTATATTATTAGAGTGATGATTTTTTTGCTCCTGAAAGATTTTTTTTTTTTTTTTTAATGGCTTTCTGGTCTAGGCATTTTGTTGAGCAGAGCACACATTTTGGAAAATCCAGGTGGGCTTTTGAAGAGTAAGCATGGAAATGCAGAAACATGTACTTAGTTGAAAAAAACACTACTAACCAAATCCTTCAGTGGCAGTATTTATAAAGTATCTAAATATTTAGCAAATCAGTTTTACTGTTAGTGTCTTCTAACCGAAGGTCAACTTGCTTCCTCCTTTTGTAACTGTTCAGTTTCAGAGATCATACATGCATATTTGTGTCATTATTCTCTTTAGAAAAAAATATCTTCCCTATTTTAAGGAACAGATTTTGATTTCCAGAGTTCAAAATCAGTGGTAAGCACATGGTGTGGTTGTTCCTCTATACACCCTTTTTTAATGGTGAACTAAGTCATCCTGTATTGTTCCAATTCTTTTTTTGCACCAAGTAATTCCAGATCCGTGACCATTGATACAAACCAATTAGCCAATGCTAGTTATGCATACTAATGCTTTGTGTAAAATCATCCCAGTATCAGACCCTTTGCATCTTGCAAACCACATACAAGCTCACATTTTATTGATGTTATCTGTTTTGTTCAGATGTATGAAAAAGTACTATTGATTCCCTATGTGATTTTGCAAATCCACATGTAAAAATGCCATTGCAAAACTCATCTCTGATGCTTTGGGCCACCTTGGCTTTTGCAGACCGCTGATTTTGTATCACTTTCAGCTTTTAATAAGAGAGGGTAAAATCAAGCCTCGAGGCTATGAAACACAGCGGGAGTGCCAACTACCAACCTATTTACGTGCATGCTCAGACATAATCTGCTTCTGTGTTGTCCCAAGACACAACTGTTAAGTAAATAAAGTGACTAATAAGACTATTGTTTCTGTAATTATCCCTTCCCCCTGTCAAAATCAACCAGAGAAATAGTCATCTTCTACATCTCAGTGCAAATAGATGAAATAATTGATATAACTAGCTAAGTAGATAATTTTTATAATAGTAACGTTATTTTAGAACCTCATATTAAAGGGAGAGGTCTTTGAATGTATCTATAATCTGGACAAAAGAAGTAGATTGACCTGTGATGGGTGACATTAGAGAAGTGCCCCGTGTTTCCTTAATTAGTATAATGTGTTATGAGATTTTGGTATGCGTAGTCTAAAAAGAAAAAAGAGAAATTACTTCTCGTTTAAAGAGAACCTGCTTCCTGCTTAAGTGGCTAATATTTTAATTAAGTCTAGAGTGAAGTTTTTTTGAGTATCTCCTGATAAACTCCCTTCTTTATGTTGATGGTAATTAAACAGATCCCCAAGGGCTTGGGTAGGCGCTTTGCAAGGCCCATGCTAATTGTGAGACATGAGACACTGACCAGTTGGTTTGCTCTTGAATAGTGCACAGCGTGCTGTCAGCCCAGCAGTTTGATTTTTCTGTATTGTGAGCTGTTGTCAGGGCTAACTGGGTCCTATTGTGGCTGAAGATGTTGCGCAAATTGAGGCAGATGGCTCTGATTCAGACACGTGTCATTCAGAAAGAGGAGTGGAGATTGGCCCTGCAAAGTGGGGTCAGACTGGGTCATAGACCTGCTCTACACTTGTTAGTGTTTTCAAAAGCCCATGCGCAGCAACTTTGTTGTCAAGTAATCAAGGGGGGTGGGGGAGGCGAAGGGCAAGAAAAAAACCATGATGTGCTCCTTGTGGAAGATGGAAGAGGAGGCTGTTGCCATCCTCTTCCTTCCCTTCCAGTCTCTTGGGCCTGGCTGTGCCTGCAGAATGAATTAACAGGATTGACAGAAGTTCATTGTGCCTAAAATGGCTTTTCAGTCAATTGTGGTGCTTAAAAGGCTAGTTTTACTTTTAATTCCATGTAATTAGTGGGTTCTCCATGTCTTGGAATTTAGTAATGGTGCATTAAACCTAACTTTTGTTTATATGATTGGTTGGGGTTTTGGAGGGGTTTTATTTGCTTTGTAGGATTTTTAATATTTCTTAAATATTTATAATTATTGGCCATATTTTTATATTAAATATTATGTAGATAAATTCACAGAATAATTTGGTGTTTTGCTGTTACCATCATTTCAAATAATTGTGTTGGGTGTTTGTAACTTTGGCTGGGTTTACTTTGAATTAATTCCCAAGATGGCAGGAGGATGCACTTTTCTAGAAGTAAATAATTTTGCTTTTTGGAAGCGCTCTACTACATTTAACATAGTTGCGTTTTCTTTTGAGCACCAGATAATGACAGTTATCCATGGGAATCTCCATACAGCTGAATTCAAGTTGCCAATGTGCATGAGCATTATAGGTGAATTGAAGAATCAGAATTTACATAATTTTATTTAAATAGTATTTATTTTGTGCTATTAAATAAACAATTTTGCCTGATACTTTTTTTCTTAAAGGCAGAAATGTTTGCACAGTGCTGAGTAACTTGTATCTGAAGTATTTATGGAGGTTTTTATGGTTTATCCCCTGAAATGCATTAATGAAATTGGAGGTATTTTATTTTATTTGAGCTCATTTAACTTCTCCAGAAAGAAGTATTAGCAGTCTTTGACCTAAAGATCTTCAGTGATTTTTGTTTTTGCTTTCCCCTCCAGGTTTGCCGCTAAGACTGTGCACAGTGAGTCACTGATGCTAGTCACAGTGGAGCTGAAGGGGAGCTCTACAGCACAGCTCGTCATAAACACTGAGAAAACTGTGATTGGTTCTGTTCTGCTGCGGGAGCTGAAGCCTGTCCTGTCCCAGGGGTGACCTGCTTACATCTGGACTTCAGAATCTGGCACACAACAAAAGTGCCTGGCATCCACTAGTGCTGCCTTTCATTTATAATAATAGCCCTTCCATCTGGCAGTGGGGGAAGAATACACTCTTGACATTCTTGTCTTCTGCTTTAGAATGCTAGTGTGTATCTATCATGTATGCAAGTCCTTTCCTTTTTTTCTGCTTGCTAACCAAAGAACATATATTTTACTGTCAATTACCTGTGCTTTAAAATATATTTCCCATTTGTTCTACCCTAGTCCTTCCCTCTCTGCTCCTTGCTCCCTTCTTCCATTACCTTTCTTCCCTAATAGTTTTCCCCATTTTAGTGGACAAATACTAGATAATAAAGTTCAAGGGAAATCACACTGCTTGAAAACTGAGTTAAAATGGCAAGTAAGTTCCAGCAACATAAACAGCAGCTATGTGGTTCAGAGAGGGCTTTTTGCATAAATGTAAAAATACAGTAGGTGCAGGAAAATGGTGTTTGCTTTCTGGAAATGCTTATAAACCTGAATTTGTCTATTAAAAACATTGTTCCCACCTGCTGCCATTTTCTGAAATATTTCTAATAAGATGCCAATAAAGTAGTGCTATGAGCAGAGGCTTCCTCTTTCTTGTTTTGGTAGAGAACTGATAACAATAATCACTAGTATATAAGTGGTTAATTAAAGTAAGTACAAGGTAGGACACTGCATACACATCAGCTCCTATCATAATTTTCTGCTGTGTAGATACATTTTTGATAATAAACGAAGCCAGTAACTGCTGTTTTCAAATTGGCACATTCATAAAATACTGATTTAATTATTAGACATATTACATGAAATACTATTAGACTATTGTGACGAATACTGTCATCTAGCTTAATAAACTCTTCAGATCTTTGCTTCCAATTTCTTTTGTAAACTGAGATTAAAAAGTCTCCCACCTGTGCCTCTATTCAGCTAGGGCTGAAAGGACCAACAGCCGTGAAAACTTTTTTGCACCCTGTTTTCTGCCTGTAGCCTGGATGTCACTGATTTTCACCTTCCCTTCACATTCTGGTTACATGGTAGGACTGCAGATGCTGAGCTTTGTCATGTCATATCAGTTCTCCTCACTTCCACCATGGCTTTTCCTAGTAACTCATGGCTCTGCTACAGATGTTTTCATGACACTGAAAGGGTATTTTGACAAGAGTACCCTTGCTCTGTCACCAGGACCCTTGCATGGTCCTTTGATGCTAAGTGGTGCTGGTTTTGTTTGGCTTGCTGGGTGATAGGAAGTACTGCTTCATCAGAAATGCTGCTTTTCTGCACAGTAGAAAATTCTTCTAAAATTTTCTGCTAAAGGTAAAAGGTGGCTCCAACGTGTGAAAGAGTTTATTGGCAAATTCTGGAAAGGAATGGTTTTTTTAGGTATCTTAGTAGCAGTTCTGTGAGAAATTAAGTTCTAGGTTTTGCTAGCGCCCAAAATATACTCGTATTTTTCAGACAAAGAAACAAGAATCTTATGCCCTCAACAGAAATGTACATGTTCTTAATCAACATTTACATTATTTTCTGAAGTCCTAATCCTGCAGTTAGTTTTTTCTTGAATTGCAGTTCTCAAGTGTGGTGTTAAAGTTATTCAAACATGGAAAATTAATCATTGTAAAAAATACTGTCATCTCAGAGATGAGATGAGCAGGTTGCTCTTAGACAGTGTTTGATATTAAGACTCAGTGAGAAGGTAGTGAAAAAGGTGCAGAACTGCACTTCCTGGGAAAAGACGACTCCAGAAGCTTCAGCCATGTTTGTAAAGGAGAAAACAAGAATTGTTTTTTTCTGCACAGTGTTAAGTCAAAGGAAATCATATTAATACTCTCTAAGCTGCACATGGTGCTGAGTAATTTTTGCCTCCCTAGAGTAATTTATACACTTCAGTTGTGAAGCCCAGAAATGTGTATAGGATATTTGGGGAGTTTCTGTTATTAATTTACATATTTCAACACTTTCAGACTTGGTCCAATGGTTCAGTAACTCTCAATACAGGTATCTGGGCCATGTGATTTGAAAATTCATGCTGTCTTCCCCAAATAGTAATTTGGAGAGAAACTTTATTTAAAGACAGATACTTAAGTAGTAAAATATCCCTGCACATAATAAAGCTCTGCTCTTCAGGAATATAAACATGAACATATGTACATGTCTTTAGAGTGGAAGTTGCACTCTGTCATAATTCAGCCAGTTAGCAGTAGTTAACAATAGCTTCTTGGTTTTGCTGTGTGCTATTTTTATCCAATTTCTTCCATACTTTTCATCATTTATAGAAGCATATTATTAGGATGTGAAGTAGACGACTAGTCTAAACTGCAATCTAGTATTCACTTCAGAGTAATGTGCTTGTACCAGGTATGAGCAGCTCCTACTACGTGCTTGTGCAAGAATCTAGACCTGGGCAGACTTGGAATATAACTGCAGGCACAACTCGGGGCACGGGAGCAAGGCATTGCAGGACTGGTGAGGTGGGTTTTGCTGAGATGGTTAGGGAATTATATCAAGGTCTATTTTATGGAGTGGAAGAAGAGGGTTGATTACTTAAATTATGGAAAGTTCAAGTTCAGTGGGGCCTTCAGAAACATAGGAAAACCAATAACAACTGCAAACTGATATATATTATGGTAATATGGGGTCCAGTTTTATTAACTACTTAATTCACTTAATTCAAGATAAGTAAAACTCAGAGACTCCAAGATTATTGTGATCTCATCCAAGCTTTAAAACTCATGCTGGTAATTATGGATTGAAGAATTATGCAAGAAGAGCAAGGGCAGACAAATGAAGCTTGAGATTGACGGTTCACCTGCTCTTTGCTCCCTGATTGTTTCCACACACACACATGCCAATTTGTGAAGAGGTGTAAGGTTTGGAGTTTTTTTTCTCTCTTCTCATTCATAACTGAATTTTCTAATTCAGTTATTCCAGAAGAACTCAGACCATTTGGAAAGAATAAGGTATGGAGAAGAGTTGTTACATTACTTTGTATAGCAGAATATAAATGTCGGCTTGATGCATGACAGTCAAAATAAGAATTTTTTTTCTCTTACTTTCACATTTTATGATGTTGTATAAAAGAATAATTTTTTTCTGTTTACCCTGCTTTAATTCTAATAACTAATTTCTGAAGAAAAATGGCAGAAGTAGAAATGAGTCTAGAGTTACAAAAAAAATAAGGGAAGATATAAATAGAATACTGTGTGAAAGGATAGTGGAAATAATGAAACTGTTTTTAGGGCAGGGACATGATACACTGTATGAAATACTGGGTGGCATGGAAAAGATAAATTGGGCTTTCTTGATTGTCTTTTCTACTACTCAGGAACAAGGTGGCATTCTGTAACATTTCTAAAGCAATATATGTAAATTGGAAGAGGGAATTAACTTTTTTTCTCAGTTTTTAACCACAACAGGTACTTAAGCTCTGGTCATCTGCTGTATCAAGGTAACATGATGTTTACTAAAAGGAGCAAAACTGGTTAAGTATATTAGTAAAGGAATATGCAGATATATGTTGGGTAGGATACAAAAAACCATAAGGGCTCTAAATCTTGATCTGAGGCTTAGGCCAATGTTGTGGTTTAAGCCCAGGAGGTAACTCAGAGCCACACAGCTGCTCTCTCACTCCCCACCTTCTTCCTCCCCCAGCTCCCAGAGGGGTGGGGAGGAGAATGGAAAGAATGTAACTCCCACAGGTTGAGATAGGAAGGCTCCGGTAACTGAGGTATAACACAAACCACTGCTGCTACCACCAATAATAATAATGACAAGAGAAATACAAGGAAAGAGAACACAACTGCTCACCACCCGCCAACCGATACCCAGCCCCACCCGAGCAGTGATCTAGCCCTTCCAGGTAACTGCCCCCAGTTTATATAGTGGGCATGATGTGCTGTGGTATGGAATACCTCTTTGCTCAGTTTGGGTCAGGTGTCCTGTCTCTGCTTCCTCCTGGCTTCCCCTCTTCCCTGCAGAGCATGAGACTTAGAAAGTCCTTGGTCAGACTAAACATTACTGAGCAGCAGCTAAAACCATTGGTGTTATCAGTGCTGTTCCCAGGCCAAAAGTCAAAAACACAGCACTGCAGCAGGTGTTACCAGCTACTAAAAAGGATAAAAATGACTGCTACTGATGAACCCAGGACGGCCAATTACTGGTATTTGGTGATAGGATGAAATCCTTTTGCACATTTTGTTTAACAATGATCCCTTACCATAATTAGTTCTCTTTTTTTAAATGTTCAATTACTGAACTGTCTAGTCTTGCGTACAATATCTTATATGCTTGAATTAATTTTAACTTGATACTTAAATGCCCTCACAAGGATTCTGGTAGGTTAGTTGAATCTTCCCAAGCCCATATCCAACTTTCAGTGGGTGCCTGAAACAAACATAGGAGAACCTGCTGTGTTCTCACTTTCTGTCAATTTGTCTCACTCCTCTTCCCTAGATTTTTGTTGTTCCTTTTTTATCATAAAGTGGATGTTTTCATAATTCTCATGTGTTAATGTTTTGTGGTGCAGACAGCAGGCTTTGCTGTGTTTGCATAGTGTAATTTCATTGCTGGTAGAAGCCTTTGTGCACAGCCCTGATAAAAGCAATGCTTCTGTTCAGGTTATTTTCCTATTATCTGTTATACTTGTGCTTTATGTAGCACAATCCAGTGAACCTGTTTGGAAGAGAAGGAGCTAGCGAGCACTGCATTTCCAGTCTGACAGCTGACTGATTTTGCTTCAGAAGGTACAAGGTGAACTACTCTTCAGTGACTGGTGACTGAGCCCATACTGTGATCATACTGCCTCAAGTCCCAATCCACTTGAATCCCTGTGTACATTCTGCTGCATATACACGTCTATACAACAGTGTTGTTCTAAATTCCTTTTTCACATTGTGCCCAATAAAAGAGAGCCCAGTAATGAGTTTTACTGGCTTCCATCACTGGTTTTCCAGTCCTTTCAAATCTGCTCTCACCCTGCCCCTCGCTACCTGCCTTCTCCTTTTCCTGTCTTCTCAGTTGTGGCTTTCACAGGAGAGGGAAGGGGACAGCAACTCTGCCCTTAGCACTGTTTCATGCAGCGTATGTGTTCTGAATCACCATCCACATCTCCATGCCTGCCTCTGGCTCAGCCGAGATCTGTTGGTTTCTCCCGGTAAGGATATAGACTGAGCACTGCAAAATCAGCTCCTCCAAGAAAGAACAAGAGCTGTTCACGCACTTGGGTCCTCCTCGCCCTCCCGAGGATGTGTTAAATTTTGCATTTTAAAAGGTGACAATGCTGATGGACTCCAGACAGGCGGTGGGAGGGTGGTGGAAGTCTTCCTTTTGTACCAGGCACCCATTCAACTGCTGTCGTGGCAAATGGCAGCAGGTCAGGGAGATGGCTGGTAAAAGCAAGGGAGCACCCTGATGCTTCAAGTTGCCCCTCTGAGCTTCAGCCTTGTTTGGGGCTGTGGGACACCCACCAGCTTGGGCTCAAGGCAGCACCTGGTGTCCAGCAGCTGTAGCAGAGTGGGCAAGGAAGGCACAGGGATGGCAGGAGCCTTGCGAGAGACAGTGTCAGATCTTCTCCTGCAACACATCGCATCTGACCACAATACATCCCTCATCACCTCTAGGCATCACCAGCAGCCACAGGACTTCCACGTTCACAGGGCTTTGAGGCCTTGACACTTTCAGCTGATACCAGAGTGGCCCCCAGTAGCTGGCAGGGAAGGGTGCATGCAGGCCAGCAGAGAGACAGCAAGCCCTGTTCCATGAACCGTGACTGGAGGCTTGCATGTAACGCACCTCACTGCAGGGGACACTTCCCTCTCTTCACAGATGGTGTTTTGCACACAGAATAACTTGTCCCTGCAGCATTTATTGTTTCCTATCACTCTCATTTTGCTTTGCCCTGATTTCATGTATTTGCACGAGGATGTTTAGGCATTTAGTTGCACTCTGCATGTGCACCAGCATAACATACCAGCACTTGCTGAATCCTCTTTGGAAAGTAAATGGTATTCCATATGGCTTTAAACCATCAGTTGTGAGGGAAGTTGAAGAAATTAAAAAATTACCAATTCAGTTAAGTTTTTAAACTGTTTTTTCCAATTCTGGCAAAAAGCAGGTATCCCTCCCACTTGATACCGTTGATTCTTCCCTCAGCTGCCTTTATTCAGATATTTGTGGATCCATGCTCTAAAGCAAACCAGCAGCATGATTAGGGTTTAAAGACCTCAGAAGGTTTCTGTGAGGCTGCAGTGTTTTGGTGGAATGTGGGGCACTGACAAGGCTTGGAGCGCAGCTCTCCAGACATTTGGATTTGGCATAGCTAAGAGCGAGTGCACCCTGGTGAGACAGAGAGGGAGCCTTTCCATTCTTCTCCTTATTGTAGCAGCACCATGCTAGAACAGCACCAAAATGGCTTGTTTTATCAGGGGCACGGGGAAAGGAAGGGCACCTCTTTGATACTGGGTCCAGAAGAAACTGTTCTGCTCCAGGCAGATCTGCAGCCCTCTGCCAGTGCCTGAGTTTTGGCAAAGTTAGTTGATGGTTGAGCTTCACATAATCAAAAGTCATTCTGATCCTGCACTGTGGCATAATTGCTTAAAAAACTGTTATTTGATGATTAAGATTCTGGAGTGAATTGTGTTCTTTTGGGTTCTTGCACTGTTTCTCCATCAGGGACTTGGTTTCAGCGGTGTGCAGCTGCTGAAGCTGATTTACAGTGCTGCGGCTGTGGCTAGTCATAAATAAATCCTCTTATATAGTTGTTATGAACACCTGTTAGATCATCTGTCAGCAAAGCGCTGTTCACATTTATCATGGTGCGGTAGTTATTTTACCTCAATCTATTTCCGACTGACTCGGCCTCCATCACTGGATTACTATTACCACACCATAATCGCTCGTTTCCACTCCATGTTACAACTTGCAGATAAAAGATTTCACTACTTGGCCAAATTTCATAAATAAAGGAGCAGTTCTGTGCAGTAAAAGTTTATTTTTGTCATCATTTGTCACCCCATTATTCTATAAATCAAATGGAATAGCGCTATTGCTAACTCAGGCGTTGCTGTCAGCCCTAGGCATGGAAATGGTCCGTTTCTTCTTTTTAGATGAGATGACATGTCTTTCAGACTTAACTGGCTTATGGCTTTGTTTCACCCATTTTATTTTATCGGCCCTTCAGAAAAATCCTTGGGGACCGGAGAGACTAAAGGAATAAAATAGAACCAGAAAACACAGTAAAACATGCTGCTTTAGCTGTGTTATGTACATTTCCCACCCCCGCAATCATTCATTTACAAACTCCTCCACAAAAATAATGGATCTGGGTATAAACAGCCCCTCAATGCATTCTCTGGCTTTGTGCAGATTTTATCACTCATGTCAAACCCTGGGACTTACAGGGCTCCAGAGAGGGTGCTTCAAAGTCCTGCTAATGTGTCCGTTCTTAAACGGACTTCCAACCTGCGCAGGGCACGTTGCAGGGTTGTGCTGTTGTTTTGAAGGTCTGAGCTGATGAGTCACATTTTGGGGTCCAAAGAAGCACTTTTCTACACAGTTTCACAGGATATTCTCCAGCACCTTCCCAGGCACAAGTTCACAGAAATGTTGTTCACTTTTTTCCCCCCAGTGATTTCTTCACTCAAGGTATAAAATCTGCTCCTGGGCCATGCCCTGATTTTTTGGATCCATGTCCATTATAGATGCTTGGGTGTTTGCTTGATTTATGAGAAGTTAGAAGATGATTCTCAAGACTCAATTTTGAAGAATGCAATATTCCTTGGTTTAAAAAGAACTGGATAGGATGATGATAAAGGGATGGAGTAATAGAAAAGGGTTTATAGTTAATATTATACTTCTGAGTTGGTTCTAATTCAAGTTACATTCTTCATAGTCATTATGTAGCTCATAAATTCAATAAAGTATTTTACTATTACTATAAAAATGACAGGAAGGGGGGTTTTTATGTTGTAAGTTTCGTTAGTTGCTCTTCCTGTTTTATGTTGAAGTTCTCAGGCCATTATGTCATTAAACTCCTTGGAGTCTGAAGGGCTTAGGCCCCTCCATTCCTTATTGTTGGTGCAGTGCCTGCTGCAGGACGAATGTCTGTGTGGTCAGTCTCTGCCTTCCCTAATCTTCCTTTCTGATGACTCTCTTCAGTTCCATTTTGGCATTGGTTTTCATTTAGAAGACCGGGTACCTGCCTTTGAGAGAAGACAATGGGATTTTCAGGGTGGCTTTGGCCCCACTTTGGATTCTGAGTTCTGGACATCAGTCCTCACCTATGGCTGAGCTACTCACACACAAAAATGGCTAAACCCTCTTACTGTAGTGGGTTGTGGGTGGCTGTGGGAAGAGCCTAGTGCCAAAAAGGAATGTTGCTCTGTGGAAATAAAATACCTTTGGAGAGCTCATTCTTCCCTTTGCCTTTCCAGAAAGACTTGTTGTGACTTTTCTCCATCTATCTTTGCTGTAAAGTTGCAAGCTCATCTTTGTGCAAGAATCTTGTTCAGTTTTGCAGGGGGAAAATGCTTGCAAATGCAGTCTTGTGCATTTACTGGGAGGATCTCTAAAGGCAAATCGAGGAGGGGTTTTGCTTTTTCATTGATGAGGGGGAATCTTTTTTCAAAGGCACTCTATGATTTCTGTTATTTCTGCTTCATTAAAGGAAAGAAGTGTCAAATATCTGACCCTAGAGTCTTTGCTTTCTCCAGATGTTTGCTTTGCACACAGATAATCTGCATGAAAACCACAACTGCTAATTCAGTGGGAAGAATGCATCAGGACCCTAATCTAAAACCTCCCAATCCATCCAGCTGTCTGGCATTTGCTATTATAGGGCACCACCAGAGAAATGAGGCTGTGGCTTTATCACTGCACCCTGGGTGACAACTTGATTTTCTGCTTTCACTGCAGGCAGCAGCAGCCCAACATGATGGGGCTGTTAATTTGCGCATTTCATGGTGTCTGTCAGGGGGCTGGGAGAGGAGGGTTTCAGGGGAAGGGAATGGAGCATGTCCCAGCCTCGGAAGCACCTGTCTGCATTGACGGCACAGAGCACTTCTTATTAGCGTGCAGGTCTCTAAATGCAGCCCCAGGATGACAGCCTGGCATTCCCAGCACCCACACAGTGTGACAGGCGCAGGCAGCCGGTCCCATTGTTTGCCCTTGATGAGCATGTCATTAATGGAAATGGAAGAAAGTGAGGGCCACATCAGTATTCAAATAGCCTCCATTCTTTCTGCCATTCAGCCGCCTGGCTCAGGCGGCTGCAGATTTTCTTCTGCAGCTCCACTTACACATTTTCACAGATTTATTCCCATTGCATACACATCCCCTCCATGTGGCTCTGGCCCCATGTCACTCCACTCCTCTCACATGCACAAACATGTTCTTCAGCATCATCTGATTGCCAAAAATAAAGTGGGGATTTTCCTCTTCCCTGCTGTTTTGTGAATTGCTAAGGTGTCTTTAGCAAATACTTGCTACTGACAACCCAGGAAATGGAAAGTGCTATTATTTAAACTTGAAGCATCAAACAAGGGCCTGATGTATTGTTTATAATGTTCTTATTTGCTCCCAAGCAACTACTGATGCTTGTATCTGTGTCCTGTTTCTTGATAATAGATTGCAATATATTTGTTTTGGAACATTTCACCTGGTAGGTATTTAATAAGAGGATTACAGGCAGAAGAGGAAATAACTAGAAAAATCTATAGTCCTCCTTAATGACAGCCTCACTGGAAACATCAGTAAAGTCAGGCTGTTCTCCCTCAAACCCCTCTTTCAAAATTCTGTGTCTTGACGGTAGCTGGACCACAGGTATGTGGAGACCCACACCCATCTTGCTGGGCTACACCACTTTAGGCTGCCTGTACCCCTCTGATTTTGCACAATGCGGTGGGAGCTCCTTGGGATCTGATAATATGCTGTCATTCTGTGTTTTGATGGCACGGACCACAGCAGGATGTGGGTTGATGATTAGTTCTCCTGAGCACTCCAGCAAAGCAAATAACACAGTATCATAATTCAGCTGGTATGAAGAATGTGTCTTGAGCACACTGGCATCTGGCCAGATCTTAAATGTATGTTTCTGTGCTTTAGTTTTGTGTTAGTCTGTTTCCGTAATAATATAATTAGCGCTCACAGGGGAGGCTATTGACACTGCCGCCAGGATCAGTTTGCTCTTTGCAGTATTTCCAAATCGTTCTCGTTACACATCCAACTTGCAGGTCGGATATGGTACCCCTTGCCTTTTGTCCGCTCTTGTCCTTTCCAGCCAGTGATTTAGCCTCAAATCTGAAGCTCTCTCTGCTAATAAAGGCTGGAGCCAGCAACGGGTGAACGCTGCTGGGTGATTTCCAAGCCTTCTTACATTTTGTAAC
This sequence comes from Amazona ochrocephala, assembly GCA_039720435.1. Classification (NCBI taxonomy): domain Eukaryota; kingdom Metazoa; phylum Chordata; class Aves; order Psittaciformes; family Psittacidae; genus Amazona; species Amazona ochrocephala. Next base: position 91,104,593 of record CM077909.1, on the reverse strand, counting down.
CCTCTTTAACCCCAAGCAGGGTGGGAGAAAGTGAGCCCAGAGATATTCCATTGGTCAATTCCAAAACAGATACCACAGGACTAAATAGCAGAAGCAAAGCTATTGCAATATGTTTTGGTAAGCAAAACAGCTGTCAAACCCCTGTCCTTACTTCCACCTACTGCTCTGGACTCTAAAGTCCTCCTGGGATGTGAGAGCATTGATTCCTGTGTGTATTTGGCCTATTAGGTGCTTTTCTTCCACTGGTGACTGTGGGGACTACCCCAGCACCGTCTTTCCTGCAGCTTGGCTCCTGGCATCACTGCAGCAGTGATGTCCATCCGGTTTTGGCATTGATCTCTGTGAGGAGGATGATGGAATGATTGAGTTCACATTTAGGTGTCAAGTGCATCCCAGCACTACAACCTCTGTGAGCATGGGTGCATCCTCTTGCCTTGGCTCATACTACTTCCTCTGCTGGTCTTTCTTTTGCTGACCAATTCAGACTGCAGAATACTACAAGATCATGCTTTTCTGTGCATGTGTACAGTAGTTTGTGCAATAGCGCTCTGATTTCAGCAGGAACCCCTAGGTGTTGCTGTAATATAAATAATAATTGATTAAATCAAAGAAGGCAGCTGAAGTTGGGTGAGACCAAGAGAAGAAACCCATGAGTTGCTTCTCATGTTTAGAATTATTAATAATTTCTGCATAGTGTAATAACTCAACAAGTTGTAGAAACTGCATTTTATCAGACTACTCAAACTAAAAAGCCTTTCCATTACTTCCATTGGTTAGCAACTAAGGGTCAGTTTTCTTTCACCAGCAGTACATCTACAAGGAGCTGTAAGGATATGCTGATAACTTTGAAATCAAAGCTGGCCATGCTATTATGGCAAGTCAAGTTCCCTCTTCTGAGTCATATCCACAAGCAATGTCCAAACCGAAAACAAAGGCAAGAGGTTCACCTAGATAGAAGCGGAAAATTTTCAAAACCAACATACGGAAACGTTGTACTCTAGAAACCAAAATGTCAGCATCTTTGATATCAGTGTAAAAGCATTTTATGTGGCAACCATCCTGCAACAGTGTCTTGCACAACGTACGTATTAGAGACAACAGGGAGAAGTTAAGAAAAATAGTGAATCCTAATCTGGAGGAATCAACTGCTGTTCTGCTTTTAAAGATAAGCCCCCATCCTTTTAAAAGTAATTCAAGAGATGTGGCAGATACATTCCTAATATAGCATCAGAAAGAAGAACTGACAAATGGAGATCAGACATGCAGAAAAGTTTGTGGGGTATATTTTTAGAAGTAATGAGTAATTTTAAATGCATCAATAGAGCCTATAGATAGTACCTGATCTTCTCAGTTCAGTTCCTAGTTCTCTGAGAAGCAAATCCCTAGGCCATTTTCAGTTGGACACCTTAAAAGCTGATACAAATGGAAAGGCTTGCGGGTAGATCTCAGTACAAGTTTGATCAGGAATGTCATTATCTCAAGCAGACTTTATCTTCTTGAGGTGAGATCATGGCTTCTCCATTTGTATCACCTTCACCTGCCATGGAGCCATCCATATTGTGCTTTGCTGCTTCTCCCTAATATGAATTCAGTATAGAAGTCAATAATTTATTTTCGTTGAACCAGTCAAGAGTAGATTTTCTCTTTGGCTATGCAATTTAAAAGATCTGTGAATGAACAGTTCCAGATTTGTCATCTAGGGAGCAGGTCTGAGTGCACAGACAACAATGCCCCATGAGCAAGAGGACAGTTTCACAGCATGCAATATTTTAACTTACCATAGGCTTCTGTGCTCTACTTTCTAGGGAAAGTATCACTTTCCTTATGTATATGATACTACATAGTGATACAGAGGCTATATGATTCCTGCATGGAGGATAATATAAGAGACTTCAGGCAACATGCAAACTGTTGTTGGAACACCTAAAAGACCGTTGCAATGGTGGAGGAGTAGCTTGTTCCCCATGCCAATGATGGGTATGAAGTAATATAGTGAAGCTCAGTTTAGGCACAGGAAAGTTACCTGACAGTAGGACAGTGCAGCTACACAGCAGGCTGGCCGGAGAGGTTTTGGAGGCTCCAGAACTAGAAATCATTACAAGGTAAGGAAACAATGATGTACCATAGAGCCGGTCTATCTTTAGGACACAGATGAGATGATTTCCAGTCTTTTAAGGATTTTTTTCTGTGAATGTGCAAAGCACGCCTACAGTCTGGTTGATCTTTCATCCTATGTACTCCTTGCTTAGGTTTATGTAGTTGGACAATGTGACTGGGGAACAGAAAGTGGGTTTGCTCAGTTGCTTTCTGTTTCACTCTTTCCTGTGCTCCCATTTTCTTGCCAAGTTTCTGATTTTTCGTTTTCTTCTGGTCTGTGAAGTGGTCAAACAAACAATTATGAAGATGTGGAGTTGCATGTATTTTGAATTAGGATTACCTACTTTCTGGTACTCAGTTGCTAAGTGGTAGCCCTCAGTTACTGATTTTTCATATCACTGACTTCCTTTTCAGAGGAGCAAAGGAATTCTGTGGTGCATCTATTGAACAGTGTTTTGCTGGTCAGAAGCATATGCTTCTCAGCAGGTGTAAAAGCTTTGCAATGAATGATTAATCAGGAGCATAACACAGTCTCTGCTACTAATTTTCTTGATGCGCATATATTTCACTGTTGCTACATTCCATCATATCTTTCTTAACAATATCTCTGTGCAATCTTCCTTTCTCAGGGCCCTATTGTCAAAGCAGGTCTCCATAGCTTGGCATCCGTTTTCATTGCTTCAGCTTTTCTGCTCATCTTTCCACCCAAAAAGTTGCAGTTTGTTTACCAAGCACTTGAGTTACTTTGCTTCAAGGTAACAATCAGCAAAAACCCCATCGTTTATGTTGGCTTTTTCAAAGTTCCTCTTTTAACCATGCAGAAAGTTTGGGGATCAATTTCCAGTGACGATTTAATATTGTTGGGTTTTTATTGTGTATTTTCCTTCAAGACTTTGTGCTTGCCTTGAATTTTCATCTTGTGTGGAGCACATTCATCCATCTTCTCTTACCATTTTTTCCTTTTGGAGTTATAATAGCTGTAAGTGCAGTTTTCAAGGAAGTCTCAGTTCACTGCTCCACATCTAAAGGCTCTTCTGACTGAGCAGCAGAGCACAAGCTAAAGAGAAAAGCTGTTGCCAGTGCATTGCTTCCAGCAGCCTTCTCACTGGAAATGTGGCCCTTCCCAGTATCTGAACATGGAAACTATAGTGAGCGCTGGTGTGGCTGGCAGTGTGCTGTGGTGTCTGCATCCACCTCCTAAGGGAACAGTGCATTTGTTACTGCACAAGTTATTGAAAAGTGATTGAAAAGATGTGCTTTTTTCTCTGTGTGTGCTTTGAATTGAAATTTGCTGTATCCTTCTTCCCATCTGGTGCTTTGTTTCAGCTGCAGTTAGAAGGTTTATGTGGTGAGTTGACCCTGGCTGGACGCCAGGTGCCCACCAAAGCTGTTCTATCACTCCTCTCCTCAGCTGAACAGGGGAGAGAAAATATGATGAAAGGCTAGTGGTTCGAGATAAGGACAGTGAGAGATCACTCACCAGTTACTGTCACAGACAAAACAGACTCAAGTTGGGGAAAACTAATTTATTACCAGTCAAATCAGAGTAGGATAATGAGAAACAAACCCAAATCTTAAAAACACCTTTCCCCAGCCTCTCCCTTCTTCCTGGGCTCAACTTCACTCTTGATTTTGTCTGCCTCCTCTCTTCTCTCATCACAAGGGAATCGGGAATGGAGGTTGTGGTCAGCTCAACTTTGCTGCTTCCTCCTCCTCATGGTATTATCCTCCTCTAGCATGGGATTCCTCCCATGGGAGAGAGTTCTTCACACACTGCTCCAGTGTGGGTCCCTTCCATAGGGTGTAGCCATTCAGGAACAGACTGCTCCAGCATGGGTTCCTGCAGGATTGCAAGTCCTGCAGCAAACCTGCTCCAGCACAGGCTTCCCATAGGGTCACAGCCTCCCTTGGGCATCCGCCTGTTCTGCGTTGTGTCTTCCATGGGCTGCAGGTGGAGATCTGCTCCAACATGGACCTAAACGGGCTGCAGGGGTACAGCCTGCCTCATCATGGGCTGCGCCCATGGTGAGTGGGGAATCTCTACTCTGGCACCTTCCTTCCTTCTGCACTGACCTGGGTGTCTGCAGAGCTGTTGCTCTCACATATTCTCTCTCTTCTTCCCTGGCTACTGCTCTGCAGCAGTTTTCTTCCCCTTCTTAACCATATCATCCCAGAGCCACTATCACCATCACTGATGACCTTGGCCATCAGTGAGCGCACCCTGGAGCCAGATAGAACTGCCTCTGTCAGACATGGGGATAGATTCGGGCACCTTTTCAGAGGAATAACCCCATAGTCCCTCTGCCACCAAACGCATGCCATGCAAACTGAATACAGTTTGGCTGAAAAGCTCTAGCTTTTTCTCATGTGTCTGCACAGCCACAGTAGATTCATACATTTTCTTTGCTTTTCCCCATGTGAACTGTTATTTTGACAACATTCATGCTACTACAGGAATGGAACAGCCAAACAGACCAAGGTGATATCATGATAGCACAGTCCTCAAATGTGGCAAAGAAAATAAGCAGGTCTAGGACCAGTGGCTCAGAAGTGTGAGAAAAATCAAGATGCTCACTAAAAAAACCTAAATCAGAAATGAAATGCCTTTACTGCCATTTTTTTTTAAAGGAAAAATAGTACGCATTATTGAGATTTCATTTGTATTTACAGCCAACATATTTAATGTACTTTGACATATTCGAATGTACATAAATATTTTAGGCTTTGATAGTGCTTTTGTGGAATTTTAAATAAAATTATCCTGCCTTCTGCATGTGATACAGGGTCCTTTTCCATTATTCCTCCCTTGTGCCATCTCACAGGCAGCAGAATTTGTGTCCTGAACTCTGTGTAAAATGTACAGGCAAGGGGAAGCATGGTGAGATTTTTCATCCATGTTTGTGGAAGATCAGTTCCATAAGAAGGTGGAGGTTCTTTTTCATGGACATACATTTCTCACGGCAGACTCATCTTGAGAGCTGCTTTGGGACTGGGGAAACTTTGACCCAGCACCACCTCATCTGTATAACTTCTGGAGGTGCTTTGCTGTTCGCTTCTCATAAAAAACAAGCAAAGAAAAACCACCAGACTTAAATTTTGTCTTGTTATGGTGAAGACTACTCCTCTGGAAGCCCATGAGGTGAGATTACTCTTGTGCTGCAGGTGATTTGGTATGACTTCCCGTCTCATATCATTGCCAGCTTTAACTGTTTTGTGCACAAGTGAACTACAAATTTGGCCTCTTTCTAGTGGTTTGTTTGCATTATTTAAGTACTAAAGGCATGTGAAAACATTTTACTTAATTTAAGAAAAGCCCACATTTGAAAGCAAGCTAAACATATGGTTTCTTTCAAATCATATATGTAATATTGCACTTCTCATTATATTGTTTCACTGTCTTCTATATTCTAGTATTATGACTGTGTGTCCTGATGTTTATTTTTAATGAGATGCACTTCTGTTCTTTGACTGCTTGCTAACACTTTAATTTGAGAAGCAGTTTCCGCTAGCCCTGCAAATATCCAATGCTCCTCACAAAGTCAAGTCCATTTCCACAATAACCTTGCTTTGACCTGTCATCAGTTATATCACAAATTATTCAGTCTTTAATTGAGTCATCTTTTAACTACAAATTCACATGACTTAGCTTTATTACATAACTCCATGACAAGCTTGTGTAGATCAAAGGAGTTTCACATTTTTAAGGAACTTTCCGTAGTGGCTACCAGCTCCCTTTGTTCTACTGCTTGAATATATTCTTATCATTATCAATATTATGGATTTAGACCCTGCCATCATTCCTAAAGGTCTCAGTTGTTTTTTACGCCACATCATGTGGAGTGCTGTTCAAAACCTGACAAGGTTTTAGCACGGAGAGCATGAAGTAAAGGAGTATGGATGATTTGCCCCTTTCCAGGCACTGTTTTCTCAGAAAATTTGAAGATGCTGTAGCTTCTTGCTCCTTTTAGCCAGATGTTAACCAAACAGAAGGATGAAGTTTGCTTGGCATTTACCATAAATATAATTTAGTCTTGTATCAAGTAACTGGCTGAAAATGTGCATATGGATGGTAAAAGGCTAGTTGCGTTCTCTTTGACCCATTTCATTTTTAGCATAAGACAAGGTCTCAGCACCTGTTTTTCATAAGAAATGTACATCTAAACCAGACAAAAGCTTTGCAGAGGAGGACTTTCAGAAGAGTTCACAGTTCAGGCAAATACTCCGACATAGCAATTTGCACATTGGTGCTGGGCAGTTAGAAAGGACTTGCCGCTCTCTCACAGTCTCCATTGAGATTTTTTTTTTCTTTTCTTCATTAAAATAAGCAAAAAGAGGATTTGTTATCTTTTTCATGCAGAACATTATATTATCTGCCCTGCTAATGATTTTTGTGTTGGTAAGATTCTTACCCTTTTTTCAGGCGAATGGTTAGGTCTCTGGCGGCTGCTCAGGATGCATCACAAAAAGGGAGAAAGAGTCTTTTCCTTGATGCAGCCACCACCTAAAACAATGCTTGAAGGAGAAAAGCTATTCACTCAGCCCAATCATCCATTCAGATTGCTTAGGGCTTGTTGTGCTGCAGTCTCTCATCTCTCCATTAATTAATGGTGAAAATACCTATAACTAGGAAAACAGCAAATGCAAGCAGGGAATTAATTTATTTTTCATAAATAGGGAATGCCTCATCAGTAGAAAAGCAAAGGCTTGAAGTGTCTCTTCATGTTCCAATTTTTGTCCTGAAGCTGCCTGTTTGGTCTCTTCCTCATCTCTTCTATTTAAACCAAGCAACAATCAATTGATTATGACATTAAAAAAAATATTGTGGCTAAGGGAGAAAGTACTTTTGAGAGAGATTCAAGTTCAGCAGCTGGAAATGAGAGGAAAAAGATTGGGACTACACCAGTCTAATTGATTTTGTTATAGAACAAAATTAGCTGAAGCAAAAGAGCAGTAAAATGCACTCACCTTTATTGTAAGCATTTGAAGCTGTGCTAAATGAAAGGGGGAGGGGGGAAATCTGCTCTTTGCTCATGGCATAAAGCATTTGTTAGAAAATAAAGTTAATTAATTGTAGAAACAACAATTGAAATGTGCAAAGTGTTCTGCCTGGATTCCAGGAATGGTGGCTTTAATGAGGCCCTACACTCCACAAATGTTAAAGCAATGTTTAAATGGGGTTTAACAGGATATTTTCACTTTCTTTCAGCCCTCTGTTCTCAAACACATTGGTACTCCAGAATGCACACATTTAATTTAAGCAAGTTTTAAGCAAATTCTTCTCCTGCACCTGATGAATATACTACTAAACATACAACACTCTATCAGATCTTCACACAAGGAATCAGTGGCCTTCAAGTTAAACCTGATGCCTAATTTCTTCTTGTGCTCTGCATTGCAAAAAAGGATTTTAGTTAACCAAGAGACGCCATTTCCATGTTTTTACAAAATGCAACTGGAATTCTAATTTCTTAACCCCAGCTGAGAGTAATAATATTCTGAGAAAGCCACTGTTGGCTGAAGTTAGAAATATGAACTGTGACCATACAGTAACTATCTGACAGGTTTTATACTTTGAGTTGTTTATACTTTGAGGTGCTTCCTTTGAAATGGAGCGAACAAATGCAACTGTGCCAGTGTCTCTTTTGTCACTGAATCAGTATGAATTCCTTGGAGCCCAAGTTTTGCTCTGCTTTGCTTTTCTTGAGGGACAATATGGCAAACTGGAGTCACAGATGGGCTATCACCTCAACAAGTATCAAAAAATTGAAATCTACTAGTAGAAGTGCTGTCATAACACTGCTAGTACCAGACTAATGGGTCCCAATGCTTCACTTCTTCTCTATCTTTATAGGTAGGCAAAACCACAAAAAGAACAATCTTTGTTATATTTCAAGCTCTCTGTTACATTTTGATCTTCTTAGAAAGCATAACAAAAGTATTTTTTTTTAACACCTGAAAGCACAGTCTGGGAGGAGGGATGTTGGTGGTGGTGTGGGGTTTTCTTTCATTCATTTCTGCTTTGCTTTACAATTTTATTGTTTGGGTTTGTCTTTCTAAAACAAGACGTGAGTATAAAATGACAAGAAAATGACTCTGTGGGTGAATATTTTGTCTGTTTACGGAACAGTACGCCCTGAGCTGAAATCCAGTGGTATGCTCTTACCATTTTTAAAGGTGCTTTCAGGAAATGCATGTGGACATTGATGCGCGTTTGAAGTAGATTGAGTTTTTTTGTTATAAATTTTTAGATGCTTTATTCCTCCAGCCCCATTATTATCTCTTACTATTTGGGGAACAGAAGGAATTCTTCCGTCTAGTTGTCTCCTACCTTCTTGCTCTAATTATTGATAACTTTCTTAACTTCTTCCTGGCATCACAAGAATATTTCTGCTTGTCAACACATCAGAATTGAAAGCCAGCATAACAAAAGGTAAATGATTTACAGTTTTAAAATATCTCAATATTAAAACCACAGCAAAGGCTGAAATCGTCTGCGGGTAAAATGGAGATCTTCAAAGTGTCGGGGGAGTCCCCAGCCTTCTAGCAGGGAACTACTATCCTTCTCCGTTGCCAGCGGCCGGAAGCTGATAAAGAGGCTCGGTGGCTTCTTCCAGACCATTTGAACCACTCTTTCAGTTTCCAGTGAAGCAATTGTCTACTCTGTAAGAAACGCTTAGCATAACAATTTAGAAAAGAGACTGAATGGGTATGGAGATGGCACGACTTAATAGAATGTGGCCTCCTTCAGTTCAGAGCTGAGGTCCATTAAAGGTGCTTATGTGATTGCAGTCTGCTTTGCTTGTGAAGACAAATGGGAATTTGATCATGAAGGATTAAAAAATTTTGATTTTTTTTTGAAGAAACTTTCAGACTGTTTATGGCAAGGCAGGTAACATTTAAAGAACAGGCTTCTGAGCTGCCCATTCTGATGCTCACTGGAATATTCTTCATCGCTTGGTACACAGACTGCATCTCAAAAAGATGGATTTGACAATGTCAGAAAATATTAAATCTACTTTAAATTAGGAGTAAATTTGCACTTGCCTGAGCACATCTGGTCACCTCATAACCCATAAAGTCCTTCTGTGTATCTTGGCAGCACCTCACATCATGGGAAGGTGCTCTGAACTTTATGGACCTTACAGTAATTCTCACAGTGAAATCAACACTAACAACTGCAGAAGGCTAATCTTCTATAGAACCTTGGGGTGTCCAGCAGGTAATCCATTACAGGCCAAACAGGAAAGAAAGATTTAATAATAAGTAAATAAAGATCAGTTCTCTGTCCCTTTAGTCTCTTGATTATCTTTGACTTTGACTGATTGTACAAAAGTGGTGTACAAACATCTCAACCACAATTTGTTACAGAAGCATTATATAAGTGATGTGTCTGAATGAAACAAGCATATAAACATCCAGAGTGATACATTTAGTTAAACTTTGGTTGTCAGAAAAACATATAAAACCAGTAAAAGTAACTGTTTAGTCCTTAAGAGGGAACTGAATTAAAAGGGAAAGTACATTCTCTTGTTTTAGAGCCAACCCAGCAAACAGCTTCATTTGTATGTACTTCAGTATAATGCCTGGTGAAATGTCTTTTGGGTACTGGTACAGTTGTGTAAGTTTGTCGCTGATATTGATGATTCAATAGAAAAATAAAAATAACAAATGTTTCACAATTGAATATGTGAAACCAGCTAAAAAATCATGTACATGTGTTGTGAGAGTAAACAAGCTTTGTTAGAATAGCTTTGTCACTACTTTGAAGGAAAAGGGAGATTAACAGATTCATTTCTGCCGAAAGGAAAAATCATGGTATTTCTTATATTGTCCATCTGATCTAAATCCAGATGAACTGATCAAATGTCAGTCAAGACAACATATGTCTTGTCCACTTATGTACCTAGAATCGGAGAAGGGGGAAAACGCATAATTGGTTCCCTAACAGAATCACATTGCTAGACTGATTATTGAAGTCATGAATGAAACCTGAATGCTTCATTACTCAAAACTAAATAAATATTTATTGTTCTGCAACCATCACTTCTGATAAAAACAGGTTAGGAGCTGAGACTTGAGTTTGAATGTATATTCAACTGTGTCAGAAATATGTACAGTTTGAATGCAGGTCTATTTTTAACATCAGACAGCAGTTGGAAAGCAGCACAGCAAATGATTGAGGAACCAACAAGATAAACAGCTGCCAAAATGTTGCCCATTGTGACATCAATATTCCAACATAGTAATAGTATTTGGAATTAAAATCATATTTGCTTTCGTTGCAGACCTGGAATAACAATGAGGAGACTGTAATACCACGTTGTCTGTCTCTCCAGAGTAACATGCATGGTATTCAGTATGCAGAGTCAAAAACAGAAGAAACATAATGATGCAAATCTATCATGTTTAACACGTATATATTGTATTTATAAAAGAGAGGAACAAGGTTAAAGAAGATTCCTTATATAGGGAACAGATTAGAAACCTAGTAATTATCCTTTGGAGGAGAAAGACATAATTTTATACAGAACTAGCTAAAGCTTTTTTTTTTTGTTGTCTCACTAAAACACTAAATTTTGAGCACATAAAGCATATTCTACTTTCAATCTGTTAATGTACTAAGCTTTGTGATGAGAATACTATATATGTTTTATGACATGGAGTTAGGGTCCAGATGAAAACTTTGAGATTTACATTTTTATCCTGCATTGACCTTTTGGCTTCACTCCTTAATTAAGCAAGGCATGGTAAAGAAAGAGATTATTATGAGGTGGCTGGGTCCCCAGGGTGTTATGAGGTACCACACACAGTTAAGCTATCTCAAGACAACCATGTTCTCTAGAGTTACTTTATTGCTATTATAAAAAATCTTTATTATGGGAAAAAATATGTATTTTTATGCTAGAGGAAGATGAAGATGACAGTTTAGAATGTTGAACGGTAGTTTCAGCTGAGCTTTGTGCCCACAGAGACTGTAAAACATCGAATACTGGGCAGCCTTTGATTGGCTCCTTTGTATCCTAAAGGGGTAGATTAATCTTTGTAAAATTCATAGTTGGAACATTGTACTATTAACTGGCACTTTCCAGTTATCAAGATACTTTATGAAACTGAAAAAGTCCTATTACACTTGCTAAAAAGGCAACTTTGGGGGTGTGGCTCTCATTAAACCATTTAATCTCTGGAGTATTAGACACTTTCCACTGTGCCTCATGCTTGGTAAAGCCCCAGGATGTGGCTCTTCTGATAACATCTATCAGTTTCTACTCTGTTAATTATGCCCTATCTAAGGACCCAATCATACAGCATATTAAGGTTTCTCAATTTTCTCTTTTTCAGTTGAAATTGAGAGCATATTTAAGCTCTTATGGGATTAGGCCTTAGTTCCTCATTTTTTAAACTGCAACTCTGTTTCTCAAGCATGATGTCTTCTTTTTAACTTCTGCAATAAATATGTGATGCACACAGAGGAGTTGGAATCTTATTGGCACCTGGGGGGACTGAATATACAATGTTCCTGTCGCTTTCAAGCCTTCTGCAGTATTCCTCACATTGAAGCTTTTGTGTATCTATCCTCTGCGCTGCTGCTAATGACCAACGGGTATCCAAAAATATGCATGTCTTTACAGAGCTCATAAGGTAGTCCTACTTTGAAAAGCTATTCCAGGAACACAGTGATTACTCTAAGGGAGTTAGGCTCATGAAGTGCACTTTGTAGTAAAACAGTATGAACGCACCATGGGCCGAAGAAGGGTACAGAACAGACATATGTCTTGAAGACTAGAGATGGCCTACTTGACAACACATTGATTTATGCCCACCACTGTTATGAGGCTGGCTTAGAGATATTTGATTTACAGTGGATAGATTGCCTCCTGTTAAATAAAGTCCTGGGTCATTGTTCATAAAGCTGGACTGCATATAGCAATCTCAGTGCATTGTTAAAATACCGCAATGGAGTTCAGAGTGCCTTATTAAGCCCTGCAGTTCAAAGATTAACAGTTAAAAGGATAAAACTCTTTGTGCAAATATCTAAAAGCTTCTTAAGCCAATGACAATTAGCTCTGCAAAGTACTGAAGCTGTCTGTCAAGAAGCTCAAACAAAAGTGACATGACTTGGTCAAAAAGAGCACCCGTTGCCCAATCCCACTCCCGGTGTGATAATGGATTAGCCCTCAGAGACAGTGCTTGGGCAGTCCCCAGAATAACAATTCTGCTCTCCAAGGTCAAACATCACGCCTAATAGACAGGAAGGGTCCTGAGGAAGAATAACCCATCTACAAATGAAAGCCGGGGAAAAAATCTTCTAATTTTTCAGATGATCCAGGATGCCGATGACACCTTCCAGGTGAGCCCAGGTGCTGGGAGAGGTGACAGTGCTGCGGTAGGTGGCACTGTTCCACTCCTCCAGCCACGACAGCGGGAAGTACCATCTTTGGGATGAGACATAAAACTGAGGCCTTGACCAGTTGCAGTTATTAAAGGTCCCATTGCACTTTCCACAAGATTAACTGTGTTAACCTCAGTGTCCTGGCTGATTGCATTCTGTCTTCCTAAATTCCCTCTGTAGTTTCAACTGGACAAGTTAATCTGCACTTCCTGTTTTAGGCGGCTGTGCAACTATTGCTGTGACTGGACACGCAGCCACTGCGCTTCATCCCGGGGTGACCCTGCTCCAGTGATGACCAGTACAGATGGACCAGACTGTGTATGGCTGCACTGGTACCCCAAGGACGGTTGAGGAGGACAGCACAGTTGTAACCCTGTGTTTCCAACCTAATAGTGTGACATGGAGAGGGAATGCACTCTTCAAAATAGACCAGTGGTTGCAACAACAGAAAGTGGTAGTAGCAGTTATTTGATGGGATGTCATGCTGAGCTGTGCGAGTAACTCCATCTGTGCAAGCACAATGCCTTATGGACCATACCCTGGTGTAGGTGATTGTGTCTACCATCTCACTGCAGGCTTCCCTCTTGGCCAAACTCAGTCTTACATTTTTAGCTCTGGACTGGAGAGGTGGAGCAAGACCATGCTGCAATTTTGGTGTGTTCCTAGATAAAACCCACTGGGGCTCAGTTCTGAAATTCTCATCTCATGCAAGTGGCCCTTAATGCAGCAGACAGGACTGAAGCTTCACATGGACTGCGCAGTCCCTTACAAAGACAAATTGCAGCAAGGTGACCCGCTGCGTGAATCAGCCATGGCTTGTGCATAGCTTTCACTGTTCTTGCAGTTTCGAAGTTTGGTAGCTAGCCTTGAGGTTGGAGAAATTACATTCTTTCTACCTTTAATTCTTCCTGCTGTTTCAGTTGGATACTTCCTTTGTCACTTCATATCCCAAACTATTGTGTTTTATTGCTGGAAAATGTGTTTCATCTCAGTGACTGGGGATTACACACACATGCCATTGAATGTAATGCAAGGACATTATGTGAATGCAAGAAATTATTATTTTTCTGCTTATCTAGAGAAAATAAAAGTGATTATTAACATCTTCATAACTAGGTGGGGAGTAATATTCATATCTGAACTCCATAAGAAGTCTGAAATACAGTATGGAAATAATCTGGCTGGATGATCAGGTGTTTAGAATGAGCCAGGTGTCAAGAAGGAGACCTATAATTATCATGAAATAAAAACAAGTTTCTGAAAAATAAAGCATATTTGGGTGTCTGCTTTCTACTGTATGACATTTCCACTGAAGATTGTAATTCCTTTTTCTATGTCCTGTTCCCCTCATACAGAGTGTCCCCTTGGGAATCAGGGCCCAAGAGCCCTTTCTAGAACGGGACAGGATATTACAGCTTGGTTTGTGCACCAGCATCCTTAATATTTCCTTCCTTTCAGAAGCAAATAGAGCGTACCCTTATCTGAATGCTAATTTCCTAGTTAAAACCCTCCCTTGCTGACAAGGGACTGAAAGAGTTTTAAATCACAGATGTAGAGTATCAAATGCAATAATGCTCTTGCAATAGTGCATTGAAGCCTCAATTAATTAACCCTTGGGCTAAGTAGGCAGGTACATGGTGGTGGCCACAGGCGGTGGATGGATGAGATTTAAATGGGCATCTCATTTCCTCAGCACGGAACATGCCGTTTGGTTCAGAAAGGAGTCATTTTACACACTCGCCTCATTTGCGCTCAGCTTTAATCCCTTTAATTCCACCTGAGATCCAGGCAAGAATGGGAAAAGAGAGTGAGGTGCAAAAGGCTACAGAGATGGGCTTTGTTTACATATGTTTCCCCAGGGATACTCCCCCCCAGCAGAACCAGGGCTCCTGGCCTTTTTATCAGGCTGTTTGGATCCAAAGCAGTTGTCATATGGAAATGGCTACAGAGAGATTAAGGGGAACTCTTCACTGCAATCCATCCCATTTAGAACCTGAAAAGTAAGGAGTGGGAAGAGGAGGCTGAGAAAAGGGGCTGCAGCTTACTCTGGTGCATGTCAGGATGCAGCGGAGGCTCAGTGGCAGAGGTTCAATTTGCAGGGGCCATGGTTGTGTGGGCCTCCCATGATACCATGATGACAGCTGCCGCTTTCCCTTCAATGTTCCATATGCATGCATGTTCACATATGATGTAAATCATGTTCCATGGGTGATATAATTCTCTGACATCCCTCTGGCTAGTTTTTACCTATGTAATATGAACCTTCCCTGCTGAGAAAGAGGACATGATTCTGCCACGTATCAAGGGTAACAGACTAATGCTGTAAAAAGATACCCCAAAGATGTTTTTTTGATCACTTGAAGGCTTTTGATCAGGCTGTGCTTTGCTTCACTTTTGAGCTCACTTTTTCTCCTAATCCAGGGATCTGCTAGCAGGAGCCAAAATTTTAAGCAAATGTTGCAGAATATTTATGGATAATAAATTTTGAATTTATTATTGCACAGGAAATCTGATACCTCAGCACTGTGCTCCTTCAATCAAGGATATGCAAATAATTGTGTGACCTATACAACTAATTAAGCCAGGTAGAATATAAAATATCAGATACTTGCAAGAAACTTCACCTGAACAAGACTGGGAATTGCTCACAGAAATTATCCAGTGAATGGCTGAGAATAATGAATTTATTTAAAAAAAAAGAAAGAAAAAAGTCAGAATCTCTCCCTTACCAGCTACTGAGAATAAAAACACAAAACGTATCGTGTTATTCATTGCAGTTACATTATGTGCCCAGCTCTGCTAGGACAACCGTATGCAAGGAAGTACTACTTATCCAAAAGTGTATAAATTAGGTTTAAGAGAGGGTACTGGTTCTAGGGAGATTCAGTCTGCAGTACACTTGCATGAAATACTCCTGCATCAACGTGTGTTTGCTCCCACCATGTGTAGCAGTATTATGAGGATCAGGAAGATTTTTTCCTGATGGGACTGTATGGATGGTATGTGGGTATTTCTCCATACCTCGCTCTGTGCCAGCCCCATTTGTGCACATCCAGCGGCCTCTGCAGATAAACCCACTCATCAGTGTGTACAAAATGGAAAGAACCCCCACACCCTCTTTTCCCCTCTCCCAGCGCTGCTGGCAGCTGAGGTAAGCAAATTCGTCACACCTGTGGGCCTCTTCCATTTTGTGCAACATGCAGAGATGTCACCCAGGTCCAGTGCCATGGGATGATGTGCTGCCAGGGACACCTACAAGGCCCTCTGCCCCTCCATCCCACCTGCCACCCCCACTGGGCCACAGAACTCTCCATCTCATTTCCCTCCACACGATTTACCATCTGTGAGCTCGTCTTTAACCTAATAAAAATCATCTCGCTTTTGACTAACAAGAAAAGGAAACAGTGTTCATTGTGGGGTTTGGGGAAAATGGCCTCGCTAATCTGCAGGATGAGAATGGAGTGATTTATAGGTGGATTTAACTGTGGGCCATGATTAGGGGGCTGGTAGTAAGTGCATTAGATGTCTAAGTGTGGCAATAGAGTAAATAGGCGTTTTATTTATCGCAGTGCCAGGGGCCTCTTAGCGGAAGAGCGCTTCTCCAAATTGAAATATAGCAGAGTTTACACTCCTGATTAGGGCTTCAAGCACAGAGCCCAAGGCTATCAGCAAGCAGAAACAACGCTCGCTGACACCTAATTGTCACTGGATTAATGTACAAACAGGGACAGCAAACAGCAACAACAAATAACCCGGTGTCAGAGCTGCTGGTGGCAGTGTCCACTAAGTGACTGGGGGCCAAATTGAAGTTTATATCTCAGAATCCACTGAGATCAATGCATCAGCCAAGTAGACAGGGCTGGAAATACTTTGCTGTTGTATATATTTACATACAGTACAGGTGTGGAGCTAGCTATAAAAACAGAAAAAAGAAAAAGGGTTTGTTTATGTGCCAGGTGTGATCTGTATGTGCAGTGTGTGTTGCACTGCCAGGTACCAGCAGAGGCTCCCCATTGAGAAATCTACATCCCCCTTTGAATGCCCCCAGATTTCTGAAAATAAATTCTTTATGAAGATGCCCAGTGTGTGTGTGACTGTGTCTGTAATAGAAGAGGCCAGGCTTGTAACAAAAAGTAATATATTTTACTAGACCAGCTGATACTGCGTGAGGAAAGAAGGGCAAGCATCTGAGCTCAGAAACCCTTCGTTATGTAGTAAAATACATAATCCATATGTGTGAATTCATTTGCCTCAGAACAATCAACTGTTTCATCCTTTGAATTATTAAAGGAGGTGTGTATTCCCATTATTATATGAGGTTCACAAATATGCCCATTGTTAGCATGTACATCATGTGAAGCTACATACCATATGTCTGTAAACTAAGTATGGACAATATTGCTCAATTTATTTCCTCTATGCTTCATAGCCATTCAGGTAATTTATGTGAATAAGGTCTTTTGCTCTATGATCTTATGACTTTCACTGGCATCTCCATATAAAATTTTATAACCCTGTTTGTGAATCAAATCATTCCCACAACAACTGATTCAATCTGGGTCACCACCTGTCCAGCTTTGGACCAGAGGAAGCAGTTTGGGCACTTTAGCTCTGTTTTTTTTTTCACTTCTGAATCTGGTTTGCCTTGCTTGGTCTGAGGTATTTCTACTCAAGATCTCACTACTGCTGATAAATTTTTCAGAGGTAAAACCCTTGTGCTGTGCATTTACAGCAGCCACCATCTTTTAATATGAGGAGTTAACATTGTTTCCTTGGAATAAACAAAAGCAATTAGAAATGAGCCTAAAAAAGAAGGCAAGAATAGGTTAGCAGCCAAGGAGTTCATATGTTCAACCTTTTTTTTTTTTACGTAATTAGCTATTGAAGGAGGAAAAGTCACAAATATGTGATTTATGTCCCTCAGTGTATTTCTAAAGTTCTTATGTTTTATTGACCATGAAAGTTGGTCTTTCCCTATGTTAAGAACTGAAGAAGCTATAGAGCTAGCTAGTAGCTCAATGGTGCAAAGTCTTACGATTTAATCTTGACATTTGCAATTTTTTGCTGTAAAATATTACTTTCTTTATTTCAGGACTTTAGTGTAAAACCTCGTAATTTCCTTTAAGCTCCATTTGATTGTCAATTGCACAACTACCTCCAAAGCTTAAAGCTTATGATTTTCATATACATATGATTTATTTCTTTTGTACCACAATATAATGTACTTTGGTGAAAATTCTCCTTATTTTTCCTGCATCCTGATCTTTCCTGCCTTGTAGCTAGGATTTTTTTTGGTGTGTGACAGTACTTGGGTATGTGAGCTTTGAACTTTCTGTAGATTCATTTAGAAATGTTTCAAATATTCATCCCTAGGATTGAACCAGCTGCATATCTGATCTACTGTGCTTAATGATTTCCAGGAAGCGGTGATCTTGCTATTGACATATTTGGAGAAGGAATGGGATCAATTTTCAATATTGAAACCAGTCCAATAGCTGTTTACTCCTGATTTATTTCAGAGATACAAAGCTGCACATGGCTAGGGAGAAAAGGTTTATATTGCAAAATTGCAAATATTTCTGGTTTTCTCTTAGGTCATCTAGAGTCAGAAAAGCATAAAACTGAGTTTGCAACAGGGAAGTCCCAAGTTCATTTTACTAACAATATGCCTGATGAATTCAATGTATTTTTAATCCAAGTGTAAAACTCTAAGGACATCCAAGGTGCTGACTAGAGCATGAAAATCTAAATTAATGCTCTGCCAGAATGACAGTACTTAAACAACCAAAATATCACCCACAGGCATTAGGCTTTCTGAGAAGTTCATAATCTATACATTGTTATTGTAAAGATTGTGATTTCATGCAGAAAATAATTCACAAATCAAAATTAGCATCACTCCCAATAGATGACCAAATGCTTTAAATATGCGTTTTACATTTTGCTGTTTCAAAAAGCTATACAACCCTGTAATATATAATTGCTACAGATATATATCACAAAATTGGCATACTGTTCAATATATCAGCAAAGACTCATAAATCAAGGAATAGTTTTTCTTAACTGTATGTAATGTTGGTATTTTTACATTTCAGTTACATAAAATTAGCCAGTTAATATCCTTCAGCCATATAGATCCACGTATGTACGTTCGTAGCCAATAGGTTATTCGAAACAGCTTAGAGCTGGAAGACACTTGTTTATACAGACAGTTGCAAAATGGGGACTGTTTCCTTACTTGGGCAAAATGCCCACTGTAGAGAACAGGAATTCTGCCTGAACAAGGGCTGCACAGTCAGAATGTTTTGCACCAAGGAGCTTAAATAGTGTCGCTCAAAAGAAAATGCCCACTTTTCCCCACAATCCTGAGTAGGACATTCGATGTGAGAATTTAGAGCCCTTCCTGTGGAAAGAATAAAGATACAATAATACTGTAGGTTGCTTTGCAGTGGTAACAAGCTAAACCCACTAGTGAAGGACCTCACTGCGCTATCCTATCTGCTGGTGAAGCCCGCTGCCAGGCTCCGCAAAGGCGTCAGGCTCCCAGCCAGCACAGCCAACTGCAGGACTGGGGCCTGAATCTATTACTCACTAGCAGAGCTGACTGCAGAATTAAAGCTTTCAACCACAATTTTCAAGTTGATAACACATGGACACAGTAATCCCACCCACATGATAGCAATTGCAGCATTCAGGCAGTAGCTTGTAGGCTCCTCTGGGCAAAGACTTTTCGTTTTGTTTATTTATAAATCATCCAATTGCATCTATCATGCTGTGTGGATGATAATAATATAGAGATGCTCATGACTCCCAGTACAGACACAGCAAGGAAAACACTGGGAATTTTGGGGAGGAATGAGAAAAAGTGAGAAGACAATAAATTGCATTTAGTTCACTGAACTGTGGAGGAAGAAAAGACAATAAAACCCTGGCTTTAACAAACCCTTGTTGAGACACTGATTGCTCTGTAACAAACAGTGGAGCCACAGAAACATTTGCTCATTAACCAGTCATGAATTTTTGTCACACATCAAATACTAGTAATGAAACAAAATTAAAATAATGGTTTGCTTTTTAGCTCAAATATATGACGGGTGTTAACGTGCCTATGCAAACATTTTAAACATCATATTAAAATATGTGTTTGGAGTAATATGAGTTGGGGGTTGGTTTAAATTATGAAAGGTTTCAAAAAAATCTAATTTTAACAAAAAAAGACTGGTGTGTAAAAAGCACAGGAAAAAAACAGCCTCTGAAGTACTGTAGGGCTGCCAAATTGTTCTGCCAAAACTCCCATTACAGAAAGGTGGGCTGAAGCAGGAACACAGGCTTGGCCCTATTGTACATCTGTACACAACAAAGTGCTATGGCATAAATCAATGCCTCAGCACAGAAGAGCTTCATTTCAGTGAATCATCTTTTTTATTAATCTTTGTTTTTCTGTGTTTTGAGCACTAGTCTGTTAACTGTTAATTGCAAACATTTTCTTCACTCACAAAAGCAATGCTGCTGCAGTTGGAAGGGTTAATAGTGTGGGTTAACGAAGCAGAATTTAACAGTGAGGTTCAACATCCATTAAAGAAATGTGAGAAATCTATCAATTCAATTACTGCATCCTGTACAGTGCCCTGATGTCTTGTGCTGCTTCAACACAATGGGATGAATCAACCAACCAACCAGACCATGGCCACCAGCAAGGGGAGGTCTTGGTCCCACTCTGTTTCCCTTCCCCTCTCCCCTGGCTCCCAGCCAAGAACTTCTGCCCCTAGCCATGCACACTAGCAGTCCCTAGGCTCCTCTGAGACCTGATTCAGCTTGCCAGCCTGGCAGAAAACTAATGTGGTTAAAAAGGGGTGATTTTCTGCTGGGTGAATGAGCTGAAAGAAAAGGAGGGAGGTTCTGATGAACAAAGAAGATGGTGCAGGTCAGGTGGAGGGACCATGTGGCCGAGAGAGAGAATGAAGCAGAGGGAGAGAAGAAAGGACTAGCAGGGAGAGGAATCTGTCTCTTTGGGAATCAACAAACCATGAGATAGGCACAGACACTCCTTCAACTGCATCTCTGAATTGTGATATTTTTGTATGAAGTGTCTGGTGACAGCACCAACTTGAAGCATGCTTGCCCTTTGACCACCAACACAAATGAAAAGTTCCTACCAATACTATAAGCATTCACAATAGGGCACAATAAGTCCAGTAAAAGCACTGGATTAAAGGTAAGTGGCAGTTTAGTAGACTATGCTTCATCTAGAGGAATAATAATTGCACGGAATCTGAAGTTGACAAGTAAAAATAAATCAAGGCTCAGCAACCACCCTGAACTTTGGTATTGCCAACCACAGTGAGGCAGTTTTGACTGAAAGGGGCATCAGCATCTGAGAATCCTCAGTTCAGATGAACGGGCTGTTCCATAGAAACAGCTGATCTCCATCTTAAACTATTCCATGTGACATCTCAAACAATTCACTTCTGCGTTTTCTTCTGGATAGGAGAGCAGTAGCTACCTGGGAAGACCCTGTCCCACTACTGAGAGGCCTGAGAAATTCTGATAAGGGCAATCTCTAGCTCTTCTCTAAATGCATGTGAGGTCTCCAGTGTCTGCTTTTATCTGTGAGCATTACCAAATCCCTGGGTACATTTACAGAAAGACAGGGACTTCAAATGGTAACAAAAACATCCAGTGTTCTAACTACTAGCATAATAGTCCTAATGATCTGAACTTGAGTTTGCTTTTTAGCTTTAGAAATGCTTATTTTAGTTCCAGGAAAATGGAGTTCATACACAGATGAGAAATGACTGTTCTAGTGTATTCTGAGTTTGGAAGAGGTTGCCTGTTGACTTTTAAACTGTTTTTTCACTGCCTTTGAAAAATACATCTGGAACAAAATGAGCTATTAGTATAATATCTGTAAAGGTCAAAATACAAGCTTTCCAGCTGCTGCGGTGGAAAGGATGCTACATTAAGTAACAATATATGGATGTAAATAGACTGGCTGATATGAACACATACAAAAATATGTATCAAAAATGCATGGGAAACACACCAGGTTTTGTGTAAACACAGATACAGCAGGGTAAAACTAGAAAAGGCAGTGGCTAGCAGTGATAATGTGCTGGGAGTCAACATGTTTTGTGCAACTATCTAAAACTCTCCTAACCCAGACAGAGGTCTTGCTTGGAGGTCCCAGCCTAGGCAAGGCTGCTCAAATTAAGGTGGACATTGCCCTCTGGGACTTGTAGTCTCTGGGTCCCCTCATAAAAGGAGAGGAACTGTGATCATCTATGTTTTACATTGACTAGGTGTAGCCCTCCTAAAGGGAGTGGGGAAGTCCCAGCAAGACACCTCTGGAAAGTTCCTACCGTAGGGAAGATGCGCATCTTGGAAAAATTTAATTAAGCCCATAACAATATACGAATCTGTACAACACAGACTTTTAAAATATTCCTAACTCTCAGAAGACTTAATCAATATTATACGTTTACAGAATCACTTGAGAGTGTTGATATGAAGAAAAAACCCATGCTTCTGTCCCTGTAAAACATTAACAATATCAAGACAAGCGGTCTATCCAGAATACTAGTAAAATTACATATCTTCTGCCAAGGTTCATGAAATTATGATGGCTGCATGTCAGTTTTTTCTGTTTAAAGGAAAATCTATGGTCAAGTATGCCTCGAAGTTCTTCAGGTTCATTAACAAGGTCAAAATCAATGTTATTTTACTGTTTGGAATCATTTTTGGCGGAACAATGAAAAGAAACCATAGTAGAAGTAGTCTTAATATAATCATTTTCTTTTCATTGTTCTTTATGGGAAAATAATTTGGCCCGAAATTTAGTGGTCCCATCAGGGAGGTGATATCTTTAAAAAGGTGGTCTGAAGGACAGGTTTTACTGTACTTTAATAGGCTTATAGATTAATATAAATCTTAATATTCATAATCTGTACTATTCCTTTTCTCAATATCTCGTCCATCTATACATCTATTTGTAATGTGTGTTTCAAACACAAGTTAAACTTGATTTTATTGAAAGTACTGATAGTGCTATAGGGATAATCATTTCTGAAAAAGTCAGGAGGTCAAACATATAGTCGGTTTTCTTTTGAAAACAATTTCATTAAAAAAAATCAATTACTGGTACCTTGTAGCTGAATATTCCCTGAATATTTTGAAATACCTGATTTCCTGAAATAAAATATATCAATTAAACAATGAGTATTATTACAATAAAGTGCACAGTTATCAGCCCAATTTGTATTCCTATGCAAGGGTAAAAACCTGGAGCAATTCCATGTAATTCAGTGTCAAAACCACCAGCCTGTTTCTACTAGAGATATTCTGGGTTTACAAAATTAATCCAATCATTTAAATTTGCAGGCCAGAAATGCAGCATTGTAACCTTCCCATTACAGATAATCATGTAAGCAGTGAGTAAGCCCACTCTTTGTAGCATGCTTTTTCAGACGACAAAATACTAGAAGACATACCAGAAAGATATCTAATCACTTGAAATATTTGTCCCCAAGGACACCTACAATATTTATTCTAGGTGCAATGCTTTTAAATGACAGGTTGTTGTCATTTGTTGTTGTTGTCATTAGCTTTTATGTAAGCTGTACATAGGAAAATTTACAAGTGTCTGCTAATGCCTCTTTGTATTAACAGAGAACAGCAATAAGCAAATGCTGCTCCTGTGAAGTGATGAGCATTACTTTATAATACCCAGCCATTATCAACTAACTGAAAAATTAGTTGAACTTTGGTAAATTGCATGCACAGGCCAGTACTTATCTACTTTCTGATGATTAGAGCATGAAATATTTTCGTGATTTGAATTGCTTTTACAGAAATCAGGACAGAGCATGTCAAATATCTATGGTACATGAAAAAGCAATGCCTGCTACATGGAAGATGCTTGACTGAGTCCTGTTTGTATTTAGTGCAAACTGTGATAACAAGCAGGATTATTATGCAGGTACAGCCCAGTTCAGAATGTACCCATGAAGTCTGCTTATATTTTTTCCTGTCACCTCTTAGCTGTGCAGCAGCAAGTGATTAAGGTATTACTTACTGGCTCTTACAGAGCTGTTGGTCTGTTTAGACTTTCTTGTAAGAACAGGAAGCTGAGCAGGAAACCACTGTGCACATTCTACCATGAATACCAAAATGGATTTTGTAACTAATTGGCAAGACAGCCTGGATTTTGTCTGCCAGCTATTGGATGGCTGATCTTGGACTGGATTATCATGGAAAGCAAAAAAAAAAAAAAAGAATGAATGCTGAGAAACGTTAGCAGAACTTTGCAGTAGAGCTGACCATCTGGAGTAATGGACAGTGTTGGCTGTCTTCCATTAGAGGGAATCATTCAAAGTCATAATGGGCAGCGATCACTAGGGAAAGAGATGGAGAGAAAGCTAGTCATTCTTTTATATTTGTATGAAGTATTAGTGAAGATTTATTAAAACACTTGTCTTAATCCTACAATTAACAGTCGTGGTTATTAAGATGTTTAGCTACCTTTAATAAGGATATTGCTTGCAATATTTCAAAATAGTTTGCAATATTATATCAAGTGCAACCTACTTATGGGATTTCAAAGTTGGACCAAAAGAAGAATGGTACTATTACTGGGCTTTCCATGGTACACAGAAAGAACAGGAGGTTTTGCTGAATTTCAATAATCAAAACAAAATCAGATTCATCCTTTGGTTGTACAAACTTTTATGTGTAATATCATCATTTTATGTATAATTACTTATCTTTTTCGATTAGAAGAGTTTACTAATGCATACACACTTTGTGTGAAGGCTAAAAAGAATTCAGTTATTTTTCTGTGATAGTATTTTGCAGAATGAATTGCAGAACAATTCAGATGGCAACAATCAATATAAAATATGACCAGCAAATCATACTCTAATCCTACACAGTGATGTTAAAATATAACTGTCTCATTTTGATATTTTAGGAGAAGAATAAACAACACACATATTTATGACAGAATTACATTAATAATTTATTTGATGGCGTTTCCTTATGAGTACATTTCCTTTGTTTTCAGTTACAGAAAAATGAAGCAGTGATAAATAAGAAGGGGACATTGAAAAAACTTATGGCTTATGACCACTTTTTGGTGTTTGTTAAACATTTGCCCAAATCTCGAAGTGCATCTTGTCTCCTAAAATGCATCCATGGAGACAAAGGATTAAAATAATTTTCTAAATAATGATTTTTAAAACCCAAAGTTTGTAATTCACATGTACAGGTGACAAATGCTACTGAAATATTACTTGACAAGCAGAAAAGCACAGTTTTGTGCATGAATAGAATGCTTTATATTAGCTTTTATCCCGAACAGTTGCTTTTCATGCATAATAAACACACTACACACACATCCAAATCACACAAGTGCCAGGCCAAGTTCTGCCATTGTTTATGTCTCACAGCTTCAGAGGAGCTAATGAAGTTGCAAGGCTGTACAGAACGTGATTCTTTATGTTTCCAACCTCATTTGATAAATTTAAATATTTATCCATATATGCTGGGTAGGAATCTTTAGTCAGTTATTTGGGCCATGATTAAAAATATCATTTGGACCATGTTTTAAATAAAGCAGATTTTTTTCCAGGGCTACTGGTTGTTAAATGTTGCTATGTTAAATCAAAACTGTCATATCCATCTTTTCTTCTCCAAAACCAAACCCAGCATTTGCTAATAATAGCATCAGAAGCAAACTTCAGCTCCACGGTACAGGACAGTAGGCTTCCCAAAGTCCAGCTGACTATTTCTGTATGCTTGCTTGTTGTTCCACCCATGCAAGCTGTTGCATAATCAGATTTATTCAGTGGAAAATTTGGGTAGCTTATTGAGCTTTGCAGAAATAATTTGCCATTTGCTGACGCTTTCTGGATCTATGTACATACTGCAGTGAGAACCTGGAGTTTTTGCTAAGTTTTGCAGCAGTCTGTTCTCAGCCATTGCAGCCTTCCTCATCTCTGAGTTCAGAATGTACCGTTAGCAGCTTCAATGATACTCATTTTAAAAGGTTAGCAAATGAGAAGCTAAACCAACCATACAAATAACAGCCAAAAGAACAGTTTCCAAACTGTGTTGCTGTAGCACCATTTCCAATTTAATATTCAGACAGAGTAAAGCTAAAGGCCACCAAACCAGGTGGATGAAATAGTTCTGCATTTTATGACTCATTCTTAAATGAAATCTCTTAAATATTGCTAATGAAGCCAGTTATCATATACAGACCTGTAATGCGCCCTTTCTAAGCTGGTTCAGTTACATTTCCCTGTCTAGCAATTTACCCCAGGCCCCTATTAAATGAATTATCACGGCTCCTAAATCATCTCTGCAGGGGTTTCCGCTAATCCCATCAAGACACTTACACTCCCTTTCTTCCCTCCTAGTGACATAATGAATTATTATTTCATGGGGAGCTGTTAAAGAGGCCCCTTTGGAAGAGTTTAATGTGCAGTACAGGGAAGGGGAGGGAACTGCCAGCCAAGGAAGCTATGGTAGGTACCGCAGCCTCTGGCTGCCCAGCCGTCTGCAGGGAGACAAAGGGCAGCATTGCCACGGGCTCCACACACATCCTCTGGGGCTGGCCCCAATGGTACCCCTGGTCCTCGGGCTGGCAAGAGGGCTTGCTCCCCCCTCAAATAAACCCTGCCCTCTGCTTACCCTCATCGTCATGAAAAGCAAAGGTGGAGGGAATATAGATGTTTCTCTTAACCGGAGGAAGCACCCTGCTCACAAACCACTTGCTGAATCCATTAGGCTAATTTATTAAACACAGTTTACCTTGTGTGGCTAAACTGAGTAATGATAAAAAACATAAGCGAGGAGAAAGCTACAGCACTGAGCTGTGGGCTCTGTGGCCCTGTGCCCAGTTACAGTGCCCCTGACTAGCAGGCGCCATGCTCATGTTCCCTTCTCTCCATCGTTCCTGGTACTACCAGAGAGGGGTACAGAGTCATCTGGGGAGAGGACACAGGATTGAATCAAGTTCATTCACCCCTTCTGGATGTACCCAGTTTTAAGGGTGATAATTAATAACTATAAAAGGAGGAGAGCATTAAGCAGTGGTAGAATTTTTGGCATAAGAAGGACTGCGTATAGAAACACAGATTTCCCTCAGGTAGGATAACTTTCAGGTCCCTTTACTTTCTAATCAGGTTTTTGCAGATCTCCTTCTGACCAACACTTTTTTGTTCCATGTGAAAAGGCATAATGCAAGTTGATAGTGAAACACACCAAGGGCCAGAATTTCATGCCTTGGAAATCCTTATCTTTCCCATGACATCAGCTGAGCACTGCAGGTATAGATGACCTCGGAGCTAAGGTCATCCTGAGACTGGTGGGATGAGGACAGTATTCAGAGTGCAACAAATGAAATTTAATGCAAATCCATAAGGGCTACAGGGAGAAGAGCCCTAAAACAAGTCCTGGCATGCAGGTCAGACTTATTTTACCTTCCCTCTTCATTAACTTTGTGTGTAAGATGCAGCAGCAGAGCTATCACCTGTAGCATATTTACCTGAAGAGCAGGAGCAGAGCACACCCAGATGAGATGTCTCAGCTCCTAACTGCCTCTGTAGTCTGATGAAGAGTATCGGATCATAGTCCCTCGAAAGAAGCTCTGTAGGACTTCCTGTCATATTGCAATAGCTTGTTCTAAGCTCTTACAATAGATTTGATCAAAAAGTGGTAAAATACATGAGAAGAATTCTACGAAAAATCTGTCTGGTGAGTTTACTCTCCAGCAGTGGCCAGATGCACCTGCTTACGGAAAGAATAAAGTCAAGTATTGTGACCCCTCTTCGGCAATCAGTCATTAAGGGACTTTGAGCTACAATGGAACCGTGTATTTATTCACCTTTGGTAGCTCTACCTGTCATGTCTAGTCCACCTTTAAATGTATGTATTTTTAGAGCTTTTCCAACAGCTTTTTCAGGATATGTTCATGCTGTGAAAAGGTATTGTTTTATACCTACTGCCTGATCTTCCAGTTGCTTGACCCTAGTTGTCATTTTGAATCATCATCAGCTCTTGATTTTACCTGTCTTCACCATCTCCTCCCCTAGCTGTCTCTTTTCCAAGCCGAAATCTCTTTGTTTGGAAGCCATTCCACGCCTACAACCACTTCGTTTGGTACTTGAGGTTCTTGAAAACATGCACTTGAACTGGAATTATAGAAATTAAAAAGCAAGTATAAAGGCAGAAGCGAGTCATGGTCCTTTGACGAGCTCCATATATTAAGCACAAAGATGAGTGTAATACAATGAAGCAGGTGTGAGGACTGTGTGGGGACTGTATGTTTATATCTGCGCAATATAGAAGTTCTGGTTTTGATTAATAATATCTCCAAGAAGGAAGAGCTATAGGTGCCACCCTCACTCTGTAGACTAATCTGTGCTCCTCAATGACTTCTCCATTCCCGAGTTACTACAGAATGTCCTAGCTGAAAGAAAACATACTGCTCCCTAACAAAGCTTAGAAATGAAGGAGGTTTTGTGCAATGCGTAGAAGAAATAATTAGGCGTCTCACAAGTTCCAGCTGTGGTAAGAGACACAGAGAAGGGGGATGAGCAGTGTTTTCTATGCAATTTTTAGTTGACTAACTACACATGTTCTTTCGAAATTGTTACTCTCTGTCAGGTAAAACCAGGGGTGCATGAAACATTACATCTCTAATTTACCATCCATTTCTGTTTTCAAGGATTTCCATTTCCTTAGATGGTTTGAATCTCAATTCTAGAGAGCAATAACAATGTCAAAATAAAATTCAACTGTAACCCGAAATTTTAGACCGGCAAAATCAGCTTCCAGTCTTGGAAATTTTAGCTTGTCTATGATAAAAACTTAATGGTGTGAGCTTTCCATTCAAAACCACATTTTGGTCTCAAATTTAATGTTTGTGACATCCACAAATTTGGTCTTTGGGCTTGTGACAAAATTCTCAAAGTAGTCAAATTTAATCTGATTTCATTTGAAATCTTGAAAGATTTGCATCCATCAGGCCAAATGCATCCTGCTGTATGTTTAATTTGAAAATGGACAACTAACCACTGCAGAGATAGCTGTAGTCTGCCCCTGTTGACTGCAGAATTTTTGCGGAACAAAGGCCTTACTTTAAAAACTATGGGACTGGCAAAATGATCACACTTGTAGATATGCAATTAGTGCATTAAATAGTGAATTAAATTATAAACATTCAAGTTTTGGATCTGCTTGGTATTTTTAAATAAATAAATCAATTTACCATTGACATCTGATTATTCTAATTGACGTTTGTGAGAGGAGTACATTTTATGCATTTGCATTTTGAAATGGATGACATGCATGTTTGCAAACTGCATCACCTTAGTGCTGCCATATCTATATCAGCAGGAACAGCTTAAAATAAACTTTAAAGGCCTTCTGCCACTAGGAAATTTGAAAGACCAATTACTTACTAAACATTTAGAAGCTTGCGAATGTGACTCGAAGCATATCTAGAAAGTTATAGAATCATAGAATAGTAAGGGTTGGAAAGGACCTCAAGATCATCGAGTTCCAACCCCCCTGCCATGGGCACAGACACCTCCCACTAAACCATGCCATCCAAGGCTATGTCCAACCCCACCTTGAACGCCGCCAGGGATGAAGCATTCACAACCTCCCTGGGCAACCCATTCCAGGGCCCCACCACCCTCACAGTAAAGAATTTCTTCCTCATATCCAATCTAAACCTCCCCTGTTTAAGTTTAAACCCATTACCCCTTGTCCTCTCACCACAGTCCCTAATGAAGAGTCCCTCCCCTCCATCCCTATAGGCCCCCTTCAGGTACTGGAAGGCTGCTATGAGGTCTCCACGCAGCCTTCTCTTCTCCAGGCTGAACAGCCCCAATTTTCTCAGCCTATCTTCATACGAGAGGTGCTCCAGTCCCCTGATCATCCTCGTGGCCCTCCTCTGCACTTGTTCTAACAGTTCCATGTCCTTTTTATGAGCTTCTTTTGATAATTTAAACAGCTCATTATCAATATAATTTTCAAACCAATAGAGAAAAAATATGTATCTTATTTTTCATTACCTGCAGTCATTTCTTCATCTTCAGTCTGGAATAATAGGTATGACTTTACTATCATCATTGTTATTGTTATTAAATTCAGTTATTCCAAATGGAGAAATTGCCCAGCTGATGATGATGAAGAACATGGTTTTGTTAGGGCTGGAACAAAAATTTCACTTTCATCATCTCAGCTTAGCTGGAATCCAGATTCTTTTCTATTTTGAAAGCAAACGTTATTGTTGCAGTCTCTAGATGGGTAGGACTCCAGAAAACAAAAACTCTGGTAGTGGTTTTTTTCTTTAATATGTATTTTCAGTTCTTATAAAGTGTGGCAGTATGACATGATGTAATATGTGACTAGTTAGAAATATTTGTCTTGTTTTCTCTGTGACTTGTTCAAGACCTCTGTCCCATACTGACCCTACAGCACAGAGTGTGTAACCACAATTATACAAGATAAATAGAGCCTGGGAAAGCTTGTGAATGAAACTTTGCCCTTCTTTCTTGCATGTGAAAAGTAAAGCATCTGATCCAGATGAGAAAATTCATAGTTCAGAGTCCTGCCACATACTTGAAAGTAGAAGCAGGCCTGCTGGAAGCAAAACCTAGGACATTTCAATGTCCCAGTGATTTATTACTAGAGCAAGTGGAAACATAGCAGACCACAATATCATTTATCATTTAATTACAGATCTCACTGAAACACCTAGTGTCTGACCACACAGACAGTATGGGACCCTCCCTGTGCATTTCCTCCAAAGAAATGTTGCATGATACTACTATTTGGGAGCATTTAATTGGCAGTATTGCCAAGAACCTTCTCAATCAACTTTAAGTTTAGCATTAGACTTCCAGCACAATCAAACATCCTGTGCTTACTTTTCCGTATGATAACTCACTTTTCTTTTGTAATTGTAACTCTATAGATGGAGTTAGAGGTCAGGTCTCATCAGAAATTCTATTTTCCTTCATAGGATGTATTGGTTAATCTAACATTAGAAATGTTTGAGACTCTTGCTTGGTTTGGGGTTTTTTTTAGTAAGTTATTTTCTTTCAACATGTACTGAAGTCATGCACAGACATTCATCAGTCCCACTGGAGTTACAGGACTCTTAGGGGGGGAAGAAAACAGCCCATAAGCTGTGTACAGCACTTATGTTTTATTGTCATAGAATCTCTAATTATCTGTGGATCTCAAAATGTCATGAAAAATTGTGAGTAAGACACACAAGAATCCTGAGAGATAAATAACAAGTAAGATACCCTTCGTTCAGACATGGAAATGGAAGTGTGGTGACTTATTCAAGGTCATGCAAGGAGTCCATGGAAGAGCCGAGAAATCAGGAATTGTGACTCCTGATAAATACCCTGCTCAACCCAAAATCTGTATTTTACTGCATATGCTACTATGCATGCTGATGGATAGAATATTCTGGGTTGTAAAGGTTAAAGGGCTAAGTAGCTGGAAGCTCTTTCAGCTGGTATTAAACTGCAAAAGATTGAATCTAAAGACCAAGTGAAGCTAAATGTAGTTTGCTGTAGATAGAAGAATACCTTGGAATCTTCCTCGGACACTTCTGATTGGTATTCAATTTTAATGTTGCTAATACTTTTCCAGTTATACTAAGTAGCTATCTGAGAGAGGTTGATAGCCATATTGGATTCTTTTTTCCACTAGAGATAGGTTGTGATTTAATATTTGTGTATTTTTAAACATAATTTCCCCTCAGCCTTCCAGTCTCCAATCAGAATTACCACTTCTTAGAATGAAAATTATTTTTGCATTAATTTGTGAATTACATTCTCTAATACTCCCAGGAAATCTTAATTTGGGCTGTGTCCTAAAGCTCTTACCTATTGGGTGCAACTCAGTGGGATTTTGGGCTGAATAAATTGCACGCAATTGGGAATTTGATGTTTTGATTTTCCTCAAAATAAAAACCACCTTCTCTCTCTACAGAATCCTTTCAAGGAGTATGAGATCACCCTCATTCAGCCTTAGAGCAGAGATGATTTATTAGCAAATCCTGCCTGTTGAGGGCAGCTACAACATCACGCTAATTCTAAACAGACTGTTTTAGAGCAAACCAAAGCTATATTATTTGATGATTCCTATCCAAGCCTGTATCTTTAGCAGGTTTCTTTCATCTTCTTCTTGTGAATTAAAGCAAAGGAGATCTAATCTTGTAGCCATGCTGGCGTGTCAGAACCAAACTCAAAGGTAATTTTAGGAAAGTTGGTCAGTGGTCAGCCTGCTGCTTTTCAATCCTGTCCCCTTTCTAAGCCCCAGACGCATGTTCCCACCACTTCTTGATGGTAATCAATAGTGATCATGTCATCTGATGAATTGGATCAACTGTGACGCAATTGACCATTAAGAACACTGAATGTCAACCAGATTAGACAATTGGTTTCACTCTCTGTGTGGTCTCACTCTAAATAGCGCTGGCACAAAGATCTCAGTAAGGTAGGACAACCCCTTTTTGGTGGCAGAGTGGCCTGAGATGGACTTAATCCAACTACAAAGCTTCACCTCATAGCTTGATAACATACCCTGAATACCAGGAGCTGAAGCAATACCAATCAAGAAACATAACATTTTTTAGAAACAAATTATTTATGATATACAACCTACAGCCACGGAGACCATGATTCAGGTGCTTATGGTCACATTAGGTCATTTCTAGCACCCTGTTTTTTTGGTTTCCTCTTCAAGCCTTTATACCTGAGAAGATTTCAGTGCCTACTCTGCTGTTGTAAGGCAGTAGTCTTCCATCATCAACAGGAATTTTTCTGCTTACTAATTGGTTTTTTTTAAAGCAAATGAGCTGTTTTTTAACAGAACTGCCCCGAACCAGTCACATAACCTGTGTGTGTGTAAAGAAACAGTCAACAACAGTAGTTTCAGACGTAATAGGAAAAGGGAAGGGACAATTTTTTGCTGTTGCATGAGTCTCCCGTGGATATTCACTGCAGCTCTAATTTCAAAACATTCACTCTGATGAAATTCTCATAAAGCTGTTTACACATAATATTTTACTGTTCTGCATGAAGGTCAGACTGGGAAGTCTTTGCTTTCAGGTGGAATCCATCTGCAGAAGAAAGTTTCTTCTGAGACATATACAAACTAGTGTCCACTTTTCCATGAGATAAGTGTTGAATTTGGGCCATATTTTCAAAATTCCATTAAAAATACTTAGAAATGCAAGAGGCACACAATGTCACCATTTTTTAGGTTAGCATTCTCTCTTTACCTAGAATAGAAGTTCAGCAAAGGTAAAAGTAAGCTCACACTTAAATATCATGTGCAACTGGGAAATGGGGCCCCATATCATACGTTTTCCTTGGAGTCATTAATTTGCACAAGCCAAACCCTCTTTGCCTCAGTTGCTTTGTGCAGCATATGAAGTAGTTCCCATTGCCTGCCTTTGCAGTGATTTGATATCTCTGTGATGAGGTGCAGAGTATTATATATTCATAGAGGACTGAGGTTTTATACATGCAGTAACAGCAACTGTGTCTTGAATATCAGAAAACTTCAAACCCATCAACTTTATTATAGGTGTCTGTAGCATTTGTAGCATTCTAAACTTCCTAAAAATCATTGCAAGGTGAATGAAGTGAAATGCATTTAACACCAAATATTAACATCCTTTATTATTCCTGTTTCAAATGTAACCCTCTTTTCTTTGCCTTACAGAAAACACCCCTATTTCCAGTTCCATCACTGCCCTGTTAAGTAATTTGCGAAAAGCTAACAAAGTCTGGCTACATCCTCATAGCGACTGTTTAAACCCATTACTTTCTCTTTTAATCAAATCGCTGTTGTGTCAAAATATACAATTCTCGCCATGAATCTCACTGGCTTGTTACAGTTCACTGGCTGACCTTGAAAATGTTTGCTCTCCTAAGCGTCTTCTCTTCGGCCTCCAGCTAAATTGCTCAAGACCAGGCCTGATCATTTTTCTATACACAGAGACTTCTCATTAACATAAACAGAGCAGCAAGCTTAACAACAACAAACAAAAATCGGTAATAGGAAAAGAAAATTTGGGGGAACCCTTGGGTGCATAATGTAGTCTACGTTATTTAGGGTCCTGTGTATAGCAACTGATATTTTTTACATTCGTGTCTTCGATTTTCTATGGGAACAACCCCCAACCTCAAAAAATTATGTACCATCTCTGTAGCTGCTTCACTCCTTTGTATTTCTTTCCTAGTTGTCTTCCCTTCAGAAAATATTTTAAGGCATTGAAGGGCCAAGAAGGGACAGTATAATAATATGCAAAAGACTTTCACTCATTAGCATCAAAGATTTGTACAGATCTTAAATGGGGAGTTAAGTGCCAGAGGCTATTTTCATTGTTTAATATATTAAAGTAAATAAAAATGTATCTAAGATGTGGACACACAATTGGTTTTGAGTTATTTATCTGGAGTTTGTATGGTTTAGAAAAACTCCATCTTCTTGGCTGATCCTGTCCTAATGCATTTAACTTCAGCCATCAGCTATGATTAAACACCTGCTGTTGTGGGGAAACAAAGCACACTAATCCAATATGTATTTCTGACATCTTAAATATCACCCAGTCCCCTGACATCAGGCACAGCTTTTCAGCGGGATGGAATTCCAGAGCATATTTTTCTAATTTATGGATGGACAATAAATCAAAATTAAGCCTTGGGCAATGAAATATACATCAGTGCAGAATGAACTGACTGCAAACTAGGGCACAGAACAGCAGCGGGGAGAGGGGTGCATTAATGGAGTTCTGAGCTGCAACACTGATGTGAAAATTAAGGAAGTTTGTCTTGTATCTTATTATAGAGAACAAAAATTAAAAGATAGCAGAAACCAGATACAAGTTTCATAATCTCCTGAGCACCCTGCTGTGGTCCTGATGCCACCATTTTGTACCATGTCTGCAAAAAGAGTTGCTTAGTGTCTTTGCCTCTATTGAAAGCCATTCGGATTCCAAGAGCTTGAAAGTTTAATTGGAATGTTAATTTTATGGGTTTACATTCTACATTGGGGTACTATAAAAGGAATAGGAGGGAAAGTGTAAGAAACCTAAAGAAAAGGGGGCAGGGAAGGAAGGATGGAAAAGAAAGGGAGAAAGAGGGGAAAAGAACAAAGAAGGAATGAGGAAAAAACCAGAGGGGAAAAGAACAAAGAAGGAATGAGGAAAAAACCAAATTAAGACAGAAAGCGAGAAAAGGATGCGGATATAATCTGTAGCGAAAATCTGAAGTTGATGTATACCCTGCATAACTTGTCCTAATTAGCACTACCCTGAGATTCGAAAGGGCTCACTTTTTTATAGGCAAGGTCTTGGCCCCTACTGAGAACAATCGAGAGTTTTGATTTCATTTAAATGCAACAGTGGCTTTATTCCTCAAGCTTGATATATAGCACTGACTTCCTCTTGGAAGAAGAGTAAGGTATTGTACTTTAATTTAGTATTTCTTGTGAGGAGAGGGGAATAGTATTAAGCAACAGGAATAGAAAGACTGAAAAACTCCAAACTGGTTTTGTGAACCAAAAATATTAGCCTTAGAGATTTACAAAATCTTCATCTTTACTAGGTTCAACCAACCCAAGTCTGAATTACCTTGAAAGTTGTGTTTAGATGAATTTTTTTTCTGTTGCAGCACTTAATTTTCCTGTATCAACAGAAGTAGTTTAGTTTATGTTACATCAAGGTCTCCCAGAGTGCAGCCCAACCCCATCTAAATCCTAAAAGGGAACTTTCTTCATCTGATATCTTCTGAATATGTTACACAGTAAATGAATTTCTTTGTGTGGTCCCCAGCCTATTGTCCAACCCATTAAGGGACCCTCAATGAACATGATGCTGAGAACACCTGTTGTATCATTTCTGAGGATGTGAGGTGTCCCCCTAGGTTCAGAGAAACTACTTTTGCTTACAGCTAATCAGGACAAGTGTTTTGCTGGATATGCTGTCCTTGGTCACACCCAATCCCATAAGAATACAGCGAGTGGTATTTGCAAAACACTTCAATCACAGCTGCACTGAAATAAGCACAAAATACTTGCTGCTCAGATATGTTTCTGAGGTGTGATTAATTTGCCTTTGTGAAGCACTGGAGGACCTTGACCTGAAGGGAAGCTAGCATGCCGCATAGTGATGGCTATTATTATTGCTCTTCTGTGGAAAATATGGAAGATCTTGGAAGAGTTGGAAGTCTCTTCCTATCCTGTGTTACAATATGCAAAAGAACTGTCCAAATGCAGAAATTAACCTGGTAGGACCTTCTTTGTCCTTAGTTATGTAAACCTACAACTGAAGTAACAGGTTTAGAGATTTTTGTGCAAATTGAGAATGTCACATATATTCAAAACCCTTTCTTTATCATATCTTGAACTGCAATGAGATTATTTTTTTTCCCCAGAAATAAGTGTCTGTGCATGGTTTTTATTTTAGGATAAATTATTAGGTTTGGTTTTTTTTTTTCTTTATTTCTTCATTGGCATTTGTATGTCCTGAATGCATTTAAGACTAAACAATGTGTAGTCTGTGAGTTCTGTGAAGTATTTAGGAATCATCTAAGGAAAAGAAACGCAAGACAATACAGCAAGGGCAATAAAACACCAGCTATGCTTTAAAAATAACTAAACAATCTTATTTCCTTTCCAGCAGCACCCAGCTGATGATAGAATATGACTGTTCAAACACTGTTGTACTGTTATGCTTTTGTTTTGTCTCTTGTATTGAGCATCACCCTGTGATGACTTGTCAGTGTTGGAGCCATAACACATCTTTTCTATTTCCAGCAAATGATTCCTTGGAGTTTTCTTCAACAGAAACTGAACTCATATGCGTCAAATACATGCATAATACACACCAATAGCAATACGAACAGCAAACCAAAGAAAACTTTTTACATCAACCCAGAGGCTTTATCATTCTTTTTATGGATGGAGGAGAGGAGACATGAAAGTTGAATCCTTTTCAGGATGGAGCTAAATCTTATGCTTGCCAGCTATTATCTCTGGAGTTTTCTTTTTCGCCCAGAATTTTCTCCAAATGTTTTTTTCTACCTTTGCATTCTCTTTATCCTAAGGTGACAATTCCACCTGCCAGAGATGTCACCTAGGAAGATAAGAAAGAAATCAGAACTGCTAGCTGAAACACTGGTTTCTTCAGGATAGTCACACCTAGAACATGGTCAGAGTCCCTTTTACAACACATACTGAGTAAGTTTTACAGGATAAAGGCTTGCTACTACATGGCTGTTGTGCTGCTTCTTCTGAAGCCCTCAGAGAGAAAACCTGTGGCTGTGGAGGTGAAGCAGAACTTGGCAGGTTGTTCCCCAGGTTCTTTGAGTTGCTTTGCTCTGATTTAAAGGCTAATGCCTACAAAATTAGATGTTGAATAACCTTTTAGTGTTTTTTGAATGGTATGTGGTTGAGCAAGAAAATGGATGGAAAATTGGATTAGGTTGTTCCTGCCTATTTCACATTCTCCTACTGACCTGGTCTTGAGATAAGTTAAATACTTCCTCTAATTTATGGTTCCCCAGCCATCTTCCCTAGGTGAGATACTGCAAAGGCTTCTTTAAGAGAGCAACAAGTAACATTTAATTCATCAGTCTCTGTGAACTTAGTTTCTTCTGACTAAACTGCAAGAATGTTCTTAGGCTGTTTAAAATAAGGTGGACATTTTAATGAGGTGAATCTACAGAAAGTGTTAAACAAGAACTATGCCAAAATTTCATTTTTTTTTATTTTAGTATTTCAAGAAAGATTGTCATCTTAGGGAAAAAATGGCCAAAGCAAATTAGCAAGCTGTTGCCTATAATAGGAAGTCTATAGAAGCTGGGCTACATCCTGATCTTTGTGAAACTGGTAAAAATCTGTATATAATCTGCATTTATTTTAATAACAAAGCCACTGTGGAAAAATCTGAAGGCAGTCATTTATTGCAGTTATATTTTAGCAACTGTATTTCAAAGTGTTAGTTTAGTATGTTACACAGAAATATGTACCAGTACTGGACGAGGTAAAAGTACTTTCCTGCACTGGTGGTCAACTTGTGCCATCTCTTTTCATGGCCAGAGAAGAGCACTCAAAGCAGCAAAAGGTATAACGAAGTGGTTGGACACCAGGAAGGGAGTTTGACAAGGCTGTCACATCTGTTCAATATTTATAGTGAAATAATAATGTGTATTGCTGTTGATGGTTGCCATAGTGGTATTAACATTGGCAGAAGGAGATGTTGTAATCTCAAGTATGCTGATGACATCCTTATTGCTGAGTCTGCGGTTTCTAGCACTAGTAATGCAAGTGGCTGAAGCTAGTGTGAGCTCAGACACTGCGGATGACAGTTGACAGCAGCATTACTGAATGGAAATGAACAGGTCGAGCAAGTAAAGAAGTTCTGTTCTTTAAACCTGACAGGAAAATGGAGTTTGCCACATTCTCCCAGGAAGTTAACGGATTAAAAAAAAATAACTAAATAAAATTCAATGGTCTATTAAGTGTGTAAAATAATCTGCTTGAAATTATAGTGTGCACCTAGTGTGCACGCACAGAAACCTGTAACATCTGCTCATTAGCATGAAATCTAGCAATGCCAAGCAGAATGGTGCAAAAGCTAAGCTCTTCTTGAAGCCATTCACCAACTACCTATCAACTTGACATGAAGGATATCGATCTTCAGCAGAGCCTGGGTTCTTCTACTGGTACTCTAAATAATGGTGAAACCAAATTTTGCTTGCAATTTCTCTCTCTCTTATGCATATTAAATCAAAATAAACAGAGACTGAAGGCCTAGGCATTAACCAGAGTAGATAAAGACCAACATGCACAAATGCAGCTACTGTCAAACCAAGTTAAGTCTGTAGTGACAATGACAATCTCAGCCTGAGGAGAGAGTGATAACTGATTGAAGGGAGGTAGGGTCTGCTTCCTAAATCTCTGTTTCCTTCAGAATTACTTGTTCTGTATGTCTGGATTTTCTGTCAGGCAGATTGCAAAGGAAGAAACTGAGATTCATCAGGGCAAATAGTAACTTGCAGGTGTACAGAAAAAATTACAGTGCAGTACATTGAAAATAAACTTACTGATGAGTTTTCACGGTTGAAAATTACTAGTGAAGCTTTTTATTTCAGTACTGTTTCTTTATATTTTTGGGCAAAGCACATAGTTCATGTATTTATTCATATTATAGAATAAAAAAAGGTCCATTAGTGGTTCATGCTGCTTTGCATAACATGTTGTACAAATGGGCAATGCCAGTTTATAATCATAGCAATAGTATGATGGAAAATGTATCTTTGTATACATATATGATCATATACAGAAAAGAAAAAAGAAAGAAGTGAGAGAATAATTGACAGAGTAGCAGATTTCATTTATTCTGCACTCTCATAAAGGGAAAGTAAGAGTGTTTAAAACTAGACTTCCTTTGCATCCATCTTGTTAACTTAGAGTTAGTTGAGACATTTCAAAACAAGTTTATGCTTGTCTTGTGTTCATGAGTGAATTTCTTGGACTTATTTCACCATTATCGCAAGAATTGTTCATGATTTTCTTCTTCCCTTTTCCTATACAAGAATTGAGGCTATGGTTGGCCAAAAGTATTGTGCATGTGGTCTCTTAGTGACACAATTTGAAAAATCACAGCACAAGATCTAGAGTTGAACTCAGTAGGTGAGCATAATTTTCTTGATCTTACATGATATTATTCATGCTATGTTCTTAAAAAGATGCTATTTGATTGTCATGATGTTACTAATTACATTAGATATTGGTCAACGAACCAGCACTATTCTTACGTATTTCAGGAAACAGCTGCACTGGAGACCCCATTGCAAAGTTTTAGTGTAGGCTGATTAGCTCCAGTTTAGCCTGAAGTCCATGGTGGCTAGTGTTTCATGTTATTCTTTTTCAAATTAAGAAGAGTAGACCCTGGTTGCACAGAACTTTGTACAGTCATGCTGTTGGTGATATACCAAACATGAAAAAACAAATACCTTTTTTTGTAGATTATTCACATCAATATAATGTTATTTTGGCCATGAATTTATACATAATTAAATTTATATTAATTTATATATAGCTAAGTGTGAGAACTGTATTCTTAATTTTGAAGGAAAATGATCTAAAAATAGGGTGTTTTTTAACGGTAAAGAGACTTATAATTTGCTTAGGTAGTCTTACTTCTCTAACAGTTGAATAATTGCCTTTATGTTTACATGTTTGGAGTTTGAGTCTAAGGACACTAATTCTGGTGTACCTGCAATTGCTCCAGTGTCTGCACCACCCACCTTGCAGCTTGTGTATCAGCTCCTGAATTTCTGTGAATTACAGCCTGCCGTATCCAGAGGAATTAAAACCTATGCCTGTTTCCCTTGGAATACCAGAGTGTAAACTGTGGAGATTGAGCACATACTTCATGAGCAGCTGAACATCATCTTCCGGCATGGCACAAACCTCCAAGAGAAGACACCTAACACCAGAAAACTCAGCAGCCATCACAGGGTCAATCATATAGAGAAACTCTAGGAAATTACGTTTGTGAAAGTGATGATAATGAAAAAAATTTAAGGAAACAACTTGTGCTTGGGTAAATTTTAGTCACATTTCTAGATTTATTGCTCACTTTGTTTTAGACTTGTTAAAGTTATTTCTTCCCTTCTTGTTTTATGCCAGTATTGGTACAACTGCTGTGAGAGCAAACTGTGACATTAGAGGTGTGGCAAGCAGCCAGTGGCAGGAGGAGGTCCCAATTCTTAATCTGCCTTCACTGGTAAAGCAAGAGTGCTGCGGAAGAGCATAAATCAAGTCTCTTCAGTGCATGAACTGATTAGACTTCCACATGCATAAGTTGTGATTAGACTTCCACGTAGGCTGTCCTGGGTTCAGCAGTAGCAGTCATTTTTTCTCCTTCTTGGTAGCTGGTGTAGTGCTGTGTTTTTGATTTTGGGCCTGGGAACTGCTCTGATAACACCGATGTTTTCAGTTACTGCTTGGTAATGTTTTGGTCTGACCAAGGACTTTCTGAGTCTCATGCTCTGCCAGGGAGGAGAGGAAGCTGGAAGGAAGCAGAGACAGGGCACCTGACCCAAACTGACCAAAGAGGTATTCCATACCAGAGCACGTCATGCCCAGGATGTAAAAACGGAGAGCAGAAACCCCTAAGGGTGGGGGTGCCCTGCTTGGTCGGGCTGGGGATTGGTGGTGAGCAGTTGTATTCTCTTTCCTTGTATTTGCCTTGTCATTATTATTATTGGTGGTAGCAGCAGTGGTTTGTGTTATACCTTAGTTACTAAACTGTTCTTATCTCAACCTGTGGGAGTTGCATTCTTTTGATTCTCCTCTCCATCCCCCCGGGACTGGGGGAAGAAAGAGTGGGAAGTGAGTGAGAGAGCAACTGCGTGAGTTATAGGGGCTTAAACCATGACATAGGCACATGCAATAATCTGAACTGGCATGAGGATGGAACTGTACCTGTGCAAAATCCATGTCAGCCATAGAAGTTCTGAACAGACCAAAATGCTTTTTCCTGGCTCAGACACAACCCTCCTGGTTATAATTCTGAGTATAAGATTTGCTTTTGCAATGTGATATGAGATGTTATGTTTTTTGTGAGCTCAGCCTCAATGACAGGCATCCTTCTGAAAGTTCACTGGAAATTTCTTTCTCCCAGAGCTGTTACGTTCAAAGAAAAAAACCCACATTATGTAGAAGACAGTGGTGGTGTAACAGCAGGCTCATAGTATATAGCCTGAGCAGGATAGCCAAAGACTTTGTAAATCAAAATTTGAAACCCACTACTTTGATTGAGCTCTACCAGGGTCATTCTGCCAGGAATATTTATGACAAATCATTAATAAATCAAAAAGTCCCTGCAACATGGAGGAAACACAGAAAAAGA
This sequence comes from Amazona ochrocephala, assembly GCA_039720435.1. NCBI lineage: Eukaryota > Metazoa > Chordata > Aves > Psittaciformes > Psittacidae > Amazona > Amazona ochrocephala. Next base: position 91,063,143 of record CM077909.1, on the reverse strand, counting down.
TAATAAAACTTTCCTGTCTTATAAGAGCTGGTATATAGGTAGATGTACAGGTACCAAAGGGATGAAATAGAATTTAGGTAGGTATGTGACTTTTATTACTTATTTAATTTCAAAATACAACTTTTCATGAAGAAATACTAGTTCATTGTGCCAAATTCTTACAAATATCCTTTTTTTCTAGAGAATCTTCTGAATCATCTTTTGAAATCTTCATGAATTGGTCAAAGTAAGCTCCATATCTTGTATAGTTTAACTGTATTTGTGGTTTAGATTTATAGGCATATTTGAGGGGCAAAAGGTCTTCAAGCACACATCAAAGCAGAGAAGATCAAGTCTAATACTACTTGAAGCACTTAAAATACTTCTGTCCTACTACTAATAAATTAAATTAGAAATTTAGCTCATGTTTAACAGCGAGCATATTTGGGTTTAGTATCCTAGTTCTATGGCAATATTTGTATGAATGCAGTGAAATCAGGAAAAGTGTATTTTAAAACATCAAGGGAAGTAATTTCATGTGCAAGGAGTAATGAATTTATAAAATTAAATGGACTTGAACTAAGAAGGAAGAGATAAATTGCTTTGAAGGTTTAGTTGCAAACGTCTTTTTAGATAAAAAAATAAAGAATACTGTAAGATTTGTAGTAATTTGTTACATTTGGTGATGTATTGAAGATTTATTATATTTTCAGTGAAGTAAGACAAAATGATCCTCTGCAGTATGGACTGGAATAGAGAAAATGATAAGGAAATAATTGATTCTCCATAAGTAGACAAATGAGTGTGTTCATATTTTGTGTGTTCATTACTTACAGCATTTACACATTTATGAATAAGTATGGCAGATCTGTTCATACACATTGATTAGCTGCATGTTCACTCAGTAATTCTTTCTGTCATACTCACCTGTATTGTACTTTTGTCTGTAGCATAAATTGTTAACATTCTCTCTATTGGGAAGTGAGTTTGGGGTCTGTGATAACACCATAAGCACGTAACTTCTGCGTGTGCAGAGAAGAAAGATGGAATGAAGAGTGGTATCCACCCTACTGCTTCACTCTTTTTCTGTCTGAAACTGCCATTCTCCGTTTTGCTGCTAATTGTTCTGATGACCTATGAAAAGCTAAAAAGTTAATCAAATTTTGCCTCAGCTCCTGGACTACAAATGTGCACAATGTGCAACAGACCACAGATGAGCTGTTGCTTGTTCTCATGTATCTTTACTCACATGGGTAAACCTTTCCCATGTGAGAATTTTCTAATACTTTAAGACTGTTTGCTCAGTTACCAGATTTTCACATGAGCCACTTCAAGTCTTTAACGTAGGTTAATTTTTTTTGACTTTACAACTTCATCAATTCTTGTGATGTAAAAAGTGCTGGAAATTTGAAGAATTTCAGTATTTGCCAGGGCTGCTTCTTGTCCTGAACACAAGCCTGAGGAGAGGGTGACACCAGCACAGGCAGCATTCTTGCCAGCAGGCGCTGTCCCAGCATCTTCAAGAACAGCTGAGCTGTTCAGGAATTTTTGACAGCGTGAGGCTGCATGTCAACTCTGGGATCCTGCCGGGGGCAGCTGGAGACAGGGCTGAATAACATGAACCTGAGTTTCACCCAGGGACCAGGACCACAGCATAGGTCTGAGGTCCATGCAACAAGACCAGCCAGTAAGTCAGTATAGCAGGAATCAGAGTTGGACACAGAGGTAGCTAAGGCATAGCTCAAGTAGGACCCAAGCACCCAGGTCTGAGCTTTAATGGAGCTCTCTGGCCCTCTGGGTATATGCTGTATAAGTCAAGGTCCCAGAGGAACCCTATTAGATTAACTAAAACCTACAGGAGCACTCACGGTCCCGATGACATTTTCACCTAGGCATGTGTACTAAAAAAAAAAAAAAAATGTTTTCTTTCTTTTCAGATCCTGCTGGAAAAAAGCTCACCTTGCTGCAGATGGTGTTTGGGGTTTTTTGTTCGTTTTTTTTTTTTGAAAATGGGAAATTTGTGCTGCAAAGAATTATTTATGGTTATACTGCCTAGATATATGTTAAACTGGGATTATTACAGAATATAATGAAATTTTGCTATGGATCAAGTCTGTCAATAAAAGCAGAAGCATTTGCACGCATACTCATGATACCCAAACAGACAGCATTTCCTTCCCTGTATCTGTTCTTACCACACTCTGAACCAAGCTAATTGCAGACCTCACAGTGCCTGAGCATTGAGTGAGCCTTAAGGGAACTGCTGCACTTTGCACATCGTATCTAAAGACATCTATATTGTAAGGATCTGTAGAATTACATTTTTGCATCAGACCTTGATTTAGTGCTACCATCATTTTTCCTGAAGAGAACAATTTTATTCTTTCACAATCAAAGTCATCAGTTTAAGTTCGTCTAAAAAAACAGACATTAGCATATTCATTACCAGAGTGATTTAACTGTATCTTTGAGCACTGTAGTAAATTAGATTCATATATCAAGTTTTTTACTCTCCTACTTAGCAACACTTGTAATTGCAAAACTGTGCTGTCCTCAACAATGGCTACAGTTGGTCCAAGGAACATTTTAGCTATACGTTCTTTTTGAAAAAAGAGCATTATTAATTTTTATGCTATTATAGTACCTTTTAGTAGAAGCCCTGAAAATAATCAGTATCCTTGTGCTCTGCGTAAATGGAGAACAGGAAACAGTCACCACACCACAGCATGTGAAATACAGCAAAGGCAGACATTGAATAATTACACTACATAATATACCGGTTTTGTAAGACGCAGTGTTTTAGAATATTCTTGTCACAAGGTGAGGTTCATTCTCCTGCAGGGAACTCCTGACTTGCTGCAATCTATTCTACAGTTGTACTCCACCCCTCCTTCTTCCCTAGAATACATAACAGTCGCTTACAGAGGACTGGCCTGGGCCAGTGACTTTAAGGTCCATTTTCAAGAAGAACTTCAGCTGAATTTTTTAAGTATCTAATTAATTTTGATGCAAGCTGTATGTTTCAATCCCCAGGACTACTCTGATAATCTCAGCTGCATAAATGGTGCTCCTGATGCAATTTTCTGCTGAATCAGAACATAATGGAAATCCATGCATGTTGTCAGGGAAAGTTCTGTCTGTAGAAGAGCGTAAAGCCAAATCTTGCTAGCTCACATTCGTCATTTCCACAGGCAAAAAGGGAGGGAAGCTTTATTTGTTGTGAAGAGTGGGTTAAAGTGTATGGGTATCAGCTCCAGAGTCCTAAAAACTGTAACGTTTACATTTACTTCTTGTCTGCAACTTCATCTGGGCAATGGTAGTCACTGCATGAATGGCTAAGAGGTGTCAAAGAAGATTGTCTTGCCAAAGGAAACAAATGTAGAGCCATAATGCAGCCTTTTCACAACAGCCAAGAATGAGGTGATCCCCAGAAAGCATTTTGTTTTTCTTTTGGGACAAAAGGTGTGATTGTAACTATAAGATATTATTATTAAAATTGAATCCATTTTATGTCAATGTCACTATATTACTGGAAATCGATATCCACATACTTCAGTAACTTCTGTTTGTGAGTGACAATTTATTAAGGATAAATAAAGAAACATCCCTTTAGACCATGAGAAGTACAACCTTTAACCTAGCGGAGAATACTGCAGATTTGTTCTTTTTCTTCTCCCGACAATGTGCAAGGAAGTGTGAGATTAAAGAAGAGCTATCACACGCTGGAGGAGATGTCTTTTCAAAGCACTTTCTCTGAGGAAAAAAAAAATACTGTTTAAATATTGCACTGATAACGTTTAAAATGATATTTCATCATTCCTCTCCCAAAGAATGATAGCGATACTCTAGCAAGTGACAGAAATAACCTTTTAATAAAAGTGAATTTTTATAGTAGGACTGGATGGCTCAGGGTATTAGTAATGGAACATAGAACCTCTCCCTTCTAGCTCATCCGTTCATGTCCATCCCTGCCTGGTAAAGACACAAAATTATTATCATCAGATGGCTGCTTGGGGGCCCAGAGGAAGCAAGTTGGTGGTCTTGGTCCAGTCACTGGCACTAATTGCCATCCTTGCTGACAGTCTTGTTAGACAGGCGTGGAAGCAGCTCTGCCTTAATGAACTAATATATAGGTTTTCTATTATACCCCTACATTCAAGTACCCAAATGCTTTACAGATATTAGTTATATTGTCCTCACAACACTGCTAGTCATCAGGGACATATTTACCCCTGTCTGCAGATGGAGGAGCAGAGGTATAGAGCAGCTGTACTTATCCATGCAGGAAGTTGGAGACAACGGTGAGCACTAGGTCTTGCTCTCTCAACTCAACCGTAATTGCAATGCCATGTCCCGGGCTCATCTGAGACATAGCAAGGGTTCCACCAAACGAGAGCTGGTGCATGATGGAGAATGTGCGCTGCAGAATATTTTTTCCCCATGTAATATTTGCTCAATGCATATTTCTGAGCATTTGTACTAGTGCATGGTGCTGCTGCAGAGAGAAGTTGCAGGGGCCTATGTTATTAAGGGATATATGTTTTAAACAACATGAAGAAAAAACCTCCCCACTTCTAAGAACAATAGACCCACGGCCTGTATTTCTGTGAATCAGATGGTTTGTGACCGATGAGGCTTTTTTCCCAGTTTGGCATAATAAGCAATTTACTTCCTCACTGATATGGTTATTGTCACAGCTTTTGCACTAGTGTTTGATAGCATTGATTAGTTTGTGCTATGCTAATTTTTAGCACAAGGAGGGAATTGATTTACTTCAAGCTTAGTATATTTTAGCACTGAAGTGGAAATAATTCCATTGAAAATATAGAAAATGAGCAGTCACCTTAACAATTGAATAAATGACTTGACATTTGTGGGGCTAAAGTATTCAATAGATAAGAAGATTTTCATATTAAAAATAAATCATTGGTCTACCTATTATTTAGCTGGACTTGGAATCATGAATAAAGGGTCTCCCACAGAAAGAGAGGGAAGAATACTGATTGTGTCTCTGTATTAAAAAAAAATTAAATGGGTGGCATTTCCTAGTTCCTTATGGGAAAAAGTCAGTGCATTTAGGTTATGGTCTGAATAACTCAATTATTTCTAAAGCAGTTTTTCTATCAAGAGGTCGTAGAAGATTTCCTGTGTCTTTTGCAGATACTGGGTACAAATTCTGTAACAGGAATTCCTTGTTATGAATTATTTGCAATTCTGAAGTGTACTCCATATTCAACTATGTTAGAAGGAAGCAGAGCATATTCTGCATCAAAGAACTTGCACAAGGCTAGAGGGAAATACCAGAAGAGTGCAAGATGTCTAGGGAAAGAAAAAAGGTTACAACAATAAAACTGCTAAACTAAATAACAGGCTGCTGTTATCTAGTGGAACAAAACATACTGTGAAATAAATATTACATTACTATTCTTACAAAATTGAGCACACAAAATGCTCTGAAAACATCCGAAGAAGGTTGCCTTTCCAGTGAGATTTTGTTTCACTTTTTACAATTGCTTTGCTGCTTAATGCTTTTGTCTGCAGGGACCTACCTCATACAGGGCAGTGGGAAGGAGTGAGGTTGTTGCCTGGCTCCAATTTATCCATTCACAAAATCACAGAATAAAATGAAACAGAGATGGGGACCATGGCTCTAGTCTCAGCTCCATCCACTGCATTAGGTCATACACTGAAATAGAGATCATGTCTCCTCTTTTGTGATCAGGAGGGGGTGGGATTATGTGTGTGATCCTAACTTTCTCAGTATGCAGTAAAAGCCCTCTGATTTGAAGGAACAGTTGGCATTTATAATTGAATCTAAGGTCGATGACAACTTTCTTATGAACAGATGGAGTGCTTTCGGTATATGTTTTACTCTGAAGTATTAGTCCCCAAGTTTTTCAGATTGGGTACCCAAAACTACTTCATGCCTTTTTTTCTCTGTGGCATGTTTCTTGCCTAAAACATGCAAATCAGCACACTTCCTCACCTCACAGGGGTTTTGTGAAGATAAATTATCTGTATTTGCAAATCCCAAAGAAAATACTGTAGGATCATTGTATAGGAAGCTCATAAGGAAATTAATAATAGTGAATTCAGTACTGGGTTTGAATGGTTTATAGTAAATAATGTAAGAAGTCACAGACTGAATGATGAGAGTAAAAGAAATAATGAGCAGCCATGAACTCAGCACGTTGAATAAGACCTCTTCCCGTGGAAATAAGTATGTTATATTGTAATTAATATCTATCATAATGTATTCCTATGAAAGAGACTGAATCCACAGAGGAACCCTTTGTAGCTTTTTCAGTCAAGATCATATGGCCTGAACATGCTTTTGATGAATGGAGTTTGGACCAGGAAATGGGAAGTTTCCTGATTTTTTACACATCATAGTAATGGCAAAAACAAGAATGCAAAATAATTGCTTATAAAAGCCCAGCTCTTTCCTAAACAGTTACAATTAGATATGCTGCAGCTTTAAGTTTCTTTTCAAGTCTTTCTTGGTGTAACAGCAGTAGCCAAAACCCAAGATGTCTGCTGTATTTCCCCTTTTGCTACAGCAGGACATGTCCATACAGCAAGTTCCAAGCCCAGGCTGCAGCTCCCAAAGTACCTGCGCAGCACCCCTTCCTAAAATGCAGCTGTGCCACATATGAGCTCCCCAAAGTGAGCAAGATAGCTGTGATCTTGTCTCTGGGCTCAGAGTCCTCTGAAGCTTTACCCATCATAGTCTTAAGTCTCATTGACCTACCTGAGTGCAGTTATAGGAAATAGCTTCCTGTTGATGTCACAGTAGTCAAAAGCAAAATCAGGGGAGAGATGCTTCTCAGAGTTCTAAAAATTCAGCTTCATGGAGAGTGTTGAGGCCCCATTCTAGTCAGTTTATGGCTTGTAGTCTTGGGGAGGAGAAAATGCCGCTTCTCTCACTGAGAAGTACAGAGTAATGGAGGTACTGAGTTACCTCTGCTCAATTAGCTGGTTGAATTTCCTGTGTTCCTGTTGTAGTCAGTGATGACATAGTAACAGAAGCCTATGTCCCTGAACTGTGATTTAAATAGCAATCTGGTGGGGTTTTCTTCAGATGGTCTTGCTTTAGCACAGTGTTGAAAACAAGATCATGATATCTTCAGTTTTTGGCATGGACATTTCTTTAACTAAGGTTAATCCTGGAATGTCATTGCAGGTGCCTGATAATTTCCTCTGACAGGAAAAAAAATTCTCATGCAGACCATCAAGCTGGATTTTCTGTAGTTGCAGATTGTTTCCAGAACAGATGGAATGCATTACTAGTTTCTGGGCAAAGATTTCTGGAGTAGAAATTTGGGATTTGTCTGATATTGTCTGCTTGTGGTTTTTGCTGTTTTCGTCTGTTCCCTGTTCCACCATCTCTTCCACTCTTCCCCTCAAGGTCCATTTCCTGATATAAGAGGTAGAGCAAATTCTCCACAAGAAATGCAGGAATAATTTCATTTGACATATAAAATGGACTGATTTTCAGAAAGTGCTGAACATCTACCCTTTTAAATTTGGGCTTTTTCCAAATGTTAAGTACCCAGAATTACAGTAGCTTTGAAAAATTACTCTTAAAATACTAGTATCGTTAAGGCTGTGGCAAATGAGTATTCCAACTGCAATTTTTTAAACATTGGACATAAACTAATACAAATGTAGTAGAGTGTCTTCAAAATGTAGATAAATCACGGCACAAAATGCTATATGTCTGCTCTCAGATATGTGAGGGCATGCTGTTGTTTATCCTGTCAAGTTTTGTAACGCTCATATTAAAGGATGTCCAGTTGCTTCTTTTGCATGATAAATCCCTAAAAATATAAGAAGATAGGAGTCAATGTAAGCCTGCCCTAAGAATATGAACAGTAACATCATTACATGTCTGGAAAAGTGGTTGAAATTTAGATGTGGTACACAGTCATACCTAACATAAAGAAAATAAAGAACATGTACCACAATCACCCCATAACAGGGCCAGATATAAAGCATGAGTTTTTTTTTACATTCATTGCTATGTTTTCTTGACTGCCACTTGGAAAAGAAACTGTAAAATACATTTTGAATCAAAGGAACTGAGTACTAAAGTTGAATTGGATACTAGTTCATGCCTCCAGCAGGACAGAAAGGGTACTGGAATACTGTACACATCTTCAGACAAATGTCAAAAGGATATGTAGTAAAAGGCAAAGTACATCATAGGACAATAACAATCACGTTTCTTAATTATTGAAAGAGGATTTCTGGCAAAAAAAGAACACATTAATGTATATACAGTTCTTTGGGGATCAATTATTTTAGAACTTTTTTGAATTAGACTTGAAGAAGAAGCAAGCCCAGTCTGAGAGTCTTTGAAGTACCTGGTGTTACATGGAGAGCAAATTATATGCCTTGACTAATAAAGCTACAATTCAAACAGCTGTAGAACTGCAGAACAGCTGTAACAACACCTAGAGAGGTGATAAGAAGTTGCTGCATTGAGTTTCGACTTTTCTGTATTAGTCCATTTATAGTATTTTTTGCCATACCTTTACTTTTTCAGAAATTATATTCTGAATAAAGTGATCTGCCTTAATCAGAGTACAGTTAGTTTTAGGTGAGGAGAAAGGGCTGTATGAAGCCACTGCTAATCCAGAGAAGAGAATACTTCGATAGTAAGAGGTGATTATTCACCTCCTGCTCTCTGAGTAGTCCAACCATTAAAAAAAAAAAGTTTTCAGATTTTAGTTTCACCAGTTACAGACCTAATGCCCCTCTCTTGGGTCACATAATGAGAATTAGAGGCATATTTCTTACTGCAGTGTTGAGAGACCATTTTCTGGCAGCTAATTAATGCTCCATCCTTACCTAGACTCAAAGGAATTTCAGTCTTATCACTTAAAGAATTTTTTTTTTTTTAATGAGGGAAGCCTTTTTCAGAGGGAAGTTATATCCCTGATATTTTAGATACTATTGCTTCTTCTAGCAGCATTTCAGATTTCCTTAGAATCCAAAGAAGCTTATTTTTGATGTAAAACATTCTTAATCTTGTTTATGTGTCTCTGTGGTTCTTCTAACTCCTTAGATTCAAAATATACAGCAATATATTTTTATGCAGTTGGGGGTTTTTTTTGGTTGGGTTGGGGTTTTTTTTTACTCACTTCTATTTAAGCAGTAGCAGGCCAGTTGATGTAAAAAAAAAAAAAAAAAAAGAAAAACACAGAGGAAATAAGGAAAAATCTGCATAGCAATGGAGAGTCTGAGTTATCTGAGTTGGAGAATAGAGTAAAGCTGGGTAAGACTCTATGTGACCCTTTATATAGAACTCAAGTGACATCAGGAGGACCTGGAAGAACAATAATCTCTAACTTCAGCTGAGTTGGTTTTGTTTAAATTATACAGATTTGGTTTCACCTCAGAGTAAAAATAGTTGCAGTCTCTTTGTATTTGACTTTTGGGGATGGGAAGAAAAAGCCATGCCAAGGCGTAGTAGTAGACTGCACAGGCAGTACAGAGCAGAGCCTGCTTCCAGATGCTTTATGCATCTTTTGGTCTGCTTATTTTGGAGAACATGCTTACAAAGCCAGAAATTATAGGCTAGAAAAATCTACGTCACTGGAGTGAAAAACACCCATAGAAAGACCTTGAATGTCTTGGAACAGGACAGTGGAGTAGCAAGAAGTCTAAGTGTCAAAATTTGAGAAAGGCAGTGCCTCCTGGCCTGGAGAAAGTCCTGAACTCAGCAGAGTCTGACAGCTGCTGGTTTTTTGGATGTAGGGTGGTCACAATCCATGATAAGCACCATCTTCCCTCTAGGCAAGGTACTGTCATAGTGTCTCAGTGACCTTATACAAGCATGCTTAACTTCCCATTTGGGAAAGAAAAATACAGTTTGGCACACCACCCTTATGTTGCAAATTACTCAAGTAGGGAATTCAACCCTTCCGTGCCTTTTTATGAAGATGAGGCTATCACCATCAGCTTCCTCAGATATGACTGCTCAGAGGAGCAGTAATTCCTCAAGGCATTTTAATGACTCTACTCTCTTTTCAAGAAATTGATATCACTTAGGGCTTGGCCCAAGGACAGACCTTGCCGTCACTGCAAGACAGCAACTGATAGTCTTCAGTGTTGCCTCAATAGTCTTCAAGGGGTTTTCATCGAATTATTCTTAAGGATCCAAATCCTGCCAAACACCAGCATTTTATCTAAACTTTACTGTAAAATTTTCTAGTCTGATTTCTGCCTTCCAAACAGAAAATCTTTTCTTCTGTATTCTTCTAGCTCATCAGTGTAACAGAATTTATAACTGGCACACCATGGTTTACGCTATTTGTTTTTTTCTTTAGATTAATTAAGAAACCTACCTTGTGGTGTGTATCAACATACCACCTATTTGATGCTTGAATCATCTTCTCAGCTGCAGGCCATCTGAGGTACTGCACAGCTCCAACTTACTTGTCTTACCGTACCAGTCATTGTGAAAACCAGCAGTTTAGGAGCAGCAGATATCTTAAACTTGTACCATCTAGAGGGGAAAGACCTGGGTGAAAACAAATGGTTTATATTTTTAGCCAGAAATAAATAAGGCATGGACTATGGCTTTCTATCTACGAGTGAGTTTTATTAAAGAGTTAGAGCAAGCTCTGGTTTACAGGATATTCGGAACCATATGTATGCATTAATTAAAGGCATGTGGAGGAGGAGGAGGAGATCTGAGAAAATAACAAAGCAGCAGTGTATGCGTGCAATGATTTTTCATTCTGTTTCGCTTCAGCTCTGCCCCTGCAACAGAGGATCTAATCAATCTGCCGGCTATTAAGTTTGTTAATTGATAATGCATACTAATTAGGCTGTGCGCAGTTACTTAAGAGACTTTGCTAAGGTGATTGTAGGCACAAGTCCAAATGGAGTTTAAAGTATTCTGTGTGAGGTTAAAACCCATCAACCAGAATAGATGGATTTTATATTATAACAGAAGGCACAACATACCCGTAAGTATTTAATGTATTGCACGGTTATCCACTGTTACATATCCTAAGTCTATTAAACAATTAAAAATAAAAAAAAAAGCCTCTAAAAAATGTAACTAAATATCGTACATGTACAAATATGTGGGGATAGTAGAGATGGAGGGAAACCACAATTTGATCTTGAAATAAATATTCATATTAATTTTCACACTTATGTCTAGGAACAATAGTATGTAGCTCTGCTGCAAGGGAGGAGCAAGCATAATGAGAACACAGCCTAATCTAGCTTTATGAACACTTTGACAATAAGCCACATAAAAATTACATGCTTTTCTGCCCCCATCCAATACGGCAATAAACCAGTAGTAGCAGAGTAGCATCAAAAGCATGTCATAGAATCATAGAACAGTTAGGGTTGGAAAGGACCTTAAGATCATCGAGTTCCAACCCCCACTGCCATGGGCAGGGACACCTCACACTAAACCATGCCATCCAAGGCTATGTCCAACCCCACCTTGAACGCCGCCAGGGATGAAGCATTCACAACTTCCCTGGGCAGCCCATTCCAGTGCCTCACCACCCTCACAGTAAAGAATTTCTTCCTCATATCCAATCTAAACTTCCCCTGTTTAAGTTTGAACCCATTACCCCTTGTCCTCTCACTACAGTCCCTAATGAAGAGTCCCTCCCCAGCATCCCTATAGGCCCCCTTCAGGTATTGGAAGGCTGCTATGAGGTCTCCATGCAGCCTTCTCTTCTCCAGGCTGAACAGCCCCAATTTTCTCAGCCTATCTTCGTACAGGAGGTGCTCCAGTCCCCTGATCATCCTCGTGGCCCTCCTCTGCACTTGTTCTAACAGTTCCATGTCCTTTTTATGTTGAGGACACCAGAACTGCACACAATACCCCAAGTGAGATCTCAGGAGAGCAGAGTAGAGGGGCAGGATCACCTCTCTCGACCTGCTGGTCACGCTCCTTTTGATGCAGTCAACTAGCTATTTGTAATATATTGATAAAGTCAGAGCTATTATTTATATAGTTACTGTATTATTACAAACATAAGAGTTTCCTTTCCATTTCTAGTGGCTCCATCTGTGGTACGGTGAGGTGTTTCTGACCTTAAGGAAGTAATTTCTTACATATTAATATTCTTGGTCTTTTTCCCCCCTTCATCTTTTCTATGCATCATATAAAATGAAAGTTCTTCGCAATATAAATTTGAAGTTGGCAGGCACTTGTGATGGAGGTAGTGGGCATTTAATTAGTGAATGAATTGTATTCTCATGGTGTGACCATTGGACCTAAAATCCAAGCGGTATTGCTTTATTTTAAATATATGAAAATGACTGTGTGCCACAATTTAGTATGCAGAAAACTATTTTTAAGCTCAGGGTAGTTAGAAACTAAAAGAAAAAAAAACAGCTAGAGAGAGAGACAATTTCATATCTCACAGTCTTGTTGAGGAAATTTCCTTGCAACGAGATATGTCATGTTGCATGAACCATTTCTCCAGCAAAGACGTATGAAATCAACAGGTATATTTGCAGTGATTGCACGTATGGACTAATTTGATTATTAGGTTTTGGTACCCATAAACTTGTACAACATTAAGGGATTATAGTGTACACTTCTATTAATTGTTTTGTATGATTAGTTTTGTGTGTATATTGTATATTGTAATATAAGTCCTATTATGTTGAGAATTTACTTTTTATTTGTTTCATAAGAGTCAGTGGCTTGATTTTATGTGTAGTAGAGATGTGGGAAGACATAAGGACACTCATCTAAGTGGCCGAGCAGTGACCTAGAGGGGCCATGCATGAAGTAAATGAAAGATAATGTTCACTAGGTTGCAGGAGAAACTTGATGAGCCCAGTTTAAAGAAAAGAAAAAAACCCACAGTTGTCAATATGTTTTGTGCATTAACAATTATTTTTTGTGTGTGTATTAACAGTGCAGTGTTTGCGCTGAGAAATACAAGCACAACTTCCAACAATTTTTTTGAAGTTTTCTTCCCCTGAAATTTCTACAGGAGCTATAATGCCTCCTACTACTTTCAGTGCTTTGCTTAACAGTCCTGTAATGAATGAGTAAATAAGACCAGATGAGCTTAAAAAGCAATCAAAGTAGCAGGGAATTGTTGGTGTGAAAGAGTGAGTCTCACTAGACTTTTCTATATCTCAAGGAGGATACAAGGAAGATGATTTCACAAGAGAGTTTGATAGCAGAACTGTGGAAGTTCTTGGGACTCTGACCCTAGAGACAATAGGGTCTGGATTTGTCCCAACACAGACACTTTCCTGAGGCACTCCCATTGGGGTTTTGTCACTATAGGGACTCCTATCCTTGATGGGGAAAGATTGGCACATCCAGCAAGTAGCTCTGACCACCCAAGATCAGAACTACACTCTGAAGGCTTCTGTTATAGACGGACCTCAGCACATTCTTATGAAGGATGAAGTTCCTAATGCACTGAAAGATGTCTGAGCTGAGTGTCTGCAGGAGGGTCGGGTGGATCTGGACTCACCACTTTTGCCTGTTTCCAAAGAGCAAGACATTTCAGGAACTATAGCTTTACCTATCTGTCTACCCACATACAGTATAAAAGAAGTTACACCACAGGCCACTGCTTATACGGTGACCTCTCCTGTCGGCAACAAATGTATGTTCAGAAGAAGCATATCTTACACCAGTGATAAGCTGATCACCAGTAATTATGAAAGAAGCTAGATGAATAACTTTATTGATTGGCTCTGAAGGGGAGCTTAGAGTGAGCTGCAGCACAAGCCCTTATATTTTGATGTGTGCCTGAAACACGAAGGGGAGTTCTCTTAGCCATTGAGCAGTCTACCTTAAGGCTGCCCCCTGAACAAAATTAAAGGACAGAGCAGGTTAAATCATGCTATGCCTGTTCAAGAGACCTGTGTGCTCCAGAAATATTGCACCTGCATTATTGAAGAAGGTTCTGCTGTGACGTCTCTCTTTAGTGCACATCAGTGAGATTTTAGCCCATAATGTCAACTAAAATGGAGTGAATAGTAGGAAAAATGTTCCGCAAATATTTGCTCAAAGTGGAAAGTGGATTTCAATTAGACTATGTTTGCAACGCTTTCACGTTTGCTTTCCAGGAACACTTGAGTGCTCAAGCTTTATTAGTATGAATAACTCATGAAAAAGTGAATGCAAGCTGAAATATTCACAAAAAGCAGATTTTGAAGAGAAAATTCACTGGAGTAGTGTGTGACTAATTTTGAATAAGAAGTACTTCAGAGAATTTTGCAATGCTACTATCTCTTCGTGGGTGGTTTACAAACAGAAATAAAGGTAACATCTGCAGAATAATTTTCAGCAAATAAAATGTTCACTCAGCTCTAATGTAAGAAAACCTCCAAGCGTCACTGCCATTTCTGTAAGGATAATATTCATTGTTTCTGGTTTCTTATGAGATGAAATTCTTAGCTTGTCGTCTAGGGCATGCTTCATAGAGGTTCAAGCACCTAGGACTCCCATGGACTTAAATAAAATTTGAGATTGCTTGGTACCCTCAGGACTCAATCCCTAATCACTAATTCTTGCTAGTTTATATTTCCCTGCTGTAGTTATTATAGGTTACACTTTTAGAAAATTGTGCCTACTCTTCCACTTGTGTCATCTTAGAGATTTTTTTATGATGAGCTGGGTGAAATGTACAGCATTTAATATGTTTTTCGTTGTGCATATTTTTACTTCATGCACTTCATTACTGTATTCTATAGAACTGTATCTAAGATAAAAAAGGCTGAAGGGATTTTGATGGATTGTGGTGTCATAACTCAGTATGGGTTGGTGTTTAATTTCAGTGGGACTCCTCAGAGTTCACGTAACACAAGAAAAAGAATCATCCTCTGATTTTAATTAGACCACAAATTTGACAGCTAAGGACAGAGAATTTATAAAGAGCTTCAAACATAAGTAATATTAATTGTAATCACAAACTACCAGGAATAAAACAATATCTGAAAATGAGTTTTCAAAATCCCCCCCTTCCCACCTTGTCTACTGCTTCCTTTTACTCTGTAGTAAAAGGTAGGGACTCTCTGTCTGATTCCTCCTGCTCTCTTCTTTCAAGACGAGGGAAGAATGCTACTGTCATCTCCTACTGCTACTTTTGATACACACAGTGAGATAAAAGGCTTCTCATCTTCCTGGATATCATGCTCTCCTGGCTATATACAGAGCCAAAAGAATAAGAAAAACAAAACAAAAATTAAAGAGAGAGAAAAATACTCTGTCTTACACTTAATACAATGCACAAAGAAAAATTACTAACATTCAGGTTCTTGCTCCAGTATGAAATAAATTATATGTACTTAAAAATGCAAAAAATGAAGATGAATGAAAAATCTCTCTTGCTTAGTGATCAAAAATAAAATAAACATTTGCCTAAGATGATTGCTATTGCTTAATATGTTTTATGAGAAATAAGATAATCTGTTGTGCTATTTCTCAGAATATGTAATGCTTTGTTTTTCTTTAGTACTATGGTGCTGATTTCTAAAATATTAAAATAGATCCTTTTTGTCTGTTCAACAGCAATTTCTTTATATAAACAAATGCTTCTGAGTACTTTAAGAAAAGAGGTACTAAATTGGTTAAAACACAAACCATTAGTGAGCCTCACAGAAAAATCTACAAATGTGAAAACAAGAAGGGAAGAGTACAATGCACATAGTAATTATTGAATTCATCAAATCATAGCATATGTACTAGCACTGAAATTATTTGACTCAAAGAGCACAGGCATTTTACATAGCCTGAAAAATTCTTTACTTTGTTAAAGTGTGATGTACAGATAACTCATTTTATCTCCAATATGAAACATACATGCATGCTATCTCTAAAGGCTGTGTCCTATTTGCTGTTGAATATAGTTCATATAATTTCTAGATAGACTTTTCCAAGGAGAAAATCAGAAACAACTACTCACATCCAATAATTTAGTATTTTTGAACATAATAGGATCAGTAAACCTCATATTTTATTGTAATATTTGATTAAAATATGTTCAAGTAAGCATGAAATAATGAAGAAACTCTGGTCCTGAGGTTTTCTACATATGGCTGTTGCCTTATGAAGCAAACTGAACATTCAGGGTAACATACAGAATCAGCCATTCTTTACATGCTAAGTAGGATCTCCTCTACCAAAGGACTATTAACTTTTGAGACCTGCATCTACCTAAAACAGAAACAAAATTGACATCTAACTTGCATTTTCATGCTTTCATCTTGTTTCTTTAAATGATGTTTGAAAAAAGCCTTCTTCCACACAACAGGCCAATCTTCATCACATTGATTTCAACCTGAGTTCATCACTGATATTAGCTTTATGGAAAAGAAGTAGAAAAGCTAAAAGCACCATAGTAATTCTGGATAAGGTCACTCAGGTATATGAATTTTTTAATTGGACATGTTCCATGCAACGTATTTCATACAAGTATCACAATTCGAGCTCCCGCATCAGATGAACCAGAGAACTTCAACTTCCTATGTCTCTCACTTGTATCTGAAGTGAAATGGACTTGGAGACTTTGCTTTTTATTTTGCTCTTCGTTAATAGCTTTGGCTTACCTCTTGCTTTTATGATTTTGTACAGAAAGTTATTGGCTTCAGTAAGGTTCCTCTTGATTTATACCAGTATAAATAAGAACTCATATTGGCTCTTTTCTCTCACTGAAGATGTTGCCCATGAGATGTGTCAGAATAATGACTCAGGAAAATGAAGTCATAGACTAGACAAGGCTACCAGAGAATGAGCAGCCTTGCACACTTCACTGGTCCCCACATCAGTGTGCACCGATCCTGCCATGATGAGGATTACCTGGGGAGGTGCCTGACATTCTCTGTGCCCACTCAATCTGTTCTGTGTGGCAATAGGGGTGATAACTGTGTTGTGGGCATTTGTCGTCAAAGAGTACATTTCTCATACCAACAGGGTATTGACTTTCAGTAATTGCAAGCTTAGGGAAGATTTTTATTGGTGTGCTAGAGAAAAAAAGATCTCTTGTCCCAGTACCACAATTTTCCACAATGATTCAGCTGCAACTGGGAAAGAGACAAATTTGATCCCCTTTTCCCCCTATCTGAACAGGGTATAAGCATCTGCCTACATAATCAAGGAAACAGCATATAGAGATTTATTTCACAATGGGACTTGTGCCACAAAAATGTAAGGCAGTTGTTAATGATCATTTGTCAAGTTTTTTGTCATAACTGCATGCTAATAAGGGATATTAAGAATGAGGAAAAAGAACATGTGATTAATAGCCTCACCTTTAAACACAATTATATAAAAATTATTAAAACTTTGTAGAGTCAATAGTTTTGAAAAATGAATTTGGCCAGTTATATTCCTTATTTAAAATATAACAAAGACACCTGGAATTATACCATCCTTTCCACAGTTTATGTCATATTACAGTTTTTGGTGATTACGTCAATTTAATATTTCACATATTATTAATAATTCCTCATTACATAAAATTATTACTAAACTGGCAATTAAGTGAATGTGAAGGATCCATATGCTGAAGTGTTTGCAACATTTCAATTACGAATTTCACATCAGATGTCATCCGGCATACATCACTAACATTAATGAACAATCTCTTTGCCAAAGCCACCCAAATGAGTTCCATTATCTTATTATATTTTCACACAGTCTTGACTACATAGAATCATAGAATAGAATCATAGAATAGTAAGGGTTGGAAAGGACCTCAAGATCATCGAGTTCCAACCCCCCTGCCATGGGCACAGACACCTCCCACTAAACCATGCCATCCAAGGCTATGTCCAACCCCACCTTGAACGCCGCCAGGGATGAAGCATCCACAACCTCCCTGGGCAACCCATTCCAGGGCACCACCACCCTCACAGTAAAGAATTTATTCCTCAGATCCAATCTAAACCTCCCCTGTTTAGGTTTAAACCCATTACCCCTTGTCCTCTCACCACAGTCCCTAATGAAGAGCCCCTCCCCTCCATCCCTATAGGCCCCCTTCAGGTATTGGAAGGCTGCTATGAGGTCTCCACGCAGCCTTCTCTTCTCCAGGCTGAACAGCCCCAATTTTCTCAGCCTATCTTCATACGAGAGGTGCTCCAGTCCCCTGATCATCCTCGTGGCCCTCCTCTGCACTTGTTCTAACAGTTCCATGTCCTTTTTATGTTGAGGACACCAGAACTGCACACAATACTCCAAGTGAGGTCTCACGAGAGCAGAGTAAAGGGGCAGGATCACCTCCCTCGACCTGCTGGTCATGCTCCTTTTGATGCAGCCCAGGATACGGTTGGCTTTCTGGGCTGCAAGCGCACACTGCATCCGGCTCATGTTCATTTTTTCATCAACCCACACCCCCAAGTCCTTCTCCGCAGGGCTGCTCTCAATCTCCTCCCCGCCCAATCTGTAGCTGTGCCTGGCATTGCCCCGACCCAGGTGGAGGACTTTGCATTTAGCATGGTTAAACTTCATTAGGTTGGCATTAGCCCACCTCACAAGCGTGTCAAGGTCCCTCTGGATGGCATTCCTTCCCTCCAATGTATCAACCGAACCACACAGCTTGGTGTCATTGGCAAACTTGCTGAGGGCACACTCAATCCCACTGTCCATGTCACCCACAAAGATGTTGAACAAGACCGGTCCCAACACCGATCCCTGAGGGACACCACTCATTACTGGTCTCCAGCTGGACACCGAGCCACTGAGCACTACTCTTTGCGTGCGGCCATCCAGCCAGTTCTTTATCCACTGAGTGGTCCACCTATCAAATTGATGTCTCTCCAACTTAGAGAGAAGGATGTCATGTGAGACAGTGTCAAAGGCTTTACACAAGTCCAGGTAGATGACATCAACTGCTCTGCCCCTGTCCATCAGTTCCGTAGCCCCTTCATAGAAGGTCACCAGATTGGTCAGGCAGGATTTGCCCTTAGTGAAGCCATGCTGGCTGTCACCAAGCACCTTGTTGGTTTTCATGTGCCTTAGCATGCCTTCCAGGAGAATCCGCTCCAAGATTTTGCCAGGCACAGAGGTGAGACTGACTGGTCTGTAATTCCCTGGCTCATCCATTTTCCCCTTCTTAAAAATGGGGGTTATATTTCCCTTTTTCCAGTCATTGGGAACTTCACCTGACTGCCATGATTTTTCAAATATGATGGACGGTGGCTTAGCAACTTCATTTGCCAGCTCCTTCAGGACCCGCGGATGGATTTCATCCGGTCCCATGGACTTGTATACATTCAGGTTCCTAAGGTGGTCCCGAACAAGATCCTCCCCCACAGTGGGCCCAGGGTCCCCACCCTCGTCCCCGCATGTGCCTTCCAAGACTTGGGTGGTGTGGTCAGAGCATTTGCCGGTAAAGACTGAGGCAAAGAAGTCATTAAGAACCTCAGCCTTCTCCAAATCCAGGGTAGCCAGTTCTCCCGATAGCTTCTGGAGAGGGCCCACGGTGTCCCTAACCTGTCTTTTTTTGGCAATGTACCTATAAAATCCCTTCCTGCTATCCTTAACATCCCTAGCCAAGTTTCATTCTAAGTGGGCCTTAGCTTTCCTAACCTGGTCCCTAGCTTCCCGGACAACATCCCTGTATTCTTCCCAGGCCGCCTGACCTTGCTTCCACCTTTTATAAGCCTCTTGTTTCCTTCGAATTTTGCTCAGCAGCTCCTTATCCATCCAAGGAGGTCTCCTGGCCCTCCTGCTGAACTTCCTTCTAGTTGGGATGCATCACTCCTGAGCTTGCAGCAGGTGAGCCTTGAATATCAACCAACAGTCTTGGGCCCCCCTGCATCTCCATAAATATTTAGCTATTTGCTTCAGGAGGAACCAGGTAGTCTACTTTCCTGCCCTATAGCAAAAAGAGGTTTCTGCATACCCCCATAGCTGTCAAATTTAGCCATCAGCATTTCTTCTAATGGTAAATTTGTATTTCACACTGTCTTTATCCACTGATTTTATGCTTGATATTTTTCTTTGCATTTATAGTTCATACTTTTTATTTAAAATAAAAAATCTAAGTTAAGAACACTTCTTTTCTCACTTTTTCTCTTCAAAGACAGGTGCATTCTCCTAAAGTAAACCAAATATTGTTCAGACAGTAACCAGGAAAATTGGTGTACTGTAAATCATAATAGTATCATTACTTCATACTTTCAACCTGTAAATCATATAAATAAATTGCCATCTTTTTATAAAAACATAAATCAAACAATTTTTGGAAGACAAAGAAGATTAAGAAAAGTAATAACTGAATAAAACAGACAAGTACAATGCATAAAGACCTCCCTCCTCAGTCTGCTGTGCATTTTCGCTAGCAAAGACATAGAGAATTCTGCAAGAAAACAAAGTGTATTAGTAGGCTAAGTTAATTTCAGCAATGTTCCTCCCTTCATCTTTGGGAACTTCCTAGTTTAATCCATCTGGGACTTCTGTCATTTGTTCCTCGTGCCTTGAGTTGCTGAACTGTGAGATTACCTGTGTGGCGCGTATTTGCCTTCCTATATTGCAAAGGCTTGACCAGTGGTCATTGCTGACCAATGTTGATTAGACATTGCCTGGCTGCTCCTTTCGCTTCCCCCTCATCCTCATGAAATATTTGCATATGCCACTCTGATACTACCTCAGTAGTATAAACATACTATAGAGGATTTGATCCCATTAATCAGTGGTGATGGTTTCCATGCACATGTGTGTCTGTCTTCATGGTCATATCCTAAAGATTTTACTGAGAAAGTAGTGTGTTCTTGTAACACTTCTGTGATCTGAGTGAGTAGTGAGTGGAGAAATTTTAATGTCTGCATTTATCCAAACAGAAGATAGTAAAATTTGAGGTTTTTTTCTCCTTGACTTCTAACGCTTGGATGAAGTCTCTATCAAGAACTTGATACAGAAAGAAAAATTTCAGCTAGCATTTACTTTCCACCTGAGGATTTAGGATTTTGCCAGGCCCGTCTTCACTGTGATCAAATGGTGTTCTGCGCATTTGCGATTTATACCCTTCTGGCTCTCACAGGAAACTTATGCAGAGGCAGGGACAATAACCTGATACCACTGTCTTGGAGATCATAGCATTTGGATATAATGTAGTACAATACCACAAAGTCTCTTAGCACATGGACTCTTCTTTCCTCCCTTCTTCTATTCACAGACAGGTCCATTCTTTGAAAATACATTAAATATTGCTGAAACAATAGACTAGACACTTGGAGTACTGTAGAACAGAGGGGTTCTGCGAAGATGAGGGAAAAAACTTCCAAATTATGAGAGATTTTAGAATGGGAGACAGGGGGTTTGCTGCTCCACAGAGTCAAGCCCTACAGTAACTACTTAATCTGCATTGAAGGTTTTTTTACTAGTGTACACTATCATGTTAATCATAGGTAGAATATTGTGGCTTTGTGAATAAAGCTTCAAAAAAATACTAAACCACCAAGTAACTATTATGTCAGTGAAGATAATTTACTTTTCATAAAGTACTTTGGCTATGATTTTCAGAAGTGAGATTGTAAACGAGTCAAAATTTAGATACCTAACCTCGGATGTCTAAATCTTCCTGACTGGTTTGTGAAGAGGACATGAGTGACAACATTTCTTTTCAACAACATCTCTTCTAAGCCCTTTTCCATTGAAAACTCCAAAATAAATATATACAAAATCACAACTTCTACTTTCTTTTCTCCTTTCTTTCTCAGAAGATTCATTAGATACACAATTTTATATAAGCATTTCTCTGGACTGTCTTATATGCATAGATGACGTGATAGCAGAAATCATAACCTGTTCAGGTGTTCCTTTTCGAAATGCAAAAGTAGTCTTTGGGAGACTGATTTGAATTTCAGGTTGGTTGAATAGCACACTTTTGCAGCAGCAGCTATTAAACAGAATTAATATTTTCTCTGTCAAAGATCGTCCAACATCTCTTTTTCAGCCAGCCAAATTTTTCCAAACTGGCAAGATGCAACGTTGAGCGATTTGCAAAAGGGAAAAAGGGGCAAATCAAGGTGGTTTTCCTAGGGAAATTTTGACATGTGCACATCATGAATTTGTTTTACTATCCTGGATATCCTCTCCCATTCTCCCTCTTTCTTTGGCTTTCACTTATGGACTTCTCACATAGCCACTCATTCATACACTAATTTGCCCTCCAACTTTGCTCCCTTAAGCAGTCATCTATTGCTTGTCCATGGAATTCCATTTTCTGTATCCTTTTCCTGCCCATACTACCTCCCTCCATATTGCAAAGAAGTTCTCCTGTTTTTCTCCTTCCTCCAGCATCCTGGACTATACTAGTGCTATTTCCTTTGTCCTCAAATTCCTCATCTGTCGTAGTATTAAGTTGGTTGGATTTGCCACTGTTCTTCCACAACTCTCTTTTTCTCTCCCTCTGGTACCTCCATATGTGTAAGGGTCCAATTGGAGAAAACCCCAGTGCTGGACCCCGTTTCAATTCATGGCCCCAAGAGTGAAATTAACTGAAATTCTGAATTTCTTAAATTAAGAAATTAAATTATATCAAGTACCATGATCGATTAGTAAGTTTATTAATAAAACACAGTTATTATAAAAAAAGGAAATTATTGTAATAAAGGGGGTTGTGATAGGACAGATTGGAAAAAAGGTAGAAAAATGAATAAAGGATTTGGGGTGCAGAGAAAGAGAAAAATAGAGAGAGAGAGAGAGAATGATCACCGTGGACCCAGCAGTGTCCCAGGAATCCGTCGTCTTAGTCGTCATTGGTGATGGGAGTCCTTCAGGGTTCATTGTCGGTATTGGAGCAGAGTGTCCCCCAAGAGTCCATAGTAGTTGTTGGAGGTGGATGTCCTTGTGGAGGCGTCCTTCTGGAGTCATTCCCTTGAAGGCATCCTGTAGAGTGTGTCTCATGGAGTTGCCCTCATGGCTATCTCTCATGGAGGGTGTCCCTCAGGGTTCGTAGTAGTCATCGGTAGAGAGTGTCCTCGCAGAGGTGTCTTCCTGGAGTCATCCTCATAGCAGTGGCTCCCTGGCGATGTGCTCCTTGGTGATTACCTTTTCCCCCTTTTATAATGAGGTGGGGGGAGTACCTCTGTTCTTCACGTCATGTATTACACGTTTCTGGTGGACCAGATTCCCTGGTCATGCAGCCAGCTCTTCGACTGCACGTATCTGCATACACACCTATTTACACAGGTGTCTGCAGCAATTCTTGAGATAACAGGTAGCAATTCCTCACAACAATCCTCCAGGTAATGGAAGGAAGAGTCCTAGCTCTTTCCCACACATCTCTCAGGCAATGGACAGTGGAAGAGTCTTACCTCAACTCCTCCCATCCACCTCTGAGACAAAAGATGGGTGGAATCCCATCTCAGCTTCTCATACCAATATTTGAGACAATGGACAGTGGAGTCTGATTTCAGATCAGTCTCTCACAATATCCTACACACCATATTGTGTACAGTGAATTCAGGCAATGTAATCTGTCCTGTTTTATGAAGCAAGCGTGAATATAGGAGTAAGAGCAAAATAAAACGGGCACACTCTGTATTTTTAGGTATTAAACTGTGAATAGCAAGCATCCCCAAGGAAAAGGAAAAAAGTGTTTATAAAATGATCCAGAAATACTGTCTGTGTGTTCGCAGCAGTATAATCATGAAGGAAATTGTAAAAGTGAAAGGTGTGAAACATATACACTGCTGCAGTATAAAAGATACTATCAAAAATATGATCTGGAGTTTAGGCTGATCCAGACTTCGCTACAATCGGTATGTTACTTTTATAAATAAGATGAAGATAAGGCATCCATTTCTGATAGGCAAAAGATATTCGCTAAAGCAGGTCAAGATTTCAATTCTGGTTAAAAAATGGAAGATTAGATCAAAAAAACAAATTAGTCCAACTAAAAGCAGCACAGCTATTTGATGCTATATGGGATTTTCCTGGTTGTGTTTCCCTTTATAAACTCATCCTCACATGGGATGTGATGAACCAGGAGCTCTCTTCCAAGCAAAGGAAGACAGTGTTTCATGGGAAACCCCAGGTACTGTGTAAGACATACTAAGGTGAGAGATCCCAACTGTAAGAAACAGGTGGGGCATCTGAGAAGTGGTAGAGCACACTGGTGACATGTCAAAACTGATATATTTGGTTTATCAGGTGTGGGATTTTTTTTATATTAGAATTCAAACCTTCTCACAGAACACAGTTCTTGTGACCTTTTATTATAAGTGAAAGTATCTTCCCATTTGCATGTGTTTATTAGAAATGTGAGGTTTTTTAATCCACTAGTCCTTCATTTTTTAAGTTGATGGTGTTTTTTGGAGTCTTATTCATTAGTAAACTAATTCAAGAAAAGCTATTTTGAGTCAGAAATTCTACCTTCTGTAAAGCTGCACCAAGAAAGCAAAAAAATGTGGTCAGATGAGCAATCATGCAAGTTAGAGCTGTTCTGAAGTGACTTCAACTTACACACAGAACCTTTCCAAGACTGTGAACAGTTCTATTTGCAAAGAACCTAAACCAGAAAAACTCAACACACAATAAATTATGTTCTTTGTCATTTAAACACAAAACAAAAATATCCATCAAGTAATTTTGCAGACCAAAACCAACACTTCTCTTCGCATTTCACGACCACCAAACATGGAAATGTGTGGCAAATATATATGGATTTTCTGACTGCCAATAAGTGGAGACCTCATAGCAGCCTTCCAATATCTGAAGGGGGCCTATAGGGATGCTGGGGAGGGACTCTTCATTAGGGACTGTAGTGAGAGGACAAGGGGTAACGGGTTCAAACTTAAACAGGGGAAATTTAGATTGGATATGAAGAAGAAATTCTTTACTGTAAGGGTAGTCAGGCACTGGAATGGGTTGCCCAAGGAAGTTGTGAATGCTCCATTGCTGGCAGTGTTCAAGGCCAGGTTGGACATAGCCTTGGGTAGCATGGTTTACTGTGAGGTGTCCCTGCCCATGGCAGGGGGGTTGGAACTCGATGATCTTAAGGTCCTTTCCAACCCTAACTATTCTATGATTCTATGATACGTTGCTAATTGTGTAAGACTAAATGCTGATGGCATTTTCCCAGATCTATTCTTTCTTAAGTGAAAAAGTATTCATAGTTCATATAAGACTGACGTTTTCTTGAAAAGCTGGGGAAATCACAGAGCCTTTGAATCTGTGAGAGTTCAATGACAGTATGGTTATCTCTATCTTGTGTCTTTTTAGAACATTAAATTTTCAAGCATTTTGGTTTTTTTGTAGGTTTGTTGGTGCTTTGGGTTTTTTTTTAAATTGCAATGGAATCAACATTTTTTTCCATTTGAAATAAAATCAGGTTTTATTTTGGCAAAGTGTCATGGTTTAAGCCCAGCTGATAAGTCAGCACCACACGGCCATTCATTCACTCTCCCCTTCCCTACCCCTGCTGGGATGGGGAGAAGATTTGAAATAATGTAAACCCCACAGGTTGAGATAAGAACAGTCCAAAGTAAAGTAGAATACAAAACTATTACTGCTACCAATTAAAATAATAATGATAAGGGAAATAACAAGGGGAGAGAATATAAAGCTAAAAAGAGAAAGGAAAAAATTCAATAAACACAAGTGATGGACAATTCAATTGCTCACCACCTGCCAACCAACATCCAGCCCCACCCGAGCAGCAATCTGGGCCTTCGGGGTGATTCCCCCCAGTTTCAATGCTGGGCATGATGTGCTGTGGTGTGGAATACCCCTTTGGCCAGTTTGGGTCAGGTGTCCTGTCTCTGCTCCCTCCCAGCTTCTTCTGCCCTTCCTCACTGGCAGAGCATGAGACTGAAAAGTCCTTGATTGGGGCAAGCATTACTTAGCAGCAACTAAAAACATTGATGTGTTATCAGCATTGTTCTTAGACCAAAGCTGAAACACGGCACTGCATCAGCTACTAGGAAGGAGAAAAATAGCTTGCAGCTGAGTCCAGGACACAAAGTCTTTATGGCATTGATACATCAGTATCTTCCAGCTCCTGCAGAAGGTAGCAACACTATCCTCAGAAACAATCATGACAAATGCACCTTTAGATTACTAAAAATACAATTTAATCATCCACTGTTGGTTTAGTCTACTCTACCATGTTAGCACTTCCTCCTTCAGCTTTCTAGAATATAATTTTTATACTGCTTTCAGTTATTCTTCATTTGAATCTATTCACTGTTGTTGATATTTATTCCATGTAATAATGTGTCATCTGCACTCCTTGTAATAACATAGGAAAAAAAAAAAACACACACAAAAAAAAACCAAACCAAACAGGACTTTAGTATGCAAGGAGCTGTACAAAAGCAGAAGCATGGAATCTTCAGGTAGAATAGTCTAGATAAAACATTCAGTCTACTATGAACAACAAAAGAGAGCCATGTAATATTGACCAGTATGATAGGAGATCAGCTCATGCATCAGTGACTTGAACATCATCAGCTTGTTTGTTGACATCTCAGCAAGAGAATCGTGCAGTGCAATATGAGGGCAGAGGGCAAGTACCCATCAATACATGAGGGCTAAACACTGGCTAAAGCTCTGACAAAGTGTTGCTGGTATTGGTATGTGTCAGTATCTTCCAACTCCCACAGAAGGTAGCAAACTATTGTCAGAAACAACCATGACAAATACCCCTTTAGCTCGAAAAAAATACAATGTAAGTTTGCAGCTCAGCCTTGTTGTGTTTGAGCCAAGGGACTTCCATGAGGGATGATGCCATAGACGATATGAGAGGGTGCATGAAGGCACAGCATTGCTCAGTCTCCTGTGCTGAGGGCTATATTCTTCTGAACCTGAAGTGGTAGGTCTTTATGGTGTTACGTCACCATAACATGTCTCACTGGCTTCCATCAGAGCTCACTTGGAGGTCTCTGCAGCATCCTTTGTTGTGGGTTTCAGATATGTGGTCTTTTATTTTGGATACTTGGCTGTCGGCCTTAAGTGAAGAGGCCATGAGTTACCTGGACACAGCAGTTGAATTTACATGGAAAGGTATTATTTAGGTGAGCTCCTCTGTATAACCCTCCAGCATCTAACAAATTTAGGTGACCTTTGCATATAGGTCATTCAAGCTATTGGACAAATATATTTAAGCTATATGGACAAATTCATCAGTTTTCACTTTCTGAGATCTAACTTATTTTTTTTTAATTCTTTCATTTATAATTTTATCTGCCAAAACCGTCACCTTTTGTAAGAGCAATGACAGCCCCCACTGGTTTTGAGTCTTAACTGAAGCTTTAACTGATGTTTCCTTTGAAAATCAGCCCTAGTTTTTTATTCAGATTGAAAGCCCAAACCTGGATACTTCCAAGATGCTCTATAAAGCACTGACAAAAATTCTTGGATTTATGTAGTGCTGTCACACAGCAGGATCCTTTGGATCTTCCATACTATTCCAGCACACCAAGATGAAAATTTAATCAATGAGAATCAATTCATAGCCCAGCTTCCCTGCAATTTGTTTTTCAGTATATGTGATGCAACAACAGTTTGTCTTTATAAAAGTGTGCTTCTCACTCCCAGGAGCTGCTGGGTGGGGGGAGACAAGAGTTTCTTCTCCCCTGTTGCTACATGATGTCTTGGCAGCTGCGATTCCCAGCTTTGCCGCTGCAAGAGGTAACTCTTCTCCCCTCTCTCTGAGGGAGGTCGGTTTTTCTATTCTTCCTGGAGGATGGGAGCACAGCAGTAGGGAGGATCATCAGCAAAAACCTGAGAGAGCCAAAGGAAAAAAAGAAACCCTTTCATAAGAGATTTCAACTAATGGTGGAAGGGCTTCATGGGGAAGGCGAGGAGGACGTTTTACCTCCCTAACTTTAGCTAACTGGCAAACCAAGGTACAGCATCCCACACTGACTTCTCAGCTAAAATTGCTGTGATTAGTGTGAGTTGCATGTTACACACACCTTTCACATATATTTTACCAATGAAACAGTAATGCCAACAGAAAAAAAGTTAACTGTTAGTAGGTCCTAATAATAAATACGCTTCTTTTCTCTGTGAGTGACTAACTTGGCTGTATGTCATAATGATCTTTTTCTTCTGATGGAATCGATGAGTCTGGGGAAGCAGACTACAGAGTAACAAATCCAGGTCTTACCAGAGGCAAAATAAAATATGCTTGATGGACTCCTGACAGAAATAAACAGTGTAAATCAAGTTTATTCACCACTCAGACATGGAGACCAGCTGCCGTAAGTCCTTAGAATGATAGAAGAAAACTGAAGACAAATATCATTTGGAAACTACAGCGATATCACTGCCGGCTCTCACAAGGCATGTCACTCTCACCCACTTGCTCTTCTGCTCCTCTGCCTGCTCAGAGGACAGCTCACTGCTCACTGACAGCTTCTGTCTTCCTGCAAGGTGATCTTGAGCTGCAGGGGGGAAATTACAAAGGTAAAGGACTGAGCTCCTGTTACTCTTCGCAAGTTGCCTTTGCCCATGTGTAATTTCCCCATCCCTCCCTGCAATGCACCTGCACCTAGAGCCCTATACATAGAGAAGCAAGTTCAGTTTTAAGTCCACATTCAATCTCCTAAAAAATTAATGCCAAGGCACTACGAAACTGGCTAACCTCACCTTCTCAACTGACTTTATTCATGGAGACAATTTACAGGTAAATGGAGATATGTGAGACTTCTGTCTGTACTGTGAAGTGGCATAGTTAAACTAAGTTGAAGCTAAATTAATAAAATTTAATTAAATTTAATGTTAAATTAAGCTTCTAATTACATTATTCACATTGAAAACAATTAAGATCTGTTTTGAGAGATTTTTGGTAGTACTAAAATTTTTCAACTTGGTCACCTCCTCTGACTTCTGCCTGCAGTTTATGTGTGTCTCAGAGGAAGGGTTTCCCTATCTCTCTATCCCAGCACATCCCTGGAAAGCTGCTGCTTTGTCCTGGATATGACTGTAAAACACTGAAATAACATGAGGATGTCTGACCTCAACTGCACAGTCCAATCTTGTTTCTATCACATGACTACACTCAAGGAAAGCTTGAAATGAGCTTGCTTTCCTACAGAGGTTAGTCTCTATCATTTCCACTGGCATGTTCATCTGCTTTGAAGGGAGGGCAAGTCCTTTTTCAGATTAGACTTTCCCCTTATAGATTCATTTCTCGTTGACTCTATAATTATACAATCAAAGCTAATATAGGTAATTTAAACATTTAATTTATTTAATGGCATTGAAGAGAGTGCTTAAGGTCAGAGAAGGCCTGAGGTCCTAGAGACTCACAGAAGTCATGATTCATGAGTGATTTCTAACCTGTGGTGATAGTTAGCGGGGTGACATTGGAGGATAATGACCAAAGGTCTTGGAGAGACGCTGTCAAGAAAGCATCTGCTGCCAGTGGTACATGGAAAAACTGGGGGAAGTCTTGCTTGTGTAAAAAAAGAACAAAAAACATTTTAATGTTTATTTTAAAATAGAATGAGACAGAAGTCCTATTTCCTTATCATAAGGAAGGCTTTCACTAGAACGGTTCTGTTCTGGCTTATGTGTAGAAAATACCATATAAGCCGTGTCTGAAAGTCTGGCATGTCTCCTGGAATGGTCGCTTAGAAAAACAGGCTAAGAGAACAAAGAAAAAAATCATTTAACATTAGTGCCCCTGAACAGCTTAGCATTTACTAATGAAGTGGAAGTACATTAATAGCATGAAAGATGGAATCAAATGTAAGCAAATAAATGAACACACAGAAACAAAAAGTTGAGCCAAATAAATAAATTTTTATTCTACTGAAACACTTGCCATGGATGCAAACATGTAGAGAGAAGTGCCTACTCTGGAAGCGTCCCCTCTTGTGTACGTATATCTGCTCTACTCCTACAAAACCTTCCTGCACCCGGTATCTCAGAGGTGGTGGGAATCCATGGGGAGTCAGTGATGCCAGAGACAACTGCCTGCAATATCTTCACACAAAATGCCACCGGAAGAGTAGGCAGTGAGTGCATGTTCTGCTGTGTCTGCATTGCCTTCCTGCAAGACCAGCAAGAAAAGAAATCTCCCAGTAAGTCTGGGCACTCAGACCTGCAGGCGTATAAGCTCTGTCCATCACTGCACACACCTCATACCTGCCTCACTGCTGCGTGTCCCCATGACAAGACTAATTGGGACTGGCTGTGCTGTTGCATTTAAAATGGGTTTGCCCTAACTTGTTCTCTACTGTACTCTTCTGTGAAGGACAAGAGCTTACACAAGATCTGTGTCTTATATCACTCCCAAAAGCAGGTCAGACTAATGCTCTGCTGAAGTTGTGAAGGGTAGAAAAATTTCTCAAGGGCCTTCAGCTGGGAAATCCTATAGATGCACATGGAGCTGGACATTGCAGTTTAGTGTTTCCAAAAACATCTGGAATCTCTGTTTAGAACATGTTTGGGTGGCCTGGACTCTATGACAAGGGAAACAAAGAAAGAGCTGCTCAGTGCAGGAAAGCGGCTCAGATGTCTGCAAGAAAGAAGTCTTTCCAGAGTGCCACAGGTTCATAAAGTCTGTTGTAAGTCTGTAGTAGTCAACAGTCACCCTAAGACTATCCCTCAAAAACCCTCTTTCTCTGTTTTCAGGTGTCCAGGATTCAGCAGGAATAGCCATTTTTCTCCTTCTTAGTAGCTGGTAACACCTGCTGCAGTGCTGTGTTTTTGACTTTTAGCCTGCGAACAGCACTGATAACACCAATGTTTTTAGTTGCTGTTCAGTAATGTTTGCCCTGACTAAGGACTTTCTGAGCCTCATGCTCTGCCAGGGAGGAGGGGAAGCTCGGAGGAAGCAGAGGCAGGGTACCTGACCCAAACTGACCAAATAGGTATTCCATACCACAGCACATCATGCCCAGTATATAAATTGGGGGCAGTTACCCGGAAGGGTTAGATCACTGCTCGGTCAGGCTGGGTATCGGTCAGCAGGTGGTGAGCAGTTGTATTCTCTTCCCTTGTTATTTCCCCTGTCATTATTATTATTGGTGGTAGCAGCAGTGGTTTGTGTTATACCTTAGTTACTGGACTGTTCTTATCTCAACCCGTAGGAGTTACATTTTTTTGATTCTCCTCCCCATCCCTCCAGCAGCGGAGGGGAGGAAAGGGGGAGTGAGGGAATGGCTGCATGGTCCTGAGTTACGGCTGGGCTTAAACCATGACAATGTAATTATGTAATGCTCTGGCATTACATAGCGTATACAAAGATGTATCAAAACGTGTTACACATATGCTTTCTCTGTGGATATGCTTAACTCATAAGGATAACTTGGCCTTTCTTGCATGACCTGATAGAGAACAATGGTTGACAAATGCAGAGGCTGAGTTGTTTGTAAGGGGTTGCAGAATGGAAACCTGTCCTTATGAGAAGTCTGAGAAGTATTATGGCCTTCTTTGCACTCCCAGGATCTGGTTGGCTCTCTGTCCTGGAATATTTTGGTTCTTTGAAGCTACTGGTAGTTCAATTTGAGTGCATGGAATAACCTTAAACATATGCCTGCAGGACTTTACAACAGCTGATTTGAGGGTGGCATAGTATTTAATCACAACAGTCTTGGCTAAAGTCTACTTGGACATACCTTGCTAGAAACCACAAAAGTTGTAGGGAGGTAAACTTTTAAGGTTGTTTTTTTTAGAACAGCATCTTTGGTTTAGAATAATAACAGAACATGTAAAAGAGCCTTATAGTGTTAGGGAGATAATATCAAAGCATAAATTATGACATTTTCCATAATTTATAAATTTATGCCGATTATTAGTATTACTGTGTAAAATCAGAAGAAGAGAAACTGATGGCCATTCAAAATTGTCTTTTCTCAAAACCAGCACAAACTTAGGCAAGTCCTTTCTAGAAATGGCTTCAATAAAATAAAATAAAATAATAAAGCAAACTAAAATAAAAAGTAGATTAAGGCAGTGCATAACCCTACTAAATCCAGCACCTTCAGAGCACCCATCCTTTTCAGTATCATCTGATATTGCCTAGCTCAGGCTTTCATAGTCCCTTTCTGGTATGTACCAGAGCCAAGGCACAGCACCAAGGACATCCTGATGAAGATTAATGTCGAGGAGGGGGAGGGAAGAGGGGGAGGCGAAGAGGGAGGGGGAGAGGGCAGAATATTAATAAAATAAAAGAAATCCAAAGACTACTGCCAAGAAAATATTCATATGCAACTAAAGGGAACACCAAGATCCACACAGGCAGGTTAGAAAAAATATCAACTTTTTATACGGAGGAAGAAGACATTTTTACCCACACACAGTTCTCCCTATCCGTCAGCCCAAAAGGAAATAGAAGCATTAGAGTGATTCGCCTCAACATAAATAAGAGACAAAATGAGAAAATTTTGGCTGATATTTGACAATGTGAATTTCTATTCTGACAAGAAAGAAAATGTAGCTAATGGATTTCTGTGGGTTAAAAATACTGCCATTTATAGTACTGTCCTGGCCATACCACTTCCACAAGCTGAGCACAGAGGAACGTGCCAGGTAAGCTACGGGTTGAGCAGAGCTGCCAGCAGTGGCATAAAACAAATATTCTACTCCTACATCGGCTTTTGTACCATGCCATTCACTAGTGTCTTTACAAACTTGATTATACAAGAGAGATTGTTTCTGGAAAATAAATCAGCTTGAAAAGAAAAAAAAAAAAGGAGAGAAAGCAGGCAGCTTTTCTTTAACTTTCTTCCCCCGTTCTAGAGTTTCTTACTTGTGTCTGCACAGAGATCATTCTTCTTTAAAAAAAAAAAAAAAAAAAAAAAAAAAAAAAACAAACACCAAAAAACCTTTATTTTACTTCGGTTTCTGTCCTCCCTAGTGCAAAATATTTCAGCAATTTCATTTAAAGAAATTCATGGGAGGTCACAGAAGTTATGGCCAGTACTGATATTGATACAGAAAAATGAGGAGCAAACAAGTGAAGAATTGTTACCTGAAGACTTCAAGGTCACAGCATAACTTGGAAGCCAACTCAGTGCAAATGTACCGCAGTTTACATTTGGCTTGCCTGTGCTTACACACACACAAAATAAATGCTATAGCTGTGTTGGGAAATAAGCTGTGCTTTCACCTTCTGAGAAAGTAGAAGGACACAGGGGCCTTCTGTGTCCCATCTGTGTCTGAGAGCATGTTCTCAGAAGGGCCACCATAAATGACAATACGTATGCAACAGATATTTCTAATTCTTATTCTTCTTCTAATTAATTTTCATCCTCAACAGAACAGGATATATAACCCCCATTTTCAGGAAGGGGAAAATGGATGAGCCGGGGAATTACAGACCAGTCAGTCTCACCTCTGTGCCTGGCAAAATCTTGGAGCGGATTCTCCTGGAAGGCATGCTGAGGCACATGAAAAACAACGAGGTGCTTGGTGACAGCCAGCATGGCTTCACTAAGGGGAAATCATAGAATCATAGAATCATAGAATAGTAAGGGTTGGAAAGGACCTTAAGATCATCGAGTTCCAACCCCCCCGCCATGGGCAGGGACACCTCCCACTAAACCATGCCATCCAAGGCTATGTCCAACCCCCCCTTGAACGCCGCCAGGGATGAAGCATTCACAACTTCCCTGGGCAACCCATTCCAGGGCCCCACCACCTTCACAGTAAAGAATTTCTTCCTCAGATCCAATCTAAACCTCCCCTGTTTAAGTTTAAACCCATTACCCCTTGTCCTCTCACCACAGTCCCTAATGAAGAGTCCCTCCCCTCCATCCCTATAGGCCCCCTTCAGGTATTGGAAGGCTGCTATGAGGTCTCCACGCAGCCTTCTCTTCTCCAGGCTGAACAGCCCCAATTTTCTCAGCCTATCTTCATACGAGAGGTGCTCCAGTCCCCTGATCATCCTCGTGGCCCTCCTCTGCACTTGTTCTAACAGTTCCATGTCCTTTTTATGTTGAGGACACCAGAACTGCACGCAATACTCCAAGCGAGGTCTCACGAGAGCAGAGTAAAGGGGCAGGATCACCTCCCTCGACCTGCTGGTCACACTCCTTTTGATGCAGCCCAGAATACGGTTGGCCTTCTGGGCTGCAAGTGCACACTGCCGGCTCACGTTCATTTTTTCATCAACCCACACCCCCAAGTCCTTCTCCGCAGGGCTGCTCTCAATCTCCTCCCCGCCCAATCTGTAGCTGTGCCTGGCATTGCTCCAACCCAGGTGGAGGACCTTGCACTTGTCATGGTTGAACTTCATCAGGTTGGCATCAGCCCTCCTCACAAGCGTGTCAAGGTCCCTCTGGATGGCATTCCTTCCCTCCAATGTATCAACCGAACCACACAGCTTGGTGTCATCGGCAAACTTGCTGAGGGCACACTCAATCCCACTGTCCATGTCGCTCACAAAGATGTTGAACAAGACTGCTCCCAGCACCGATCCCTGGGGGACACCACTCGTTACTGGTCTCCAGCTGGACACCGAGCCACTGAGCATTACTCTTTGCGTGCGGCCATCCAGCCAGTTCTTTATCCACCGAGTGGTCCACCTATCAAATTGATGTCTCTCCAACTTAGAGAGAAGGATGTCATGTGAGACAGTGTCAAAGGCTTTACACAAGTCCAGGCAGATGACATCAACTGCTCTGCCCCTGTCCATCAGTTCCGTGGCCCCTTCATAGAAGGTCACCAGATTGGTCAGGCAGGATTTCCCCTTACTGAAGCCATGCTGGCTGTCACAAAGCACCTTGTTGGTTTTCATGTGCCTTAATCCTGCCTGATCAATTTGGTGGCCTTCTATGATGGGGCTATGGAACTGATGGACAGGGTAGAGCAGCTGATGTCATCTACCTGGACTTGTGCAAAGCGTTTGACACTGTCTCATATGACATCCTTGTCTCTAAATTGGAGAGACATCAATTTGATTGGTGGACCACTCGGTGGATAAAGAACTGCTGGATGGCCACACGCAAAGAGTTGCTCTCAATGGCTCAATGTCCAGCTGAAGACCAGTAATGAGTGGTGTCCCCCAGGGATCAGTGCTGGGAGCAGTCTTGTTCAACCTCTTTGTGAGTGACATGGACAGTGGGATTGAGTGTGCCCTCAGCAAGTTTGCCGATGACACCAAGCTGTGTGGTTTGGTTGATACATTGGAGGGAAGGAATGCCATCCAGAGGGACCTTGACACGCTTGTGAGGAGGGCTGATGCCAACCTGATGAAGTTCAACCATGACAAGTGCAAGGTCCTCCACCTGGGTTGGGGCAACCCCAGGCACACATACAGGTTGGGCAGGGAAGAGATTGAGAGCAGCCCTGTGGAGAAGGACTTGGGGGTGTTGGTCGATGAGAAAATGAACATGAGCCGGCAGTGTGCACTTGCAGCCCAGAAAGCCAACCTTATCCTGAGCTGCATCAAAAGGATCATGACCAGCAGGTCAAAGGAGGTGATCCTGCCCCTTTACTCTGCTCTCGTGAGACCTCGCTTGGAGTATTACGTGCAGTTCTGGTGTCCTCAACATAAAAAGGACATGGAACTGTTGGAACAAGTGCAGAGGAGGGCCACGAGGATGATCAGGGGACTGGAGCACCTCCCGTATGAAGACAGGCTGAGAAAGTTGGGGCTGTTCAGCCTGGAGAAGAGAAGGCTGCGTGGAGACCTCATAGCAGCCTTCCAGTATCTGAAGGGGGCCTACAGGGATGGAGGGGAGGGACTTTTCATGAGGGACTGTAGTGGTAGGACAAGGGGTAACGGGTTCAATCTTAAGCACGGGAGGATTAGCTTGGGTATAAGGAAGAAATTTACTGTGAGGGTGGTGAGGCACTGGAATGGGTTGCCCAGGGAAGTTGTGAATGCTCCATCTCTGGCGGTGCTCAAGGCCATGTTGGACACAGCCTTGGATGGCATGGTTTAGTGTGAGGTGTCCATGCCCATGGCAGGAGGGTTGGAACTAGATGATCTTAAGGTCCTTTCCAACCTTAACTGTTCAGTGATTCTACAGAAATGAAAACTTGTATATGATGGTGTTCTGCCTATGAACTGGCAACATTCCCTTGCAACACATTTTTCAATGGGGTATGTGGTGAAAAATATTCTTTTGAGCACTATCACACATCCAGGGCTCCAAAAATCTTTGACATCTTGATCTGCCCTCAGACACAGCTGGACTTCAGACTAGACTGAATGTCTTACAATAGTCTCGCTACTGAATGGGTTTGGAATGGAATGGAATGGAATGGAATGGAATGGAATGGAATGGAATGGAATGGAATGGAATGGAATAGACTAAAACAGACTAGACTAGACTAGACTAGACTAGACTAGACTAGACTAGACTGGACTGGACTGGAATGGACTGGAATGGAATGGAATGGAATGGAATGGAATGGAATGGAATGGAATGGAATGGAGTAAGGTAAGATGGAATAGGATAGGAATAAACCAGAACAAACTAGACTGGATTTGTCTAGACTAGACTAGGCTATAATAGAGTAGAATACTAGATATTTCAGTTTAAAAGGACCACTTCAGGGCTGACCAAAGTTTAAAGCATGTTATTGGGGGCATTATCCAAATGCCCATTAAACACTGTCAGGCTTGTGATATCAATCACCTCACTAGGAAGCCTATTCTAGTGTTTGATGACCCTCTTCATGTAGAAATGCTTCCTAATGTCCTGTCTTAACCTCCCCTGCTGCAGCTCTGAACCACTGTCATGCATCCTAACACTGGATCCCAGAAACAAAATCTCAGCACCTCCCTCTCCGCTTCCCTCTTCAGGAAGCTGTAGAGAGCAATGAGGTCACCCCTCACACTCCCCTTCTCCAAACCAGAGAAGCCCACAGTCCTTAGCCGCTCCTCGCAAGACATGCCTTCCAGCCCCTTCACCAGCTTTGTTGCATTCCTTTGGAGGCGCTGAAGGACCTTCGCATCCTTCTTTAATTGTGATGCCCAGAACTGCACATGGTACTCCAGGTGGGGCCACATCAACACTGAATACAGTAAGAGAATCATCTCTCTTGGCCGTCTGGCCATGCTGTATTTGATGCACCCCAGAATGTGGTTTTGCCCTCTTAGCTGCCGGCACACCCTGCTGACTCCTGTTTAACTTAGCATCAAACCAGCACCCCCAGATCACTTTCTCCAGCTCTCTTCTCCCAGTCTGTACTTGAGCCCAGTATCACTCTTTCTTGGATGCAGAATCTATCATTTGGACTTGTTTAATTTCAGTCTCTTAGACATTGCCCAATACTCCAACCTATGTAGAGCACTGGGCAGTATCTGTCTCTGAGATGACTTACAGGGATGCCTTGAAGAGCTTTGAATATAGGAGCAAGGGCGTAGAAGACCAAGACCTTTCAGGACCCGGCCTACTGGACCGTAGAAGATGTCATCCCATTCCAACTGGCGTGACACTAGCTACTCACTGAAACTATAGAAGAGGATACAGTTGTTATGAGCAGACTCTCTATTAATCCCATTATAAATCATTTCCACTCAGTCGGACTTATGTAACTTTTAAGATCTACTCCTCGGATACCTGCGTCTCTGTAGTCAACACAGCTTCCTTTTACAATTCATCCAACCTCTTCTAAACTGTTGCTTTATCATGATTCAAGCCTAAAAATGTGCCTGTTTCCCCAGAATAAGGACAGATATCTGCAGCTGACCAAATGAACCCTTGTCTTTTACCATATACTATGAGGCTTGCAGAATATCTTGAAGGATACTGAGGTTCATCACAGTATAGTATATCATTAAAAATTTATTTCATTTATCTCATATATATGCAGAAAATCTACACAACCTTGAACGCAGCATTTAAAATAATGTTTAGCCCTTACAGGTCTTGATTTAAACTCTGCAAAATCCAGTAGAAAAATTCTTGTTTTCCAGGTGAGACTGAGTAAAAGCCCATATAACCCTTGCTATGTGTAGCTCTGATAATCATTTAAAGGAAAAGTAAGTGTATGATCCTGATTTACAAAAAGAAAAAATCAAGTGAGGAGTTGCAAGGGGAAATACTTTTTTAAATACCAACAAATTCAGGGTGCACATCTTGAGATATAAGACCTGGTTCTCACAGCAGAAGCTGAGTGAGTAACGACCACACTGACTTCAGTTGCAGTGGTGAAAATGAAGCAACTCAGATATTCATGTTCCTTGCTTCCTAAAAAACTTGGAAGATGCATTGTATGTGAAAGCATAAGATAGTAAAAGAGATGAGAATGGAAATGTGTTATTTTTTGCTTTATGATTCAGACCATTTTATATTGCCAGGTTATGAAAATGCTGAACTTTGATGTATTGCAGAGAAACTCAAATTAAGGCGTTTTTATATTGATTTAGTCTGCAAAAGGGACATATTAAAATGCAAATATAATACACTTTAAACTTTTTAATAATGCAAAAATCCCCCTTGCTTTCCAAGATCCTAAGAAAACATGAAGGGCTTTATGGTTCAGCCCAGTGATATCGAAGCATACCTTATCTGGGTGCCAGCCATTTTCAGACTATAAACAACTTGAGGTTTCATTCTTCCAACTACAAAGATAGCTCATGTTGGAGATTTCATGTATCAATACAAAACCATTCAAAATTCAATTTGATGAACACCATTCAAGAGGCCAGTATATCTGTATCTCTCTTCTCCTCAAATACTGATAAATTTATCACCTCAAACAGTGATAAATAAATTCCAAGGCTATTTCCTACTGATCTCTCTAAGCATATGTAACAATATAGATCAGGTGTGAGGACTTACAGTCCTATTAAATGGCCTGGAAAGATATAAGAAGGTGTCCTGTCGCCTTTGGTTTCCTGCTGGATATCTGACCAGTTTGCCTAGTGCTTTCTGGAGTGCTTTCAATCTCAACTTGTTTGAGATTCAGTCTGTGGGTTGCTTATTCAATCCACCAATATAAACAAAACAAAATTGCTGATCTTTTTTTGTTAAGATGGGCTTGTGTTTCTGTTTCTTTCACATAATTTAGAAACATTTATTAGGTGGGGGAGACATCATTTCTAGCTTTTCCTGCTTAAAGCCAGTAGCACAAGAATCTGAATAAATGAAATCATTTCTTATCTGCAGAAAAATGCTGGAATTCCTGGCAAAAAGGAATCAGTATATGATCCTGTTCTCTGTGAGGCAGTAGCATTGAGAATATAGTGTAATATTGTAACGGGCATCTGAAACGTCCATGCCTAAAGATCACAATGCAGTTTAATTCCAAACAACAATAACGTTTTCCACTTGCAGCCATTATTATCCTGTATTTTGTGTAGATTACTAGAAATAGAGAGTACTAAGTAATACAAAAATAGTAGAACTCCAGCAAAGTAAAAGCTTCAATTTCTATCCTGAACTTTTTCCTCCATGTTTTCTATTGTCAGATGATCTTTGATGGGTGAAGATTTTCTTTACAAGAGAAGACAGCTCTAATTTATTACATAAAGCAAAGTTCTGTACTTGTAAGTTTGTCTTTTAATCTTATCCCTTAAATTTGGGTTTTTTTTCAGGTAGGGGGGTTGGAACTAGATGATCTTAAGGTCCTTTCCAAACCTATCTATTCTATGATTCTATGATTCTATGATTATTTTACAGTTTAAAAACCTTTGGCGGAAGGAAGATGGTCAAAGCCATGGCTGGATTATGCAGTGAAACAGCTGAAACATGTCCCTGTGCCCCTGAAACCAAATTTGGGATGACCTTTGAGGTGGCTTTCAGTGTACTTGAGACTATCGGACATCTGACTCTTAGTGGCAAAGCAGGTATTACTAACAGACAATAATTATAGACTGCACGGAAGGTGTCAGTGTTCTTGTGAAGGTATGGTGTCCCATGCATTTCGTTTTCATTTAAGAAGATATTTTCGCTTTTCTGCAGTTATTTATCGTCACCTTAGTGCAGGAATCATATTGGGCTGCGTAACTCCTATTGTCCGCAAGCACAGTGTTAAATGTTATGATGTGAGACATAATTTATTTCTTCAGTAATTCATTTCAGTGTTTGTGTGTGAAGGTTTTGCAGGCTTCTGACTTTCCAGGCTGCAAATTCTCTCTCTCTCTCTTTCTCCTATTGACCACTTGTTAAATCTTTTTGTTTGTTTCCCACCTTTCCCCTGGGACCCACAGACAGACAGCCTTGCCAGATTCATTTTCTGATCAAAGCTGTTTGATTTGGTCAATTTTGCCACATTGGAGACGTTCTCTATTACAGAGATAAATAGCCTTGGGCTAACTGTCAACGAAAACTTGTAAGCTAATAAATTATTCCAATTTCTTCCTGCGGATTTCTCTGGAGACAGCCCTAGGAAATACACTTTTTGATTAGTAAATTTCTCTGTGTGTGTGTCTGGACATTCAAATGTGTCGACTTTGATTAGCACCATTGCTTTTCAAGTAGACGTTGGCTGAGGGGCTGTCAGTTGCCGGCAGCCCTGATGCATAATGCATCAACTGGGCCAGGAAACAGGAGCCTCATCCAAGACTGGAAAGGCGGGAAAAATGCTCCAACAGTCCTTTGCATCATGGGAGCAATCCAAGTTGCAAAGAGTTTGTCATCAGCAGACACAAGGCCCTGGAGATCAGAGAAGCCTCAGGAGAGGGGAACCAGCAGGAGCAAAGAAGGGCAAAGAGGGAGCCAGGCAACTTGCTGCCACCCCCTTCACTTTCACACCCTCTCCTATCCCCACAAAGTCACTTCCTCCCCCTCTTCTTCCTACTTTTCCTCTTCTTCCTCCTCCTCCTGCTCCCCTTTCTCTGAGGAGGATCGGATTTCGCTTCACCTCCCACTTGGATTCCTGTTCATCTGCTGTTTGCCTAGTTAAGGACCTGCAGGTTGTTATAGAAACAATATTTTGGCTATAACAAATCAATCGGTGCGTGTGAACACAAACATACAGATCATTTATCAACTGCAAAATACCCTAAATTATGACCTTTCTAAAACCTATCAGAAGGGCGAG
>CM077909.1:91002303-91017303 GCA_039720435.1 Amazona ochrocephala | reverse complement strand
AGACAGGCAGCGTAACCACCTCCCAGCCTGGTCACTGTATGAAGATATAACCTTTTTGCAGAAATTGAATGGCATTACTATATTTCTGAATAAATTCTAAGCTCTTAACCAACCTCAGGTACACATCTAAGGACCATACACTGACATCTTTTTCTTGAAGAGGATACGGCAAAACAATAACCCAGAAACTTTTAAAGTGAACTTACTGCCATCCAAATCAATAATAGAAACGTCTTGAGTTTGTTTTTTATACATCTATTCCCCCTACTGGTGATATTTATTTTCATTTGGGTACCAAAAAAAAGATTATAAGAAAGAAAAAGGGAAATGAGAAAGAGATTGTCAGTAAAAGGAAAAATGAGATTGGGCTAGTTTGAGGCTTTTAAAAACTGTAATGGTATTTTTTGCATGACAATTTGTGCATCACTTGGCTTACACAACATGAAAGTCAAAACATACAATACCATTATAAATGCAGTTATGAATGCAGTTTATGAATTCACTGGAATCATCATCAAAGCTCACAGTCACTTTATAGGAAGTAGGATTAAGTCCTATATTTATACTGTTCCTGTGTCAATTGTACCTTTGAAGGGATACAAAGACCCAAGGCAGATTCTGGATGAATTTTAATAGTAAGTGAGAACCCAAGGCCCATGAACCCCTGAATTTTAAATAATATTTAAATAAATAATATGTGACATACCTGCACAGGACCAAAGTCCTTTGTTTGCCAACATAAATAGTTGAGCACCTTTTAAGGAAATTGACAAATAATTTCAAAAAAGATAAAAACTCACAAAACACCTTTCAGTTCAAAACTCATTAAAAAAAAAAATCAAATAAAAGTGCTTGTTTAAGTATTCACAAAGATTTTAGATTATATCTCTTGCTAACACTTGGACAAAATTCAGCCACGTTCTCTCGTTATCTTTGATAGACTGATGGATGGACAGGGGGATCCTTTAAAGGTTCTTTTGTACTTTTAAGTTATGTGTTTGGCATTTCTGAATCATTTACGTAATTCAATTTTACTGACATAAATTTTCATGAAAAAAATTCAGTTGCCTGATAAGTATTCGCAGAGACAAATTTTCACATGGAATTAATCACATCAGAAGCACCTACATGCTCACCTAATCAGAGAGCAAAATAAGCTCAGTGCAACTGGTTAGACCCATCATAGGTACAAAATGCAGTAGGAATAGTGAATTTTCACAGACTACTCACACTCAACTAGGTAGCTCTTTAAAAAGCTCTACCAACATGATGCCAGGTAACTATTTACTGAATAACTTAAAGAAAACTATGACTTGTTAGTGGATGGTCTGTGACCAGTACAATAGTCAAATTTAGCTGACATATGTCCCTCTCCTTTTCAGGAGTGGGACATAAGTCTTAAGAAGCACAGCACAGCCCTACCATGAGGGACAACCTGGAGAGAGCATAGTGATAAAAGAGGACATCTGGTTTATGTCTTTAGTTTGTTTCTTCTTGACAATTAAAGCAGTCTTGAAACTTATTTCCTTTTTAAAACAAAAAAATATTCTTCTCCTTTCTTGCTTTAGAGATCCAGGTCTTACACAAAATGCAGTATGAACCAGTGAAAGAATAAAGTCACAAAATGGAAAAGAGTGAAATTTTAGCTATTTACAAATGCTGGTTGTTGAGGTTTTGATGCTACCCTTCTGGTTAACATCCAAAGACTCACAATATTGTGTCTTGGTAGACACAGGCTCCAAAACAAGTCATCCAGCAAGGGCAGAAAACACAATTTTAGGTCTTCCAGTGATTCTATGGTGAAATCAGACAGAAATATCTTTTGTATACACGAAGAGAGAGGAAAAATGAGAAATGTGAGTGGACAAGCTCAATACAATCGCTACAGATTGCTTCCCACATCTCTGTTATCTCAGCTGCTTTTTGACACCCAGACAGTTGCAGAAGTCCGTAATTAAAATTACTTCTTCAGGAAATCTGTCTCACTCTTTCTGCACACATATGTATATCAGCTAATTAGATTTCTAATTCACACACACTCTGCCAGAAGATTAACTCTGTGATCTACAGCCACAGACAGGGAGTTTGGGTTTGTGCAAGACTACTTCCACCAGACCAGGGCACTAAGTATCTTAAAAAGAAATATAGAAAGGGGAAGGCTCCTAAAATAATAAATGGGCCTATTATTAAAGCTCCCATGGTGCTGCCCTGTGTTCCTTCACACTCCAGACTTCTCCATTCCCAGGTCAGGGTGTTTTGTCCCATTGGATTTTTTCCAAGTCCTAACATTTTCCTCTGAGAAACACTGAGAAATTTATCATGTAAGCCTTGCTGCTGGATTTGGACATGCTAAATGAAGATTGTCAAAAGTCACCACTGCCAGATGCCAAGGTCAGTGTTATCTCTATCAGACTGAGGGGAAATGTAATTCCATTTTTCTTTCCGCATATCTCATACCAACTTGAAACACTATTTGGAATGTTACCCACATGTTTTAAAATTCTTTTTTTTTTAAGCTGACATCTAAAGTCCATCTTTGTAAAGAATTACAGAGGGCATCTTGAAAGCAATGAGAATGGTGTACTTAGAACCCCTTTTATGCTGAAGCTTCAATATCTCTTCTTTCCAAAGCAAGTAATCACTAGTTGCAC
Organism: Amazona ochrocephala; assembly: GCA_039720435.1. Lineage (NCBI taxonomy): Eukaryota > Metazoa > Chordata > Aves > Psittaciformes > Psittacidae > Amazona > Amazona ochrocephala. The sequence continues at coordinate 91,014,652 of CM077909.1, read as the reverse complement.
AAATTGTGCTGTGCACCATTAGCCCGCTGTTTTCAATATAATACTGTTGATTCCAGTACTGATATAACTAATCTTTCATCATATGTGTTCCCCAGTAGACCTAGGAGAACATATTGGCTGAGTAAGGGTTTCTTCACGACAGGCTGCAGAACGGAATCATTAAAACCAACAAGTTAGGGGTGTTAGAGGTAATATCAGCTTGTTACCTTTTATCTCCACTGAAGGGAGTATCAGAAGAAAGAACCTCTCATGTTCTCTCTATAGACTTGGAGAATCATGCTGTTTGCTGAGGCCTTCATTTCAGCTTTTCCCTAAGTGAGAAGCTGAATATATCAAATCATGGAGTCACAGAACAGTTTAGTTTGGAAAAAGCCTTTAAGTTCAGAGAGTGAAACCATAATCCCAACACTGCCAGGTCCAATGCTAAACCATGTCCCTAAGTGCCACATCTACGCATCTTTTAAATACCTCCAGGGGTGGTTTCTGGTGATTGATTAACAAGATTATGTACCCCATTGGAGACAACAATGTTCTTAAGACCGCTTTTGCAAGTGCCTTGAAGTTGTTAATCCTTTTGATTCATCCTCACACTTTTCCTATGCCAAGCATATGAGTGTCACTGACAGCTTAACCTCAACTGGTGGCATGTAGTCCTCTTTCCAGTGAAATCATCAAAGCATGGGAGGAGAAGAACTAACTCTAGGAGAAGGCAGTGGTTAGTTATCCTGTGGTTGGTGAAGGTTACTGGCAGCCAGTGGGCGTGGATCCTCACCAACAGCTTGTCCCTGTTTTCCTTTTGGGTGTTATCCATATAAAAGAGGAAGCCAATGATGCACCCACTTTAGGACTCACACTGGGACCTGTGGACAGAAAGCACTACTTCCTGTACTCTTCTTATCTCAACCCATGGGAGTTACAGTCTTTCGATTCTCCTCCCCATCCCTCTGGGAGTAGGGGGAAGAAGGGAGAGAGTGAGCAAGTGGCTGTGTGGTTCTGGGTTGCCAGATGAGCTTAAACCGCAACACAAGAAGGAAAGAAAACCAAAACAAAACAAAACAAACCTACAAACATGAAAAGTATAGAAAATGGTATTCCATATTTTTTCTCTGTAACAAAACTCCCCAGAAACAAGCCAGTCTTTAGCTACCCAGGGTATTTAGTGGTATTAAAAGGTAAAAAGGTTGAAATACTTCAATTGCATTTACGAAACACACTTTTCCACAGCATGGTAGTGCCATGTCCTCATTAAATGGACTGCAAGCAGCAAATGGCACTAGATGTGTAACTTCGGCCTATTAAATACAACCACAGAACAGACTACTTTATTCCAGAAAAATAAATAAATCTCAGTAGTAGCATTAGTAAGCTAAGCTGTACTCTAAAAAAATACATAAAAAATGTAAGTAAAAATGAATCTCAGTCCATAAAAACTTTCTGCTGCATTTAGCCCAGGACCACATTTTTAGACACAAGAAAATAAGAAATTTTGATGCTACAGTAGCTGTGTGTCCTCATATTAAAATACAGTGTTATTTGGACCACTTGTGTTCCACTAGAGTGCTGTGCATAAGAAAGTGTCCATGCTTATACAAACAGACAGTCCAACATTGCCTTTCATGAAGCTGATCTCATCAGTTGCTGCTCATGGCAGAGAGAGATAACTAATTAACAGAGAATTCCCTATGAAAACATAATTCTAAACATTTTGGCTTCACCTCTCAGCAGATGGACGGCAAGAGATACTGCAGGAAAATGAATCAAGCCAATTGAGAGATGAGGCTCTTTTTTTTTTTCCACACAGCAGATATTTTTGTCATCATGCTAATAAATCTGAATAAAATCCAGCATTAACATGTCTGAAACAGTAGCCCAATAAAGTTCGATTGCAGTGTCCACACTTAAACCTGACTTTTTCAGAAAAGCTGAGCATCAAGCTGTTTCCATTAATTTCCTTCCAGGGAAGGAGCCACAAAGAGCGCAAACGAAGGTGGGTGGAGCTGCCATCGCTTAGGCTTCTGGAGAAGAAGCCAAGCGAGAGTGTTCATTTAGGCCAATTGATTGTATATCCGAACATTTTCAGTCAAAACTTCAGTGAGGATCATAATTCTTTGTTCCTGCACCACTTTTTATTTTCTGTATTAAATGGACAAAGACAACATATTCCCCAGACATGACGCTGGAAATCAAGACAGCTGCACTCTAATCCCCTGATGCATGGCTCTGAACAGCCAACCCAAGTATTGCTTACTTTGCTCTACCTTCCTATGGAAGCAGCCTGCCCTGCTTATCAGGGGAGATGTGTGTTTTTCACAGTGCCCACTCCACCAGGATCCTGGGGCTCCACTTTGTCACCAACCAAGGAAAGACTCAGAGGTAGGTGGGTGAAAAATACGGACAAGTCCCCTTATTCTCTCTCTCCCTAAAATGCAAAGCTGAACAATCATCTCTCACTTTCTTTTGCATCCAACTGAGCTTTTTTTCTGGTGCTATGAACAGTAAGATGAAGAGTAAGATGAGAAATCTCTAGAACTACAGCTGTTCCCCACAAGCTACTGCCTGTGGTAGGCTGAAAAAAGGTTGGAGAGCAAAGCAGGGGGATCACCATACATGTAGTACTTACTCCTGGAGTATGGTCAGACAGATCTGACTTCTTTGGGATGAGCAAGAGGTTGGCAAACACTGCTCCTGGATGGATACAATTCAAGGGGTGCTTGTGATTTTAAAAAGATAATAATCCTGCCTTCTGTCACCAATTCCAAATGACTTCTACATTTTAGAGTGTCTCACATGTTCCTGAGCTTGGTCCTGGCAAACACCTGCTACAGGTGTTTCTTTCTGCAGACAAGATCCCTGTATAACAAACTACAGCTAGACTGTTGGAACTCAGTGAAGGCTCATCCATTCCTCCCCTACTTCTGCAGGCTTTTGGCATTTCTTAATCAGCATGGGTTGTGCAGTCCTCCAGCTCATTCTCTTTAATCTCAACAAGGCACATCCATAGAAGATGTTCTGGGTAGGTGTGGAGTATTCAGATGTGCTGTGGCTTCTGTAGAGATATATGCTTTGGCAAGTGCTAAAATCCTTTCAAAACAGCTGCAGACAGGTGGCAAGAGAACCCAGAAGCTCTAGAGTCTCCCTATGACCATCACACATTTAAAAGATACTCTCACTGAACTTCATTTCAGTTCACTAACTATAGTATTGAGATTGGTGATGTTTAGCACTGTTGGTAAGAAGTAGAAAACGTCTAATATTATTGAACAGAAAGAATATTATTGAAGCAGAAAGAATAGATGATCAGGATTTTAAACACAATCGTTATCTGCAAAAAATTGGGAGGAAAATACCTCACCAAATAAGAATTGGAACTGTTTATGTCAACAGTGTTTTACCCTACTGTGACCCCACACAAAGATATTTTGATGTTAAGCAGCTTTTTTGAAGGTGCATTGAATATTTTTCTTCTTTTCTTCTGGCAAAAGAGAGGGAGAGGTAAATAAGTACACGTTGTAAATGGATTTTCAAAGTTTAATATATTTAGCCTTATATTTTTGTCTCAATTTCAGCTGAATTCTGAACTACCAGGATTTTCAAAAGCATGGTTTTTTGACAGTTACAGCATCCATCACATACCCTACAAATAGCTAATCTTATCTATACCTCAAGTTTAACACAACTTTTCACAGCTGGGATGAAGTATGCCTATGTGTATGATGGAGGAGATTATTATTAATGCGCTACATGGACACTCAGGAGAAAATTTAAGAGAAAACATTGCTGTGTATTTTTTCTAGTTCAAAGATATGGCACATCCAAACTAAATATTTTATGTCGTATATCATAGCCAGATTCACCCCTCAGTGTGGTTGCATTGAGACACTTTGAGCGGCACAAAAGTACTGCAACATACGGGTCTATCAAATGGACTTGAATGAATTTTGCAGGATGATGCAAAAGAAGCTACTATCTCCAGCAGTTTGCCCCATCACTCACTCCAACAGTTTGTCTGGTTTCTTTTACAGTTTTCTGTCCTCTTCTGTCCAAACCCCAGCCTCCTTTTGGTTTCCAATACCTTCACTTACCTACCCCCATCCTTGTCTACCCGATTTGTTTATTTAATCAGATGCAGCTTACGCCTGCTGAATATAAACACTTACAGCCAGTGATCGTTGTTTTTTTCACTGTTTTGCTTTAGCAAAGTTAATCCTTCAACAGATATTGCTGCACAGTCACTTGTTCAGAGATGTCCAAGAAGACTTGTCCTTGAGGCTGACTCATTTCCACTGTTCACAACAGAAATCGGAAGATGAAGCTTCCCTGTTTTCTGCAGTGATGGAGGGAAATTGTGTGAGAAGCCATGGTGTTGAACGGCACTACCTTTTATAACCTTGGTCATACTAAGAGTAGTACATGCCACATGGTATTTTTGAAACAATCACATGATCACATAACTGGAAGCAATATCAAACTCAATTATAACAGTAGGAATTTGTAAACATTTTGGAAGAGTTTGTAGAAAATAGCTGGGAATTTGGATGTTACTGTAGAAAATGTGTGCGTGTATCTTAAGTTGTGAGCATCATACAATAATTCAGTGACTTCTAACTAGATGGACAGAAAATATCTTCGTGGCTTTCTGATTAGGAAGAATACGGACAAAAGAGATTTCTTGCAGGTGCTCATTTTCTTATTGTATCCATTTTTATTAGTATTAACAGATATGTTTTGAAATCTCAGGTAAAAATACATTTGCATACAAGAGTAAAAGCTCTAGTTTGAAGGAGATAGATATGCTGTATTTTTTTACCCATGACAGAGATGTGGAGTGCTTATTTTAACTATGAAATGCAGTTCAGCTTCAATTTTGGTACCACAAGAAATGAAGCTTCATAGCACTGGAAACAGAAAAGGCTTTTTACACAGACGAAGCGTGCACCAACTCAAAGAGGACTTTCCTTCAGATGTTTGTTACTGGCTTCACAATATGGTTTTGTTGAATTATGAATGTTGGACTTGATGCCTGTGCCATTCATAATACCTTTGCTCTTTTTAATTGCAGCTTTATGGTGATGAGCTGGAAGAGAAAACTGGTTGGAAGGGTTATTTTGTTTTGGGTAAAACTACTGTTAATTTTTTCATGGACTGTTTGCTTATTTTGTCTTCGTCTTTGTTAAAATTTGAGTGCTATGGTCATGTTATATGGTAATTTTCTAGGGATCTAATCCTTCAGTATTTACTACTCACATTCCCTCTCACATCAGTATTTTGGCGCTACCTGAGAGCACCAAGTTTTTCCCTGAGAAATAATATGGGATGTTTAAATAAGTAGTGTGTTCAAACCACCAGGAAAAGGCGGGTTTTCTTCGGTTTTCTGTCTCACATCCTCCATTTCCAAATTTGACTCCTAGTTAAGGGATACCTTCAGAGGAGACTCCACTGTGCCAGCATGTCTGTGTCACACACCCCACATTGCACCCTGTCCCTCTTTCCACACACAACATCCCTGTAGCCCAGGTTAGCCCTGAGGGTAGCATGAAAGCAAAAATAAATCAACAGCTCTCATTTTGAGTGCCAGATGGCTGTATACATGCATACATGAGGCTCATCTCCCTGTATTGTTTGAGACTAAGAAGCCTGTAATTTTAGTTGGTGAGCTTCAGCAGCATAACACTTCCTCTTAAACATTTATATTGCTCCTATGAGCTTCACCTGATTGGTAATCTGCACATGAGTTTACTTGTTAACAGTTCCCTAGAACTGTGGTTACATAAATACCAGAAGATGATACAGCAGCCACATGATGATATTTTAAAAGCTTAGAAATAAAAATGTCATGGAAGAGGAAGCACCTTTTACTGATTTTAGAGTCTCTTCCTCAGCTGTAACTGAAATAGGGCTCTTTTTTTTGAGCTGCTTTTTACATACCCTTTTACAGTCTTCTCTCCTCTATTCTAGAACAGAGAGGCTTTCTGAAAGCTGGGATCCTGCTCCAGCAAGGACATAGACATGTACCTGGCCATGCTGGCTGCGAGAGGTCAGCTTTTCACCATTGCAGTGCAGAGCTGCAACCATTCACATATGCTAAGCCCAGAAAACAGTAGGTACTTGAAGAGTTGAGGCAGAAGCTGTGAAGATCCAAACCAGTCTTTAGCACCCCAGGGTCACTTGTGCAGCACTGTCCAAAGGCTCATCCAGAAGCCTAGAGCACCTAAGATATCTAAGGTTCAATTTTAAGAAAAGCATTTCTTAGGGAGTTAATTGAAGGTATATGTAACAGGATTCTTCCAAATACTATTTCAAAGAAAAGTAATACCCATGCCTACCACTAGGAAAACAAACTTGGTTAGACACTTACGTGTCCTTACTTCATCCAGCAACCAGCATTGTACTTGAGGTCTCATGGTTTTCTTCATTTATACAAAACTGACTGGGTTCTGGGTGCGAGGGCAGCATAAGTTCAGGACTTGTATGAACTAGTTTGCCTTTGGATAAAAGCAGTAACCTGCCCAGTTTCCTGCTTATCTGAAGATGCTTGCCTGTCTATTCTGTTTTCTGGTAATCAGCTGGATTTGGCACTTGATCTTCAAGCAGCATAGGTTCAGCCAGAGTACACATGTGGTTTTCATGGGAAAAGGGACATTTCTGGAGAAGAATAAAGCAGAATAGTCATGGGGAAGGAAAAGTGTAAAAGAACTGTGAAGCAAAAGTGAAAAGCGGAATGCCAAGGAAGAGAATGAAATAGCTGAACATAGCAGGAAGGGAAAACAAATCGAACTCTAGGTCTAGGATATGGTTTGGAATGCCAGAATACCCATAGTAGATCAGGGTAGACTAGCCTGGCAGAGCATGTCTCCATAGGACACAGCACAGAAAGCGTTCTCAGAAGGGTTATGAATCCGTCACCACAGAAAAAAGATAAACTCTGAGCTTCAGCACTTTAGCCCTCTCACCTTCATGTTCATTTGATTCCTACTTCATTCCAAATCAGGACCATTACCCCCCACCATCCCCCACCCTCACAAGCACCAACAAGATGGAGGCATGGAAGAGTTCAGTGGTTTGTTCAAAGAGTGATACCATAAAAATGTTAAATAGGGATGCGTGACGTGCATGTCATCATCTTCAGCCCATCACAAAACAAGGCTGCAGGAAATGGTTCCTGTGTCCACCCATGGTGCATTTTATTATTTGATGGTGATTCTGACCCAAGCCGTGTGCAAATGGCTTTCAAAGCCAAACATAAATGCTGCATGAAGGGAGATGAATTTATTTTGACCTTTACTGAAAATGTGTTGTGAAACAAAGCACTTAAGCATTTAGAGTCTGTTACATCTTCACATTATCCACGTCCATGTTGATAGGGAAAGTGTTAACCAAACGAAGTTACAGTCAAGAGCTGGGGTGTGTAAAACTCTTCAGAGAAATATATTACATCCCCAGTTCAGCCTCTGCAGCTTTTCTCAGCCTGTGCAGCTGAGGATCTGGAAACCAAGGGTAAAAGATATCACTAGCAGGGGAGAGGGAGGGTATTATGATCTACAGGGTGAACTTCGAGACATTCCTAAAGCCTCACCAGAAGGGAAGGAAGAAAAGGAAAAATGGCATCTCCTACCGCTACCGCCAAGCACACTGCCTCTCCCCAGTACTGGGCCAGGAAGACAATAAAGCAGGGATGTCCTGTGGCCAGGTCTGTTTCCCTCCTCCCTTCCCACCACAAATTACCCCCCCTCACCAAGGCCGGGCATCCACCGGGGAGGGGCCGGGTCCCTCGGGGGCTCCAGTCCCCCCTCGCCCTGCCAGCCCCTGCTGTGTGGATCCACGTGTCAGAGATTTGAGATGTTAACTACAGCAAAAAGCAAGCCCTAAAGTCCCTGATGCATGATGAATGGGTGCTGGGCCAGCATCTTAAAATCTATGCTTTTGCTTCTCCTTAAACACTTTAAATTGACAGCGCAATAGATCAAACACTTTTACTGAAAGGAGAAGCTTTGGCAATTTAATTTAAACAAGTGCACACTTACCAGTATCCCAGCCCCGTGTACCACCTCCCGCTATCACCCCTTCCCCTGGGCGAGAGGGGGACGGGAAGGGGTGACCGGGCGCGGCGTTGGGGGCTCAAAGCGCCCCTCTTCCGGCAGGCCGGCCGACCGCCATCACTCCTTCCTTTCCTCTCTCCCTCCCCATTCCCCTTCTTTCCCTTCCCTTCCCTCCCCCGCCTCTCCTCCGGGTGGAGAAGTTGGCGCTCTGCCCATTCAGGCATTCAGCGTCAGCTCCTCAGGGATCAGCAAGCAAAGTCACAGTCTGCACAAACAGAGCTTTCAAATTCATAAAATTCATAGGATTTTTCACAAATGAATGAACACAATTTTCTACCAATTTCCTCATTATGCAAATATGCAAAATATCAAATTTAGGCCAATTAGGGTCCTCCACAGTCCCAAATTCACCCGTTTAAGCCATAATTGCAGAAACTATCAAATAATTACGGTCGCTAATTGGAAATATTTGTGACAGATACAACAAATTCTTGCACAAATTACATTTCATTCTAGGAACCACTGCGCGCCACTGAAATTTTATCGAAGTCTAATTTAACTTACATAATGAGTTGAATTGAGTACTTGTTATCAAATTTGAGCAATTCATAGCCCCGTAATGTGGAATGATCAAATAAATTAAAAGGGAATTTATTCAATATTTTGTTGCGATCCTTTTTTTCGAAACCATTGCTATTTTGTAGGGAATTTCCTTCTCCTGCTCTGGCTGCCCGAGGTGGGTGACATGTGTCATAAAAACCCCAGCAGCAGCGGAGAAGCAGTAGCAGCAGCAGCCAAGTGTCCTGAGAGCTGACAGAAGATAAAGGGCAACATTTCCAGTTATAGCTTCTTCCCCCGCACCATCACTCTTCCTGCAGATGGAGGGAGAGGGATCGTAAAATGCACGCTCTTACTTTGAAAAATACCTTCCACTCCTACATCATTTAATTTCTCTCTTTTTTCCCCTTTTTTCTTTCTTTTCTTTTTTTTTTTTTTTTTTTAACCTCTTTTTCCCCAATTTTTTTATTTTTTTTTATTTTTTTTTTTTTTAAGATAACGCTTCAGGATGACAGAGGAGCAGATGGGGAGCCAGGGGTGGCTCGGCCGCGGACCCCAGGCACGAGGCTGTGCCCCCAGCCAGGGATGGGAAGCGGGTTGCACCTTTCGGCGGGGTCAGGAGGGGGTGAGGGTGATGGTCTCTCCCTCTTGTTTCCCTCCCACATGTGCGCCCACGGACACGCGTGGTCGCGGCCGGGGTGCCTGCTCCACCGCCCGAGCCGGCGTTAAAGTGGAGCCCTTGTTTGTGGCGGTGTGTGCACAGAGCTTTATGCGTAGCCCGAGGATTATATACCCGCTCCTGCAAGCTGGGGGGGGCTTCGGGTGAAGGACCACGTAAGATGCAAACTAATGCTATGCATTCGTACGCAATAACTGGGTATAACAGATAATTATTAAATACATACTTCGGGCTTGCACGTAAGACATTATATACAACCTATATTTATATCTATACCCCTTGAGTTACCCTCCAAGAAGAAGGTCAGTTCCCTGGACACGAACATTTATTTTTCTTTCTCACAGCATACACACACACGCACACATTTTTAAACTGCCTGTGGCCTCGTTGGTGGATTATAAATGTCTCCTTCTCGCTGTGATTTGTTTAATCCGTGGAAATGGTGCTGGTCCTATGTAAACAAGCCAAGTGCGGAATGAAGGCAGTCACCCATGCGTGGCCAGCCTGCCTATTTGTCAGAAAACCTTCATAAATACTGAGCCGGGGCTGGGCAAGGATGTGATGTCTCCATTTTTGCCAGGAAAGGGCACGGGGAAGACAAAGCGAGGCAGAGAGCCGTGTAACCTTTCAGGAAGAGGGAGAGCGGTGCTCCTTCCCTCTCTCCCTCCCTCCTGCCTGCCGGAGCCGGGGCCGATCCTCCACGCCGCCGCAGGGCAGGGGAGCCAGCGCCCGAGAGGCAGTGCAATAACGCCCTGACAGTGTGCGAGAGTCCAGCCTGTGCAAAATGACACACCAAGCCCGAGGCGTGCAGCCGTTCCCTTTTCTCTTTCAGGGTTTTCCTTTTGGTTATTTGTTTTCTGTTGGGTTTGGGGTTATTTTAATTACAGGGTAAGCATGGGTGGAAAGGTGACATCTTCTTTTGATGTCCTTCGCTTCAGTTCCCACCGTCTTCTTATTCCCCGCAAACCTATTAAAAAAGAGATTTTTTTTTTTCTTTTGAGGGTATTTCTTCCTGTTAACGCTTGTTAATCTAAAATGTCGCTGTGATTGAGCAAAATCTTAATCTTTGTCCTCAAAGTCTGCCTTACTGTGGCCTTACGAGAACTTATTGTGTCCACCATATTATTTATTTATTTATATTTTACTTGGGAAAAGCACCCGTGCGCCTAATCAGATAATCAGACACTTTATAACAAAATCAGTAATTACTTCTTGCAATTACCATGCCCCTTGTTTATTAAAAAAAAAAAAAAAAAAAAAGTGAGAAAATGTCTAGTATTAAAACGTGAAAGCAGCTATTAATCAAACCTTTACACCTTCTTTAACTCAGGCGTGATGGTGGGTGTTATCATAAATCTACTCTGATAGTAACACAAGAATAATGAGTTCAGTAATGATACCGATGATGATGATAATGATTTTAACCAACAAAGAATGGTGTAGATTTATTGCTAATAATGTGGTACAGGAACCTCTTCATTAAAATTACCTATATGTACTCCTCACTGTTGAAAAGGAGATTACAAAGAGTAGTTTTGCGTATTACCGCAGCCCCACGCAGACGCCGGAGGGAAGCTGCGGACACTGCCCGAGGCCCTGACCCCTAGCGCAGCCGCGCCGCCGGGGTTCGCCGCCAGAGGATGGGGCGGCCCTGCCCAGCCTTACGGCTGTTGCGGAGCCCCACAGAGAGGAAGGGCTCTCGCCTCCCTCCCGGCCAGGCCACGCCAGGCCATCACAGGGCGAGGTGAGGACGGGAATCTCTGCCGGAGCCCTCATTTCTTGGGGCCTGCCAGCCTCAGGGTGCCCTGCGAGCGACCTTCCCCACTCACGGAGAGGCAGAGTCAGTTAAGAAGGACGCTGGAAGGAAAACTGAACCCACCCGAGCGGTGGGTGCCGCCGCGGATCCTGGCGGAGCGGGCTCTGAGTCCCCCGCGGTGCCGGCCTCCCCTTTCACTCCCGGACCCTGCCTCCACTCCCAGCTCCGCACCGTGCCTCCCAGCCTGCTCCTGCACCGCACCCTGCCTCCCGGCTCCGCTCCCGTAACGACACGGGGGAAACCACATCCCCACGCATCCGCCTCCCACTAGACCGCGGCGTGTACGCGCCCACTGTTTAACACTTCTCCGGTTTTCTTAAAACGCCTGACCCACGTCCTTCATACCGCCAGAAAGCAAGCCGCGGCTGCGCCTGCAGTGTCCTGCCCCTAGCTTGCTTGCAGTGGGGAATTTCCAATGTTAAAAATGCTAATAAAATTGATACAGGTAAGATGTGCTCAATAAAATAGTGGCATAATTACAGTTTGTACATAATAATACGTCTGTAGTATTGTACCCTTAACTATGAGTTATGAACACAGTTTATAAACCAATCAGCTACGTAGGATTTTTTTTAACCAAGACACTATAAACACTGGTTTTAAATGTCCTAATTAGTAACTTGCTCATTAATTAACTTTCTGATTAATTGTGTAGCAATCTAATTTGTAGATGAGGCACTTAAACAGTGATACCTTGTAAGTCTGTCGTCTTTAAAATTCGTAATTAAAATAGAGTTTCACAACCGGCCGGCCTGCAGGCATGGAGGGGGCTGCCCGAAGGGTGGGAGGGGGGTGGGGCCGGGGGGGCAATTTGTACTACTCGGATCGAAGTTTGGTCCAGCTGGGTGATCCTGCTGCGCTGCCCCACACCCCAGGGTGGGGGTTCAGCTTCACAAGGCCGGGCTGTTTCCGAGAGGGGGTCTCGGCGGGGTATTTCCTGCTCCCAATTTCCTCTCTCCCCTCGTGATGGCTTTTGGAGAGGTGTGTCCCGTCCCTGTCCCGTCCCCCCCCACCACCACCGCTTTCCCTACCCCCATGCCCACTGGCGTCTGATCCGCGAGGGGTGATTTAATACTCTGGACCGCGGGATAATGGCAAGAGCACATTTAAATCACTGCCTGGCCGCTATTGTAATACCCCGTGGCGGTGCCATTAGCATCAGAAAGCCAGGCACTGCCATGAATCGCTGTTTTCCACCAGAGCCATTGTGGCCCGGGTTTGTCTCCGGTCCCAACCTGCAAAAGCCTTTAGCCCTTATGG
>CM077909.1:90952303-90997303 GCA_039720435.1 Amazona ochrocephala | reverse complement strand
ACACTGTGACAGGCAGTTAATGTACAGAGGCATATCTTGTAGCGATTGCAAGAGGACGCTTCCAGAAAAAAATGTTGATGAGTTTTGGTATTGCTTCCTCCCTTTAAGTGCTAGAAAGGGTGGATGTTATGCCAACCCTTGAGCACCTTGCTAGGGAGAAGATGCATAAACCTTCTGGCTTAATTCATTCCTGTGTCACCTCCTTCAGCATTATTGATTGGACAGGAGTAAAACTGGCCAAAAGGCGATGGAGGTGGGAGAGAAACACTTTTAAAATGTGACTTAATCTTCTCAAGCTGCTTTTTATTCTGTAGGTCATTTAGAAGGTTGCTCTAACTTTCCCCTCACTTCTGCTCTTTCTGCTGTGCCCTGACTGCCTCTTCTATGAACCTGAGCTATGCCTTCCTCCTCAAGGTCCTTTAATGCCCTGTTGCCATCTTAACTCTCATTTTTGCACTGAGACACAGATATTTCCCTGAATAGCCAGTGGTGCCAATTTTCATTAGTCACTTCTTAGATTTTAAAGGAAGCATCTTGGTGCTATGCTGGGCTTCCCATGTACCCCAGTCATCTGCAAAGCCTTCTCCTACTCTCCCCCATCTCCACCCCTCTGAGTGTCTCTCTCTCATCAGGAAAACTGGTCAGAGTTTAGGAGTCTGACACATTAGCCCCTTGAAGCCCAGAATGATGCTAGTCAGTCTTCTTGACTCCCTACACTTCCTCAGCTCCATCTATATGGAGTTGTGCAGTCTCATACCCTGAATGTTGCCACTTTGGGTGAGAGACCACCTCTTGGCTCTATGCTTGTACAGTACTCAGCACAATATGGGTCTTTATGCCAGGGGCTTTAAGGCATATTATTAAATCAAATGTGATAGAAGAACAGATTTTATAATATCTTTCTAAAAAGCTAAAATTTCCTCTGTTTTAGAGTGTCGCTTTCCTCTTTTTTTTTTTTTTTTTTTTTTTTTTTGTCAAGATGTAAGAAAAATACTCCCAAATATGACCCACTTCTAACCGTGTCCTTTCTTGAGGACTGCTTTCAATTCCAGGGGCTGTGTAATCCTTGGATTACTTTGCCACTAATCCCTCCCATTGTTAAGAATCAGCAGTTTTACACCTATATTGATCTCAGGGGCTGACTTGGCTTCAATAAGAGCTATGCATTTGCATGTAAAAGCAGACTTCACCTCTTTTAGAGGCTTACTATCCCAATACAATAACCAGCATAAAACCTACTTAAGCAGATTGTGTAGCAGAACTGCTTTTTATTACAGAGAAACATAAACTGCAACTTTCGTTAGTTGTTCAGAACTGCTTTAGTACAACATCAGAATAAACTTTATACATTCAAGGCTGGCCTCATACAGAGAAACACCAAGCCGTTACTTTAACATTTCAGGGATTTTTTCTGTTTTTCTTTAGGGAAAAGAAGCCAAAAATCTGACTGGCCTTGTTCAGCAGTCTTTAGTCAAAGGCTCCAAAACATTTCAGGGAATTTTGACTTGAATACAGAAATAAATGGTCTAGCATGAATCCTGGTCTACCAGTGGTTCCACTGAAGCTGGGATTTCCACTAAACTTAGAAAGTGGGGGGCTTTTCCTTCTTTTATTTAAAGAGTAAAATTTTACCTAAGTTGAATGTGCAAAAGGGAAATTATTTTAAGTCATCAATCCCAGTTTAAAATCAAAGTGATATTTGAAACTGAGTAAATGTTCTGTGTCATGGGTTCAGCAGCAGCAGTCAATTTTTTCTCCTTCACAGTAGCTGGTGCGGTGCTGTGTTTTCGACTTTCGGTCTGGGAACAGCGCTGATAACACCGATGTTTGTAGTTGTGGCTTAGAGTGTTTTGGTCTGACCGGGGACCTTCTGGGTCTCGTGCTCTGCCGGTGAGGGGGGGAAGCCGGGGGGGGTGGAGACGGGACACCTGATCCAGGCTGACCGGGGGGGTTATTCCATGCCACAGCACGTCATGCCCAGAATGTAAAAAAAAAACTGGGGGCCGGAACCCAGAAGAGTTTTTGTTTTAGTTCACAGCTCGGTCGTCGGGTGGTGAGCAGTTCTATCCTCTTCCCTTGTATTTCTCTTGTTCTTATTATTATTGGTGGTGGCAGCAGTGGTTTGTGTTGTACCTTGGTTGCTGGGCTATTCTTGTCTCGACCTGTGGGAGTTGCGTTCTTTCAATTCTTCTTCCCATTCCCCCCCCCGAGTGGGGGGGAAGAAAAACTCTTCCCTTGTATTTTTCTCTTGTCATTATTATTATTGGTGGTAGCAGTGGTGGTTTGTGTTATACCTTAGTTGCTGGACTGTCCTTATCTCAACCTGTGGGAGTTGCATTCTTTCGATTCTCCTTCCCATCACTCCAGGAGCAGAGGGAAGAAAGAGGGGGAAGTGAGTGAGTGAGCAAAACTGTGCGTGGCTGAGAAGCTTAAACCACAACATTCTGTTTTCATGCACAATCAGTCATTACGCAGTTTTTTAATATAGATTTTCCCCATGCTTCCTCTAGCAGTATTTTTTCCTATATCTATTTCATAGAATTCTAGGAATTGCTGTCATGCACAGAATTCATTTCCCCCTGAGGAAATACCTAGCGGCATCTCATGCTGAATTAAAACTACCGCATTTAGGAAAAACAAAGAACAGGTAGTCTCAAGGGGTTTTTTTTAGAGCATTATTTAAGTTAGGGTAGAAGTTAGGCTGGAGCTTCTTATAGAAACATAGAATCATAGAATAGTTAGGGTTGGAAAGGACCTCAAGATCATCTAGTTCCAACCCCCCTGCCATGGGCAGGGACACCTCACAGTAAACCATGCCACCCAAGGCTATGTCCAACCTGGCCTTGAACACTGCCAGGGATGGAGCATTCACAGCTTCCCTGGGCAGCCCGTTCCAGTACCTCACCACCCTCACAGTAAAGAATTTCTTCCTCATATCCATTCTAAACTTCCCCTGTTTAAGTTTGAACCCATTACCCCTTGTCCTATCACTACAGTGCCCCAGCATCCCTATAGGCCCCCTTTATAGGTTTCTTTTTATCTTTGTTTTGGATATGCTGAATTCAACACATCCAAAGCCTGATTTTGCACTCTGATGTTAGGTATCTGTAATATTGGAATTAGGGCCATGGCATGTGCAAA
The DNA here is from genome assembly GCA_039720435.1 of Amazona ochrocephala. Lineage (NCBI taxonomy): Eukaryota > Metazoa > Chordata > Aves > Psittaciformes > Psittacidae > Amazona > Amazona ochrocephala. Next base: position 90,994,162 of record CM077909.1, on the reverse strand, counting down.
ATTGCTATTTAGTGCAATACATGCTACTGTTAGATACAGCAAAAGTTATTAGAGGAAAAAAGAAACAAATAAGGTTTTCAGTTATTCTGATGTGGAATATAGTATTTAGAATTAAAACCACAGTTTGTACTGTATTTAACCTTTACCTTCTCTGGTTTTGCTTGCAAACTCATCTCTGAATGAAGTAACTGTATGGACATAAATGAAATGCTTTTAGATTTGCACCAGTAAAACCAATTGACGTTAATTTTAAGTTACTTAGTTTAAAACCGCATCATTACAATATTTTAATTAATACTGTAAAAGTAGACTCTTCTTCTACAGTGTTAATTGGAAAAATTAGACCTTTTAGATTTGTTTTGTGAATCTTTCTGAACTTGAAAAGAAACACAGATTCTGTCCACTGCCTGCAGACAGGCAATCAATCAGTGAGCACACTTTCAGTTCCAGCTCAGCTCCTACTTGCAATGAGTAGAAACCTGTTACAATAACCTCAGTCACCACCATACAAATAGGATCAAGCTATTTGGGACTAGTGAAAATTAAAAACCCAGCCAACAAGGAGAAAAAAAAAACCCCTTCACACAAGAACAATGAACTATTTAACTAAATACAATTCTGCTGGTCACTAATAAACACTAATGGTTCTTCAATATAACTATACTCCTCTTTATAATATAGACTTCAACGAGTATATTTTAATATTTTTGTTTAATAGCCTATATCATTCATGAATAGGAAGCACACTTCTTTCTTGACATGTTCCAGTAAAATTCCCCAGCATATTTTACAAGAATCTGACTTCTAACAAAAGCTCATATCTATTATTTATTAGGATTAGCCTTGTCCTTGGATCTTTTATTTGCTTAAGCTGATTTATTATCCATAGTGTTCCGGATGTTCGATGACCATTTGATTATTTGATTAGGTCTGTACTGATGTGGAAATTAGTAACAGTACATGAAACAGTAATTTGGGGTTTGTTGAATTTCATAAAGGTTTTTTGTGAAACTTCAATATTTAACAGTTTAATTTTTCACTTTATAGTAACTGCTATTTTATTCAAATATAAATAAAAATATAAGGGGAGGTAATAAAAATTACTGTGTATAAACAAAGTTATAAATAAAAGCTATTTACTACACAGCTGGTTCAACTAATGCTGGAATCTATACATAATTCCTGGAGAAAGCCTCTTTCATATCCGAAATGTGTATTGTACTAACATGAATAGAAACACCAAGCAATAGTGAACATAAAGTGTTTATACAGATTTCATGCTGCATAAAATGTGACAGGCATTGAGTGGAAAATATATCCTTCAAAAATATATTCCGGCACCATATTATTCATATGTAAAAGTGAAGCATCCCTAGTTTCTGAAAGCTGGGAAACAGCATTATACATCAGCACATTAGCTGTGTAGCATTTGGTGCATCACCGAATCCCTGCAACTACTTCACTTTTGCCTGTTTATAAACTGGCTAAAAGTATTTTTCCACTTTTGAACGCAACGCACATCGTGTCATTTGTCCATCAGGCAATCTGAAGTTAACAACTTCAGATAGTAACATCTTGATTCTCACTTTTCCTTACTTTGATGTAACTCTACTAAAATCAGTGAGACTACTCTTGAGCAGAGCTCCAACTGATCTTGAAGTCTAAAAGACTGGCAACACCTTGCTGACAGCATGACAAAAAGGTCATCACTTCTCTTTTCATGATGGGAACATCAGCAGGATTAAATTTGCTCATTATGTCTGGATTTCCATTATACCAAGGCCTTTTTAGGGAATCTGGTTTGTGTGTACAGTACCAATAAAAAATGTGATATTTATATAAATACGGGAAAGTTACTGAGCAAGTACATAAACTGGAAAGAACTGCTGTAAATTTCATTGATTACAACCAACCATGATGATCTTAAAAACATCTGTAGAAAGAACATACAAGATACTAGAGAAATACTTGACAATTTTTTTGCATGATTTTCTTTACCATGATTTCATCCTGGTGCCTGAAACACTAATGACCCAAACAATCTGTTCTTGGAGGTGGTGGTATAACTAGCCCAATAAATATTTCTGTTCTAGAAACCATGAATTAGGTAAACAGTACAAGTTCAAAAGCTCCCCCGCTGCCTGGGAAGAAGAAGCCTGTCTGTCTGCATGCATCCCATGTTACTTCCTCTAATGCTACTCCTATGTCTCCAAGCTTTCCTCATACCAAGGAGTGCAGAAGTAAACTTTCTTAAGCAAGACTTTGTGATCAAAACAGATATACTGTCATTCCTATGGCCATATTTTGAAGTTTCAAGTGGTATGTGAAAAAATGCTGCCAAGGACTGATATGTAATAAAATCACTGCAGCTTCCCATGGGATATAAAAAACCCTCAATTTCTATGGAATCTTGTGGATGCTGTTAAGTCATACCTTTTTGGCACTGCTTCTTTTACAGTCAAAGATGATAGTATCATCCCTTCATCATCTCAGTTAAAAAAAAAATAAATAAAAATGTAGCTACATTCGGGATCCTTCCTCTAAGTAAGTGCAATTTAAGCTGCAAGGAAGGCTGAATAGGTAAGTAAACGTTGTTACCCTCTTTTTGCAAATGAAACAACAAAGTATTCAATATAGCTAAACCAAATTGGCTGCAGAGTCGCATTAGAAAACAGAAAAATTAATTGTCCAATGCCAGTTAAAGTGCATCAAAGATAGCACTTTGTGGAGCAGTCAGACAGTCCTTTCTGATGTCTTTCCATGAACAACATCACAGGGGCAGCAGTTTGGAAGCAGGAGATCTGCTGTATGGCTAGTCTGTCACAAGGAAACTGGGGAAGCAATTAGAGAATTCTAATCTAGGTCTGTCTTTTCTTTAAAAAGACCTTCAGTAATGATCTGTTTATGTTCCCAGATCATTAGTAATGAATTTAATTACATTTTCCTAAAAATACAAATATCCATGAGAAAGAGGGATTTTACGACACTTGTACACAACTCTGGAAAAACACACTTTCAGGGATGTTTCAACCCTGCTCAGGAACATGTGTAAGTCCATTCACCTGAGTCTTCTCCCTGATTTCTACAGCTACATATGCTCAAGGGGACTATGGGTGATCCAGTGGTAGAGTTCAAGTGTGGGAAGCCCATTTTTTGTTCAAGTAATGACTTGTGTGCCAAATTAAAACTGTCAGCTGCTGCTATTTTTCATTTCAATATCTGTTGTCTTGAATGAAAAGGAGAAAAGTGCTACTAGAAGTTGGTTGCTTACACAATTCAAGTAAGGGGAGAAGTGCTGCACTGGTGTGCAATTACAGGCAAAACGTTTTTCCTGAGTTGTTCAGAACATAACAGTAAAATGTGTGTGCGTGTAAGGGTACTGACTTAACAGCAAACACAAATGGTAAAAATCCTTTACTTCTTGTAAAAAGAGATGTTTAGATTTCTCTTGTGAATATTTTCTGCATTGTTGTGCATGCAGTTTCACTCTACTTACAGAAGCTGCAAAAAATTATTATTTTACTATATAGGCACAGTAACATGCTCTGTAGTTCTCACATATAAAATTTCCATGTTTCTAAACACACAGAAAGAAGGAAGAGTTCCAGGTGGGAAGCAATATTTACATGTATTTGATGTTAACATGAATTTTTGCATAATATATAAACATGGGGTGTGGAATTTTATAATGGACTGTGGGTCATGTTCCAATTATGGCACTTTTGCTTCAGATTTATGCTTCATTACAACTACTTTATGAAAACTTACCTTCCCAACCTCTGCTCTGCAACTGACCTCACATGAAGGTTGTCCCACTGACTTCACTTGTGTCACATCAGTGTTTGGATACCGATCGTCCAATGTAAACCTATGCCTATGGTAATTTCTTTAGCATTTAGAAAGTGACTTTTCTTCCTCTCATTCAAAGCCAACAGTATTCACAATACAGGAAGGAATTAGTAGTAGCCATAGCTTTTCATATTTGCTGATGCCAGAGCCATATTTTTTTTTCATGTAAAATATTGATTAATCACTTGCTTCCTCTTGAGTTCCTTTGATTCCTACTCCTCAGTAGTTTATAATCTATGATACTTATTTTTCCCTTTCCACAAATACTTGCTCCCTGTGAGTTAAGAAACAGACAGACTATCCTAATCTATTGTTTTGAGGACATTGGTTTTTTTTTCCCTTTTGATATTAGATATACTCATTCAAGGGAAGATGAAGAATAAATAGCAAAATTGAATGTGTAGGAAATGCCAATCCCATATTTAATTCTGTTCTGTTGCTAACTGGTAGATGATTTTTTACTTTCTGCACAACACATTTGTACTTCGAAAATCATGAACTGCTTTAAGCATGTGAGGAGATGTCTGTCTGGACAATTTGTATGGAAAGGGGAATAGATGAGCACAACATAGATAGTTTATTATAAACACTGCCAAGCTGCTTTGTTGTCTCATGTATGAGGAAGGCTTGGTCTAAAGTAGGTAAGGGTCATATGAATACAGTCTCCATATTACTGACGTTCCAGGTTTAAAAAATATATGGGTACATGAGTGTGAACAGCTTACTGAGTTGTAGGATTAAAGACCTGAAAAAAGTATCCCAGATTGGTATGGCATGACAGGAATTGTGCCTGACGTGATCCACCTGTCCCGATGGGGAAAACACATCTTTGCATGTGAGATGGTGGGACGGAGTGAGAGGGCTTTAAACTAGGATTAACGAGGGAAGGGAATACCTACAGCATTGCAACAACCTATTGGATTGGTATAGCATCACTGGAGAGGGACAATGCTAATGGGACACATCTTGGCACTGGGTGCTCCTGGGAGCACCAAGAGCTCAGAAGTGTACATGAGGGCAAATAATACCAAATGAAGTGGGATGGGTCCTCCCCTGTGACTTGTTCATTTGGGGGGCTGTGGAGTCTATCACCTCTACCATCAGATACAGACTCAGGAGTCAATTTCTAAGGAGTAATTTTAGAAGGTCTAGACAGAAGTCATGCCTAATTCTTCTTTCTTTCTGTAACATAACATGCATTCATTTACCAGCATATTAAAAGCAAGGAAGGCAGACTATAAGGATTTCTGGTTAGAATTATTGGTGCAACTCTAAAGCATCGTCTCTGTCTAGAATCTGTCCCTCAAACCTTTTTCCCCAATGGGGATTTAAATAGATTGCTAAGTATTTGACAGACCTCAGTATCAAGATCAATACTGAATTAGAAGACATAGCTAAGCATAACCGGGGGAAAATAATTAACAAAATTAAGGAGGGTTTTGCTCTGTGGGGAACTATTAAAGTTATCTTTATGGGGTCATGTAAATGTAATAAAGATTCTGCCTGCACCACAATTTAATTCTATATCAGAAATGGTCCCTGTAGATGTACCAAAAGATTATTTTACTAAAATTGAATGCGTATCCTCTTCTTGACTAAGGGAGAGGGGAAGAAAATCTTAAAAGTAGAAAGTCATTGTTTTTACACAACACAGATTTAAAGCTGCCTGAATTCCATTTGTATCAATGGTATGTAGTTGCTTCAGATGCATGGTTCACATGAATGGTTATCCTACTCTGTGAGAAAAGGAGAAGGTAGTGATACAGCTGTGCTCTAGGATGGTACACTTACTCTCCATGACAGAATTTAGCCAAGTATTTTTTGTGTTTTAAAAATACAGAAAACAGCAGAACATAATCTGTTAAAAAGATCCCAAATAGCACCTGTGTCTCTGTAAGTATTTGGGATAATGCTACTTTAAAAAACAGAATGCAGACATTATTTTAACTTACCTTTTAACAGAAAAGGATTCTGACAGTAGAGTGTGATGTTTTAGCACACCTTTTAGAAATGTGTGCAGCAAACCTGAATTATTCATTACTGATTCAAATTTTTCTAATGGAATACTAGCATGCAGCTCTCTGAGGGTTTATTGTCCTTTTTTGCCTCTTCCTATTCATTAGTGATTTTCCAATTACTCTAAAACCAATTTAATCTGACCAAAAGTTCTCTTAAAATAATGTAAATCTTCTTCTTAACTCAAAAACAAGGCTATTGTGAGAGAATGTCAAACTGAATTCATTTTGCTTTGCTAATACCAAGTAGATGGAGACCTTCATCTTGGCTCACAGCTTCCCCCATGGTTGAAAGCATCCATTTAGTATCTGAGGTTTGATCATCAGTGGAAAGTTGACAGTGCTGACTAGGCTGCGGAGACCTGTGGACACTTCATGGGTTTGCACCCTGATTGTACCACAAATCTATGTCACCACTGTTCCCTGTGCTTTCTTTTAATGAGAGCCCAAGTGCAAGTGCAGAAAAGCCACAGAATGCTCGGAGAATATACTTTACAGCACTGATTGCAGTTCTTTCGTTTAATTTCTGATTCCTGGCATTTTTAGCCCAGCATGAAAAGTATGATCTTTGCCATTTCATCAAAATGTTCCTCTACCAAGTGTCAGGTCAACATGAAATGTTATGTGAGGCTTTTTAGCCACATCTGATAATATTCATCTGTAGGATCAGTTCCCAGTAGCACAAAGAGTTTCTTTGCCTGAATAAAGGTTTAAAGGATTGGACCTCTAGTCTCCACAGTGCACTGGTGTTACACTAAATATTGGTACTTAGCAAGTACACATAATAAATCATCGTTAAACCTCCTTCTAGACACTTTCCTTCAGGACTGATAATGTTCAGCTACCACAATTTCTCCTCTGTTTCTAAATTAGCACTAAACTAGCACTCCTTTCCAATGTTTTAAATAAACATAATTTTAAACTAGGGGACAAGCATTGCAATTATTGTCATCATGAACATCAGTCTAGGCCAGGATGTCTCTCCATAATGTCATCTGCTCCAGAAGGTAGTATGAACAGGAGAAATATGTGGGCTCACGTGTCTCACATGAAAGTCATTAATGAATCAACTCTCGGTATCTGGAGACTAGTTTAACACTCAAAACTCAACCTTTACATCTCTTCTGAAACTCTTTGGCATTAACACATAACATTCAGTTTTACAAGGCAGAGGGTAACTCTTCCTCTGAATACTGCTATTCTTGCTTTAATGATATGCAGTCACTTGGACTGTTTAGCTAATTGCTATGTGAAAACAAACTTTGACCGTTTTGAATCTGCTTTCTTCTTGTTCCACTGTCCTGTAGCACTTGTGTTGTAAGAGAGAAAAGTGTCTTCTACAGGCAATGTGTTATGTTAAATATTTTTATCATATCCTCTATTATTGGCATACTTTTCCATAGAGAAGAAATCCAAATCCCATGAGACTTTCTCTACATGTGTATTTTTCCATGTTTCCAAATATACTTATTCCTATTAAAGCATCCATTAAAGCATACCTATTCCCTTCTAATGATTTCCATTCTCCAGGTCTTCTGGGGCCATTCCAATACTGTGTGTTGATCCCATGTCCAAATTTGAGTTCAAGTCCAGCCTACGTCACCTTTCCATTGTTTGGACAAAAGACTGGACTTTGATTATGGCACGTGGTGAGATTCAGCTGCAGCCCATCCTACCTTCAGTGTGGTGAACTCAGGATGCTCAGCGAGTCCTACTGCTACACATCCTAGCACAGCAGCATCATTTGGCTCGGGCCGGGCAAAAAAAATCAGCTGCTGTGGTCCCTGATCCAGTCTTCCATACCCCAGGTTCACACTGCATAGGGAGGCTGCTTGCATATGAATTGTCCTTTTAGCATTACGGGTACCCCAACATAAATAGGTGGAGCTTGATGGGGAGTACTCTGGGCTGGTTCTTCTCTTTTGTCTGGGGGTGTACAGACATAGCCTAATTTTGCAAACATCCCTTTTAGATCCAGTGAGTGGAAGTGAACACAGTATTCCAGAGGAGGTATTTATAAAGCCATAAAATATTATGGCATTTTATTTTTTGCCTTATTACCATACATCCAAACACCTTGTCTGCTTCTGTAAGCACAGCCATTTTTGAGTTTAGAACTTCTCTGAGCTACATACAAGGATGCTTCCTTCTTACACTTTAATGGTTTATTTCATCAACTTTCACATTGCTTATTCAGCTAGTTTTGTTAGGTCATTCTGAGGTTTTCATAGACTTTTTGAGACTTGTGTGTCTGAACAGCTTTCACCCTCATATAAAGTTGCTGTCAATATGTTGTTCATTAATAAAGCTGTGAGGCACTCAGAGACCTTGGGACGAAACAAGGATTTTGGAGGACCCTGGTCAAGTTTAGTGGAAACACTTTCTCTGCTTCTCAACACAATTAATTGAAAATATGTTATAGAAGAACTCTTTCAGAGTTGCTGTTCTGGGAATCATGGCGATGTGTGATCTCTTTGAGTGTCTGCTTTCTGAATTACTATCAGTGACAATCATTAATGTGAATAAGAATGGCTTTACTCAATTTAGGGAGCCTCAGACAGACCAACTACCTCAAGACCTCTTGCAGTCTCAGTGTTTGCACACAGTGTTGAGACTTCACTTGCTATTCCTTCTTGAGACTGTCCTTGCTAAACTGAAGGGTCTATTTCCAGAGCTCAGGAATGCTATTTGCAACTTCTCCCCATGGCTGCCTACATTTTGCTATCTAATATTCAGATACAAAATTATAGGCTCATGGATAGCTAGCTACCCTTAAATAGCTTCCTATTCACCCATGAGCTGAAATGCCATGAAAAATGTGAAAAAGGATTTGGAAGGGCAAAGGATGGATCCCTGGAAACATTCAAGGTCAGGCTGGACAGGGCTCTCAGCACCCTGGTCTAGTTGATGTCCCTGTTCACTGTAGGGAGACTGGACCAGATGACTATCAAAAGTCCCTCCAGTTCAAACTATTCTGTGATTCTATGACATTGCATCTCTGCTGGATGACCACTGACTTGGGAGAGAAATGACTATTCAGACGACTGGCAACCTTCATAAGCCCAGTTTATCCAACATACCCAGACATCTGTTTGAGCACCTCTTCCCATCCTGTGCTTTTTACTCAGGGTTTGGAGTGCTAATTTCTTTATTAACTTGTTTTTATGGTCATTGATATTTTTGAAAATTGTTTGGTAAAAGCAAACAAAAACCCCAAAGTGCAAACCTGCAGCACTTAGCTCGTGTTGAGTAAGCTAATAGAATAGGCTGTTTATTCTCAAATTGCATTTTTTTTTAAGTTAGTTTGTGAATTTCTTCATCTGCAGACATCTATGCCAAAATTTGTCACCTGGATGTTTTTAAGGGCTCACAGCTGTGCGGACTTCTGTGCAAGGAAGCAAACCACCTGCTTGTAAAGGCAAGACACACTCTAAACCCCCTCCCTGGTCTATAGTGATGCAATTTTGGGACACAGTAGCACAAGAAATATAAATGATACTGTAGTCTTTCATTCCAGACACTCCATCTCCCTAATGATACATCAGAGTATTTTCATCTAACTTCTCCTGATAAATCATTGGTAGTATTGGCTAGATATTGATGACAAATGTATCATATTGATAGCTAAATATCGGTAGCTAAATGTATAATAATGCATCATTGTAACATCTCCGATACCTGCTGATAAATAGCTTCAATTTCTTGCTACAACAGCAATTTATGAAAGAATATCATATAAACTTCAAGATAAACTCCCACAATTTGAAGAGATTGCCTCTTTTTACACTTTATAAATAGAAGCAAAGATTGTACATCTCCTCCAATAAATGTGTTGAAATGGTCTAGTCTAATTCCCAAAAGGACAACTATAGAGCTCAAAGGGGAGCTCTTTGTTGGTCTAAATTGTCATAACTCCAGGAGAGCTATAGCAATTTACTCCAAAGAAGGATTTGTCCCCATGAATCTGCCCGCTGTTACCTCTTAAGCTTTACCAAAGTGATTTCTCTTTTTCCCCTCTTTTTGCAAGGACTCCTCACCTAAAGACACCTAGCTGCTTGGGGATCCGTAAAATGGAACAGATGAGGAATCCCATACTTCCAAAAGAAATTATACTTACGAACTGCAGCAGGTGCTTCCCCTCTTTCAAATACTTTCCAAAGGGGGCATAATATTAATAAAGTCTTTAGACAATTATTCTGTGGTAGGGAGCTTTTATGAGCCAGGTGAGACACTGATATGATTCTGGTTTTGGCTGAACACACGCTTGTTAACATTTTCTGCTGGGCATTTGGAGGGGTAAAAATTTCCAAACCAAATGCTGTCAAAAACTTTCAAAGCATTTCAATAACAAGTCTCTATGAAACACAAGTGGAAGACACAAAGGTGACAGCGAAGCACATAGTTTATATAATTGCTCACATTTCCAACTCTGAGTAGTTAATTTATTTCCAAGTTGTAGTTGTAAAACCTTTATGTATCATAATCACTTATTTCTGGTACGGAATAAATGTACACACACATTTCATCCAATCAAGGCAGTGTACAGGCAGGAACTAGCTGACAAAGTGTTCCTCATGATCTTTTAATGTACCTTTTCTCTTCCCTATATTCCCTTCAAATGTCATCTCCTGTCTTCTGTCAAACTGTTGCAAGCCTGAGAATAATAAATAATACATACTTCATATTCCAGCAACTTTATACAAGTGCTCTTAACATATAAGCTCTCCAGAAAGACAAGGGAGAGAAAATTTGAGTTGTAGCTCTGTTATCTTAAAATGAGAGAGAAACCATTATGTTCCATTTGCGCCACATCCCACAGACTGTGCCTGGGAGCTGAAGGAGGAAAGATTTTTCCTTGGTACATACAGCACTAGCATAGCAATAGTAACACTAAAGACCACCAAAGGCCCACATGGAAGCCCCAAGAGGCACAGGTCTATCTGTTTCCCTGAGCTAGCTCATCTTACGTCCCAACACCACTACAGTGATGTGACCCAACTCTCACTGAGCCCAGTGGCAGGCCAGGAGTACAGAAACCTGCTTGCAAGAAGCCTTGGGAAAGATTGGCAATGCATGAACAGCTCTTCCTAGGAGAAGAGGACCCTATTTTCAACGTGCTGGGGGCTGCTGGGCAATGAAGAGGAATTGCAGCTTAAGCTTTGCTTTGCCCTGTTTGTGTGCAGGACAGAGTCCTCCGTTTCTTCCTTCAGATACTTCAGATTCTCAGGAATTTGTCTAGGCCTCCCTGTGCTCTCCCACCTTCACTTTTGGGGTAATGAAACACCAAATTAAATGGGATTTAATGAAAGGTGCCAAGAACCTAGCAGCTCTTTGCTGGTCATGGATATCCTCATGGATAACCATGGCCAGTGAGGACAGCTTCAAGGTCCCTCTTGCTCTTCTGTTAACACAGAAAGAAAGCCAAAAGGACTTTCATGTGGCCCACAGGCTCCCCTGTGCAGAAGTAACAGGGATTGCTGGAAGGCAAAGGGGGCTGATAAAGGATTTAATCATTAAATAAAACAAATTAGTAAATGCTAGAGTCAGCTACTGGTTCTAATGAAACGGTTTAGGGTAAATAAACACTCATGCATTTATACATGAAACTAAAGCTTGTATAGAGAAGGTCAAGCCAAGCAAATGTTGTCATCTCTTGCTTGTATAGTAAAACCTAACTTATTTTTCAATTCCCAGCGACAAGGCAGTTCCCCTAAGTGCACCTGTTTGGCTTTGGTTTGGGATTGGTTTGTTGGGTTTTTTTCACTTGCTCCCCTTCAGCTCCTCACACAACCAATAAATGACTAAGTAACACCATTACTGTAAAACAAGCTGCACAGCATAAAGCTGTATTTACCTGAATGATGTCACATTATTGTTTCCATACCATTAAAGTTTACTTTAGGCCTTTTATAACCCTTAGAGGTATAAAGGTCATTCTTCCAGCCTCAAAGAAATGCAGTAGGAGGCAATTTTCCAAGTGGAGGAAAAAAGTTATGCACACAACTGTTGTTATTCATGCACCCGATGAGAAAATTCAGCTCCCTGCCCACCCCCACCCCTCCCAGCTTCCTCAGCAAGATGCAGTAAGATTTAAAAAACAGAGAGATAAAAAGCTTTGGCCTGAGTGTCAGTGAAAAGAAGAGAATGTTATTTTTTATCAACTACTCTGCACTACAAATTAATCTACTTCATTTCCTGCACATTTCAAGCAAAATATTTGCAGAGTATAGGATTAATACAGAACCATAGAATAGTTGCTGTTGGAAGGGACCTCCAAAGGTCATCTAGTCCAACCCCCTGCAGTGAGCAGGGACATCTTGAACTAGATCGGGCTGCCCAGAAACACATCCTCCTGGCCTCGAATGCCTCCAGGGATGGTGCATCCACCACCTCTCTGGGCAACCTGTGCCACTGTTTTACCACCCCCACTGTAAAGAATTTCTTCCTCACATCCAGCCTGAATCTCCCCTCTTTTCGTTTAAAACCATCACCCCTCAGTCCTATCACAACAAGTCCTGCTAAAAAGCCTCTCCCCGTCTTCCTTACAGGCCTCTTTTAAGAACTGACAAGCCACAATAATATCTACCTATATGTTCTCTTCTTCCAGCTGAACCCCAACTCTCTCAGCCTTTCCTCACAGGAGAGGTGCTCCAGCCCTCTGATCATTTCTGTGGCCCTCTTCTGGATCCTCTCCAACAGGTCCATGTCTGTCCTGTGCTGAGGACTCCAGAGCTGGCTGCACTATCCAGGTGGGGTCTCATCAGAGCAGAGAGTCAGAATCACCTCCTTCCCCTCTGGCCATGCTCCTTTGGATGCAGCCCAAGATATGATTTGCCTTCTGGGCTGGGAGCGCATACTGCCAGCTCATGCCCAGCCTTTTATCCACCAGTAACCCCAAGTTCTTCTCCTCTGAGGTACTCTCAATCCCTTAATTCCCCAGTCTATTGATATCAGTGGTTGCACTGACGCAGGTGCAGGACCCTGCACTCGGCCCTGTTGAGTCTCATGAGGTTTGCACTGGCCCACCTCTCAAGCCTGTCCAAGTCCCTCTGGGCATCCCATCCCTCAGGTGTGCCAACTGCACCAGCCAGCTAAGTGTCATCAATACATCATGTATGTGCACTTTTCATCTGGATGGTACAAGATTTGGGTATGTTCTCTTTTCTAATAGCAGAGTGTTTTGGTTTATTTGCCAGATAAACACAGGAGGAAGGTGTCAAGGGTTCTGAAATCAAGGAACTAAATCCAGACATTCAAAGGGTCTCGCTGTCACTTGGGAAATCAGTCTTATACACAATAAAATAAGCTCTGAATATTACAGGTTATTATTGGTAAATATTACCTGTGATATGCTGGCAACAGAGCTGAGAGTAGTCATAAACTCAGAGAGTAGGTCACTTACCTAGTGCTATGTTTGCACTGATTAAGGCACAGAAATCTTTGTAGGTCTGTGTCAATAAACAGGAAAACAAGGTGCAACAATTCTTGTTATTCTGGAAAAGACACATCTAAGAGATAGTGACTATTTCACAAGACTGTATCTTACAGATCCTTGTTAGTCTTTACCTGCTCATAGTAATTTAAACTTCCAATTTTAATCAGGATTAAAAACCATGAGAAAAAACCTTGATTTATATAGCTGATTTTACTTTTGCTTTGCATTTGTGTTTGGTAATGAACTTTCTTCTCACTGAGTAGCATAATAATGAACACAAGCTGATTTGCAACCATATTTGCAATGTATATTTGATACATTTCAGTATCTTTTTATTTTAACATATATACACAGTGAGAATGTGAGAATTATTGTAATTTGTTCAGATGCTTATGTTTTACATTCATATTATTTCAGAAAGCAGCAAAAGACTTCTCTTTCCTAAATTATGATTTTGTTTTGGGTTTGTATCAAAATGCATTGGGGTGGAAACTAAAAATCAACTTAAATGCACTAAACTGGTTTAATTAATTGTATTTAACCACATCAACTTTTTTTCCGTATAAAAGGGAAATGTATTTAAAACTAGCCAGACTTCAAAATGAATGAAGTGATTACATTATTTAGAGAACTAAGAGATTATTTCCTGTCTCCAGGAACTAATACGTGGGTGTCTAACATGCAAATAAATGGCTAGTGAGATTATAGGAAGCACCTATAGGGGCTAGTGCCTCATTTCCCCTGAAGTCAATAGAAGCTAGACATTTAATCTGTAGGAGGGATTTTGAAAATCCCACTGGTCATCTGCCTCCACCTCCAGGCACCAAAATATCTTCGGTAATCTGACCTCTCATCATTAAGGTTTTGTTTATGTTATCTCTTCTACTTTTTTATTCATAGATGAGAAAACAATCCTGAGTTTTCGGCCTTCAATCTATTTCTGAGTTTTGCATGAGCAATGTTAATTAAATGACAAAAATATTTGCTATACCTGCTAGTTCAGCTAAAACAACCATCAAAGAAAACAGATTTTTCTGTATAGTGAAACATTTAAAAAAGTGCAAAAGCCAATATCAGCATCACAGTAAAGGCAGAAAAAGCAACAAATATCTGGATTTGAAGACATAAGAACTAATTTAATTAAGTCCATGCTGACCGTAAAGATTTAGTATTTTCCTACTAATTCCCCATGAAGGTTTGCTTGAGCAACTGAGTAGGAGAATCTTTCTAATATACTGCAATAATGCGGAGAAAATCTAAGCTTTAATAGAAGTTATCAGTGGTTTATATCTGTTTTCAGGTGGAGCTTTTAAAAATTAATTTGATTTTGCTTGATTTTTTAACGAAGTAGAAGCATCTATGTTTAGTCTAACTTCTGTGCGCTTCTAGAAATTCCCAGCAACAATACTGAGTGCCTGGGCTGCCATTACAGTCACTGGGGCACCACATCTCTCCGACTAGAATCTAAGCAGGGCACTACAAAAAGTACCTGTGTGAAACCCATACCTCTATCTTAAATTTGGCCTTTCAGTGCTTCTCTGATGTACTTTCAGGTGCTTCCTTATACTCAGGATGCCCTGCCTGAACTCACTAATAGATTCAGACAGCTACATCTTCTCTTAAAAAGCCTAAATGCATTGGTGCCGCTGCTTCACCCAGTAGGTCAGTGGTTTGAGCTTTTACCTTGCTTGAATTCCCTCTTCTGCCAAGGAAGTTCTCCTAAGACAGAGTCCATATGTGCAGGTAGGTGGCGGCTTTCTGAGATAGGAGCCTTCCCTAATCCACCTGCTGAGGTTTTACATTTTGCATATGAATGTTTTCCACTGGGAGGTGACCTAACTACTCAGATGCATTGTTGTAGTTTCTCTCTCTACTTCAATCATATGGAATAATTATAGCAAACATGAAGCAGCACTAACTGGAGAAAAAGTGATTTTTCCATGCTTAATATTTTTATATACTCCACTGCAGATGGTTCCCTACCAGGAAAAACTGCGCATTGACCCATGTTCTTCTAAATTCAGAGCAAGTTTGATTAAGATATGGATTAGAAAAATCTGCAAATAATCACTTCAAAGATGATGAAGTGGCAAAAAAGCCTTGCTGGGATTTCTAAAGTACTCACAGATGCGGCATGCTGTGTGTGGTCAGCACCAAGATGTTTCTCTGCATGCCTACAGGAATTTTGTCCATGGTCAGCAATGGAAATGTAGTGCATACAAATTTCAAACATCTCTAAAAGAGAGTTGAGCTGGGAGAGAAGAGTCATCTTTGTAATTAAAGCTTTTTTCTTATTTTAAAGTGTAGAACTGGGTATGTGATAACAGCCAAAGCCTCACTCTTGACATTTCTAGATATTAATACTTTTACATAATACCAACATGTCAGTATATTGATGGATGATAGCTGCTTTCTGTCAGCCATGGTATTTGCAACTGGGCTCACGTTCAACTGGTTAGTCATCCAACCCAGCAGACCCTTTTCAGGGTTGCTAGTTTCTAAGTCACAGTTTTCCACCGTGTAAGTCTGACTTACATTCGTGTCTTCTACATGTATGAACCTGATTTTCCAGCACTGAAATTATGTATTTTGAATTAGTTTATTTTACTCAGCAATCAAAACTGCTTTACAGAACTAATCTGTTCTTATTACTTACAATGCCAACAACATTTTTGCCAGCAGCAGGCTTTACTAGCAATTATTTTATACTTCCTCTCCAGTAATTAATAAGTATATCAAATAGCTTAGACCTGGTGAACAGATTCCTGCAAGAACTCAGCAGAACCTCCTACATTATGATAATTATCCAATTACAACACACCGATTTCCAAACTATTTAAAACATGTTAAACTGATACTGTACAATGCTTAACTTTAATCACAACATAGCGCAATTTTGTGCCAGTTGCTTTACAGTGCCGAGCTATATGGCAGTGTGTTTATCTCTGCTAATAAAGATTGCTGTCCTATTAAAAGCACACTTTTTTATCTCCCTTAGACCTTCTAAATCCTGCTTCATCTTGATGCTACAGACTAGAGATACTATTTTCCTTTTTTACCTGCTCATGAGGATCTTTCAGAACATCACATTCAGCACCATAAGGGATATTAGCATGATCTGCCTATCTGGTGCCAGCTATTTTGCAGTCCTCTACTTCTGTGTACTACCAACACGTTCCTGTCTGCTGAGCACTGGCAAAGACTGTTTCTTCATTGGAGAGTATCGTCCTGGGTGTTCAGTCGCTGGTAAAAATAGCAGTTTTCAGATGTGGCCAAAAAATGGAGGAATTCCCTTCGCTGGTATTTAAACTTTGCACTGAAGCATGTGATCAGTCAAACCCACACAGATGTCAGTTGATGTCCATGAACTTGATGGGTTTGCATTGTATTGTACCTCAGAAAGGATTCAATTAAAAACTAAGTTAATAACTTAGGAATCCAGCATTCATCGAAGACTGATTTCAAGTCTTTTGTATAAAAATTCTTTAAAAATCCTGAATCTTCCTAATGACTTGCAGGGGAGATAAAAAAGCAAGAGCATAAGTACATATAAATATGTAAAAGCTACCTTTTTTTTTTTTTTTTTTTTTTTTCCCAAAAAGATTGGTCACATGCAGCTTTATTCTGTTTGTTCTTTAAACTTCAGATTTTTATTTGATGTTCCACTAGAGATTTTATTATATCCAGTTATTGCAAAATCAATAATTCATTTTATTTAATTCCAATAAGAATCACATACATAAATATTTTTATTTTAAAATAAGCTATCAATTAAACCAGAAAATCTGCCTCAAAGGTAGGACAAAAAGAGAGCAGCTAAAATAAGGTTGGTGACAGGTTCATAATCAAAGTTCTTCTCTCTGTTGGGAAATAAACACTTGTGAGGATTCTCACTGTGTTTTACAGTCTTAACGGCTGTCAGGTCTCCCTTGATTGACCCTGAATAAAATCTAACTGGGGGTGACAAAAAAATATGTCCATCAACTTTGCTCATGCATTACAACATAAAAATCGACTGGAGTCATTGACTACAGGTAGCAATGAGCAAAACTACACAAGATAAATACTCTGGTTTGTGGATACTCATTCACTCCACTTTCATCTGCCACCTTGATTTTTGGATTGGGCATTCATGGATAAAAAGTAGGTGATCTGAAAAAATTGTGTGTGTCTTTTAAGAGACAGTATCATGTTATGTTACTCCCTTCACAGAAATTTATGTTACATGGTGTTAGACCATGAGCTAAGCTTAGTGTAACACCATGCATTAAAACCCACACATTATCATTGTAATGTGTGTCAGAACAATGAATTGTTATATCACATATCTCTCCATTTGTATATAGGGAACCCATGGAAATAATTTGCAAAGGAATATATTCTCCCTTTGATGCACGCACATAAATCCCTTTTCTCTCACTACTGTCAGCTCTTTATCTAATGGTTGGCCTGAGCTAGGAATAAGTGCTTTTGAAAAAGCCTTGAGTTATCTAAAAAGGTTTGAATTGTAGCTTAGCTTTTATTATAGACACAGTTTAACCCTGAAAACTGTATGAGAGGGCTGGTTTGTAACCTGTGTTCCCCAGTAGTGTCATACTTGAGGAATCACCATTGTTGCCTTCTCTACCTAGGGTAAATTGTACTGTCATCATAACTTTGCTGAAGATGAGTAGGTTTCCTTCCGATTTTATGCCACCACATCCCAGTGGGCTACTTCCTTTTTAAAAAAGCATAGATGAAATCAGAATCCATCCGTGGAGTGTCTGGAGAAGGTACAAAAGCAGAAACAGGAATAGACTTTGCTTCCGACTCTCTTCAGCTTCTACCTGATGTTTCCTTTCTCCCTACCTAGCTTCCCAACATAATTGAGCCTTGCCTGGAAGAAAACACAGCTCCCATTGATTCACCATTTTCAGCAGGTATCTTGCAAATTCTGAAGCAGCAACCATTTTATGCTTGTCCCACCCCATGGCTTGTCCTGCTTGCCTGTATTTGTGGTGTTGAGCAACTCTCTAAGTGTTTCAGAGGGATATTTGTGGAAGATCACATTGACCAGGGATGATCACCTGATAAGAAAGTGTGTCAAGAGGTCTACCCTAATGAAGAGTCCCTCCCCAGCATCCCTATAGGCCCCCTTCAGGTATTGGAAGGCTGCTATGAGGTCTCCACGCAGCCTTCTCTTCTCCAGGCTGAACAGCACCAACTTTCTCAGCCTATCTTCATACGGGAGGTGCTCCAGTCCCCTCATCATCCTCGTGGCCTTCCTCTGCACTTGTTCTAACAGTTCCATGTCCTTTTCATGTTGAGGACACCAGAACTGCACACAATACTCCAAGCGAGGTCTCACGAGAGCAGAGTAAAGGGGCAGGAGCACCTCCCTCGACCTGCTGGTCACGCTCCTTTTGATGCAGCCCAGGATACAGTTGGCTTTCTGGGCTGCAAGCACACACTGCTGGCTCATGTTCATTTTCTCGTCAACCCACACCCCCAAGTCCTTCTCCGCAGGGCTGCTCTGAATCTCCTCCCCGCCCAACCTGTAGCTGTGCCTGGCATTGCTCCGACCCAGGTGGAGGACCTTGCACGTAGCATGGTTAAACTTCATCAGGTTGGCATCAGCCCACCTCACAAGCGTGTCAAGGTCCCTCTGGATGGCATTCCTTCCCTCCAACTTATCAACTGAACCACACAGCTTGGTGTCATCGGCAAACTTGCTGAGGGCGCACTCAATCCCACTGTCCATGTCACCCACAAAGATGTTGAACAAGACTGGTCCCAACACCGATCCCTGGGGGACACCACTCATTACTGGTCTCCAGCTAGACATTCAGCCACTGAGCACTACTCTGCGTGCGGCCATCCAGCAAGTTCTTTATCCACTGTGGTGAGAGGACAAGGGGTAATGGGTTTAAACTTAAACAGGGGAAGTTTAGATTGGATATGAGGAAGAAATTCTTTACTGTGAGGGTGGTGAGGCCCTGGAATGGGCTGCCCAGGGAGGTTGTGGATGCTTCATCCCTGGCGGCGTTCAAGGTGGGGTTGGACATAGCCTTGGATGGCATGGTTTAGTGGGAGGTGCCTGTGCCCATGGCAGGGGGGTTGGAACTCGATGATCTTGAGGTCCTTTCCAACCCTAACTATTCTATGATTCTATGATTCTACACTACAAGGAATACTGATACTATGTTGTATGGTCACAGCCAGAGAAATTCATTCTTGGGCACTTAAACTGTGCCTAGCTTTGTGCTGGTCAATTAACAGAGGTTAATTTTATCTACTGAATATATATGAAAAAAAAAAAAAAAAAGAAGACACTACTAACTTTTATTCAAAATCAAATTGCATTTATCAAATCATATTTCCAATGACTGGAAAAAGGGAAATATAACCCCCATTTTCAAGAAGGGGAAAATGGATGACCCAGAGAACTACAGACCAGTCAGTCTCACCTCTGTGCCTGGCAAAATCTTGGAGCAGATTCTCCTGGAAGGCATGCTAACGCACATGAAAAACAACAAGGTGCTTGGTGACAGCCAGCATGGCTTCGCTAAGAGCAAATCCTGCCTGACCAATCTGATGACCTTCTATGATGGGGCTACAGAACTGGTGGACAGGGGTAGAGCAGTTGATGTCATCTACCTGGACTAGTGCAAAGCATTTGACACTGTCCCTCATGACCTCCTTGTCTCTAAGTTGGAGACACATCAATTTGATAGGTGAACCACTTGGTGGATAAAGAACTGGCTGGATGGCAGCACACAAAGAGTTGCTCTCAATGGCGCAATGTCCAGCTGGAGACCAGGAACGACTGGTGTCCCTCAGTGATCCGTGTTGGGACCGGTCCTGTTCAATATCTTTGTTGGTGATGATGACAGTGGGATTGAGTGCGCCCTCAGCAAGTTTGCCGATGACACCAAGCTGTGTGGTTTGGTTGGTATGCTGGAGGGAAGGAATGCCATCCAGAGGGACCTGGACCTGCTTGTGAGGAGGGCTGATGCCAACCTGATGAAGTTCAACCATGATAAGTGCAAGGTCTTACACCTGGGTCGGAGCAATGCCAGGCACAGCTACAGGTTGGGCGGGGAAGAGATTCAGAGCAGCCCTGTGGAGAAAGACTTGGGGATGTTGGTTGACGAGAAAATGAACATGAGCCAGCAGTGTGCACTTGCAGCCCAGAAAGCCAACCTTATCCTGGGCTGCATCAAAAGGAGTGTGACCAGCAGGTCGAGGGAGGTGCTCCTGCCCCTTTACTCTGCTCTCGTGAGATCTCGCTTGGAGTATTGTGTGCGGTTCTGGTGTTCTCAACATAAAAAGGACATGAACTGTTGGAACAAGTGCAGAGGAGGGCCACGAGGATGATCAGGGGACTGGAGCACCTCCCGTATGAAGATAGGCTGAGAAAGTTGGGGCCGTTCAGCCTGGGGAAGAGAAGGCTATGTTGAGACCTCACAGCAACCTTCCAATATCTGAAGGAGGCCTGTAAAGATGGAGGGGAGGGACTTTTCATGAGGGACTGTAGTGATAGGACAAGGGGTAACGGGTTCAATCTTAAGCATGGGAAGATTAGCTTGGATATAAGGAAGAAATTTACTGTGAGGGTGGTGAGGCACTGGAATGGGTTGCCCGGGGAAGTTGTGAATGCTTCATCCCTGGCGGCGTTCAAGGTAGGTTTGGACATAGCCTTGGATGGCATGGTTTACTGTGAGGTGTCCCTGCCCAAGGCAGGGGGATTGGAACTAGATGATCTTAAGGTCCTTTTCAACCTTAATTATTCTATGATTCTATGTAGCAGCCTTTGGGGAGACTGAATGAAATTTGGTTATCCCCGGAAAAAAAAAAAAAAAAAAAAAAAAAAAAAAAAAGAAGATAAAACAAGAAGACTAAGTAATTTCCACATTTTCCTTTATCATAAATGAAAATGAAATTATATTCAAACTGCATAGATGGTTTTGATGGATAAACAAAATAGTACCAAAGCTCATTGAGCATTTACTTATTAAAGCAATGATCTCAATCCTCAGCTGAAGCAAATTTGGCACAGTTATGGCCATGGGTTTTTTCACGCTGTCTAAACAAAGAGGTAATGGATGAGAGGATGGAGACTGCCACTGGGGGTTAGTGGACTTTAAAGATGACTGCAACGCCTTCTGCAAGGTATGCTCTGATCTCAGCAGCATAGGTGGAAGCGGCATAACATCTCTAATTTGAACTATATGAGCTGACGCATGTGACGGCTCTATAGTCTAAATGAACTAGCATTTTAATACAAACCAGCTCCACTGCAAGAACCCTCTTATTTTAGAAACTCCCTTACTAAAGCCAAGGAAACAAATTAAAAATGTAAGAAGAGATATGATAGAATACAGGGTAATGAGGTTTACTATTTCCACAGCTTAAAAGTTGCATATTTCTTAAGGGTAGTCTTTAACTGACAGACATATTAACTGGAAATTGCTAGTATCACAGGAACTTGTGGCATACTGTAATGCTTTTCAGTCTGTCCACTCTTTTCTTGTGGCAAAGCATATATGCGGCATTAATTTCTTAAGCAGGTCTTTCACAGAGAATGTTATGAGTAGTAGGCAGGGCTTTGCAGCCTGGTATGCTTCCTTGCATGCGAATTAGGTGCACTGTGAACATTTCTGATTAAACACCTATTAAACACCAGTTGTTTATGTGGGCAGAGGTCTGAGCTCATCAGGCAGATTAGCTGCTTCCAGTCCTCTATTCTTAAGTGAAATGAGAATGATCAGTAATCACTACATGTGCACTTATCCAGAAGAAATAAATAAGATTTAGCTAGATTTTTTAGCAGAAGGCATAGTATATCGGCAGTGACAATTACACCCGCTCAAGTAAATTTGTAAAAAGCATGTAACAGACTGCTTTGGAAATATTCCTTATTTGGAGCCAAGTGAAAGCTGACATGACCAGATGACACTGTTCAGAGGTAAGGAAATCCTAATCACAGCAGCTGCAGCTTTACGTGCAATGTGCTTGGAAGGAGCAATACAGGAGAATATGTAAAGATACGTATAAGGTCCCATGTACAGAATTACTTGTTCCATCTATCCGCATAACTAGACCATTGACAAATTAGGTTTAGGTACCTGCCTCTATGCAACAGTATGCACAAAATTACTTAGAGCCAACAGATCTTGGAGAAACCTTCAACCAGATGCAACACAAGCAGAATGATGTCAAATTCCTTGAAAAATCAACAGTTTCTGTACCATCTAAACGATACAATAGGAGTCATAATCTTCATAATGGAGTGTATTTAACTCTAGTGTAATTTAAATGGAAACATATCTATGACTGCTTAAGCTAGAAATTGTTTCAAAGGAGCCCTGGGGGAAAAAAAAAAAAAATCCTTTAATTAAAAAAGGAGTGACTGTCCTGGAAAAAAATACACATACTTTCCTTGATATTCAGATAACCAGACCCTTAGAAATAAAATTACTGAAGTGTTAATTTATACATTTCATGATGGATAAGGAGCTGCTGAGCAAAATTCGAAGGAAACAAGAGGCTTATAAAAGGTGGAAGCAAGGTCAGGCGGCCTGGGAAGAATACAGGGATGTTGTCCGGGAAGCTAGGGACCAGGTTAGGAAAGCTAAGGCCCACGTAGAATTAAACTTGGCTAGGGATGTTAAGGATAACAGGAAGGGATTTTATAGGTACATTGCCAATAAAAGACAGGTTAGGGACACCGTGGGCCCTCTCCAGAAGCTATCGGGAGAACTGGCTACCCTGGATTTGGAGAAGGCTGAGGTTCTTAATGACTTCTTTGCCTCAGTCTTTACGGGCAAATGCTCTGACCACACCACCCAAGTCTTGGAAGGCAGACGTGGGGATGGTGAGGGTGGGGACCCTGGGCCCACTGTGGGGGAGGATCTTGTTCGGGACCACCTTAGGAACCTGAATGTATACAAGTCCATGGGACCGGATGAAATCCATCCGCGGGTCCTGAAGGAGCTGGCAAATGAAGTTGCTAAGCCACTGTCCATCATATTTGAAAAATCATGGCAGTCAGGTGAAGTTCCCAACGACTGGAAAAAGGGAAATATAACCCCCATTTTCAAGAAGGGGAAAATGGATGAGCCAGGGAATTACAGACCAGTCAGTCTCACCTCTGTGCCTGGCAAAATCTTGGAGCGGATTCTCCTGGAAGGCATGCTAACGCACATGAAAAACAACAAGGTGCTTGGTGACAGCCAGCACGGCTTCACTAAGGGCAAATCCTGCCTGACCAATCTGGTGACCTTCTATGAAGGGGCTACGGAACTGATGGACAGGGGCAGAGCAGTTGATGTCATCTACCTGGACTTGTGTAAAGCCTTTGACACTGTCTCACATGACATCCTTCTCTCTAAGTTGGAGAGACATCAATTTGATAGGTGGACCACTCGGTGGATAAAGAACTGGCTGGATGGTCGCATGCAAATAGTAGTGCTCAGTGGCTCAATGTCCAGCTGGAGACCAGGAACGAGTGGTGTCCCTCAGGGATCGGTGTTGGGACCGGTCTTGTTCAACATCTTTGTGAGTGACATGGACAGTAGGACTGAGTGTGCCCTCAGCAAGTTTGCTGATGACACCAAGCTGTGTGGTTCGGTTGATACATTGGAGGGAAGGAATGCCATCCAGAGGGACCTTGACAAGCTTGTGAGATGGGCTGATGCCAACCTGATGAAGTTTAACCATGATAAGTGCAAGGTCCTACAGCTGGGTTGGAGCAATGCCAGGCACAGCTACAGGTTGGGTGGGGAAGAGATTCAGAGCAGTCCTGTGGAGAAGGACTTGGGAGTGTTGGTTGACGAGAAAATGAACATGAGCCAGCAGTGTGCGCTTGCAGCCCAGAAGGCCAACCGTATCCTGGGCTGCATCAAAAGGAGCATGACCAGCAGGTCGAAGGAGGTGATCCTGCCCCTCTACTCTGCTCTCGTGAGACCTCGCTTGGAGTATTGTGTGCAGTTCTGGTGTCCTCAACATAAAAAGGACATGGAACTGTTAGAACAAGTGCAGAGGAGGGCCACGAGGATGATGAGGGGACTGGAGCACCTCCTGTATGAAGATAGGCTGAGAAAATTGGGGCTGTTCAGCCTGGAGAAGAGAAGGCTGCGTGGAGACCTCATAGCAGCCTTCCAATACCTGAAGGGGGCCTATAGGGATGCTGGGGAGGGACTCTTCATTAGGGATTGTGGTGAGAGGACAAGGGGTAATGGGTTTAAACTTAAACAGGGGAAGTTTAGATAGGATATGAGGCAGAAATTCTTTACTGTGAGGGTGGTGAGGCACTGGAATGGGTTGCCCGGGGAAGTTGTGAATGCTTCATCCCTGGCGGCGTTCAAGGTAGGTTTGGACATAGCCTTGGATGGCATGGTTTAGTGGGAGGTGTCTGTGCCCATGGCAGGGGGGTTGGAACTCGATGATCTTGAGGTCCTTTCCAACCCTAACTATTCTATGATTCTGTGATTCTGTGTACTATTACAAACATGTATTAGCACAAGCAAAGAAGATCATGCTTTCAAATGCGTTTTAGAAGTATACTTCAGCATCCACCATTCACACTTTTTTCAATTTATCATCATATATGCTTAAATATTAACTCAGATTTGGTATATTAGCAGCTGTTATCTGAATTAGCTGTAGGAAAATAATTGTATTCTACTTTTAAAATACAGTAGCTGTGCCTAAAGACTGTCAGTGATGCAAGTTCATGCTTCAGGGCTAGAGATAAAACATTTGTAGCACTTGGAAACATGAGTTACTTTTCTTAATACTGTTGCTTCTAGGCAATTTTTATTTTTGTACTGTTATTTGTTGTTGGCCTTCTCACTTATGGAACAACGATGTCAAATATAGAAATGACATCAAAGACTATTTTTGAAAAAAATAATTGATGTATAGGTGCACAGTGGTAATGCAGCTTTCCTTGCAGCAGTCTGTATTTTCAAAGGGTATGTAGTGTAATCGCACCGCCTTGGGATTGTTTAGAGAACAGCTTCAGCCCCAGCATGATTCAATACAGCTTTCTAAAGCTAGAATAAGATCTGAATTTCCGTCAAAGTAAGGCGCTGCATTTTCCCTTGTGCCTGCCAGGATGCTGCTTTCTTTCCTCCTCCTCCTGCATGGGAGATGGCAGGTTTGCACATCAAATACATAATACATCTGTGAACTTGCCTCCAAGTCATAGCTGTTCACAGGGTTATGCAGGCTGTTGGTGTTGAGACCTGTGTCTCTCTGCAGAGACAACCTCCTGAGCTAAGGCTGTTTTGGGGCTGGTACAGCTTGCAGGTCCCTGACTTGTGTTCTTTCACAGGGATCACATTTGTTCTTCTCTGCAGATAAGACACAACCCCGCAGACTTGAGAAATCTTGGCTCTCCCTATGCCATGTCTGAACAGGACCCGATGGTGCTAGCTGCACTTCCATGGCTGTTGGCTGCTGAACTGTAACTGTCATGTCATTGAAAGCAACATGACACCCTCCCTTGGAAACAGGTTTTCTCAAGAGATATCAGTCACTGGAAGTGTTGAGAGTCAGGGCAAGTGGCTAATGCAGGATGAAAGGACATGGGAAAAACAAAGGCCTCCACAGACCTTCCTGAACTGTACTCCACTATATTCAACTTTCTTATTTGTTTGTTTAAGCTATTGTTTATTTCTTATCAACTTAAATGATCATTATAAGGAAGTTTTTTCAAACACAGACCCAAAGGGGTTTTGTTTTGATTTGGTTTTTAATGGTTAGCCTCAACTAAGTACAATCATGAAGGAAAATATCTCTTGAGCTGTGAGGCAGCTAAAAGTCTGGAGCTGAGCTGTCAGTGACAATGATGCCTCTTTATTTGCTTCTGTCAGTAGCTTGACATTAAAGGGACAGATAGGTTCTTTTAAAGAACCTTGGCAGAATGATGACAGCACTAAGTTGTAGTTACAATTAAAGCTTTAAAGGATTTTAAAGTTATTATAGTACAGAATTTATGATTGGGATGGCACAGGGTTTCTACAAGCAGGATCGGTATAGTAAAATTTATAAGTAGCACAGTATAGAATTTTGTAACACACCTTAACTTACAATTTCACCTGGACCCTCTGAGAATTGGGTCAATTCTTAAGAACTGTTTTGCTGTATCAACATGACAATCACAACCTAGACTCAAATCATACAAAAGAATACGAGTCACTCCTTCAGCCTTTGGAGGAAGCAGAAGACACAATGGAGGTGTCCCGGGCAGGCCTTAGTCTCACTCACCGTCCAGCAGCAGTTCTGGTCCATGTTACCTGCTAGGACTTGTGTTTGATTTTGCAGACAGTGCTCTGGTGCTGTTACCATCCTTGCTCTGTGTCAGGGTCATCAACATCACCAGGCTGTCTGGGTGCCTGGGACCTGCAAGGACAGTAAGGTCAGGAGTAATTGGCCTCATGCCCAGGAACCAACGCTGGTAGGAAGGGGAAGGAGAAATCTGTTTCCTTTGTCTACGTGGTGCACAGGCCCTTCAGGGCCCGATAATGAGGGGAAAGGGACAAACACGTGACCCGGTTGTCCTCAGAGAATGGCTGCTCGCCTTCCAACATGGCATTAGCTACGCTAACCACATCGCCAGGGGTCGGAAGCTGGATCAAACGGTCACGCCGCGTCCCCTGGCACCACCGTGACACTAGTCACACCACCTCCGAATAACTCATGTGGATTCACGCTTCTCTTGCGTGTGCGCGGTGAACAAACAGCAACTGATACACGGCGGCCCGGCCCGGCCCGGCCCCGCCCAGCGCGTCGCCATGGGGACGCCTCCACTGGGCCGGAGGAGGTGGTGCAAAGACGGTAGGCGCCTAGCACCGCCCCGGCTGCTGGCGCCGCCGCCCAAGTTGCCGCCTTGGCGCATGCGCGGGTGGTGCTGCGCAGTCACGGCGCTGCGTCTTCGCCTCAGAGCCTTCCGCACCTGCGCCTCTTCCCGCCAGCCGCGCTATGGCTGACCCGCGCTTGAAGCAGATCAGGATCAAGATCGGCGTCGTGAGGCGGTGGGTGCGCTCCCGGGCCGTTGCCCCACGAAGGCGCCCGCCTTGGCCGTTGGGAGCGGTTGTGGGAGGTCTCGAGGGGACGAGCGCTGGGAGGGCTCGGCCCTGGCTCTGCCGAGAACTTTACCGGCGGCCGCCGGCGTCTCGAGCGGGGAGCAGGCCCTGCCACGGGGCTCCGCCAGCGGGACTCCGCCAGCGGGACTACGAGCATTGCTGGCCGTGCCTGCGGCGGGGCCCGGGATTGGCGGCGGTTGGGTGGCACTGTGTGGGGTTGCGGGGTGTGCCGGACGGCGGCCCGGGCATCAGTCATGCCATGGCTGACGGCTTCTCCCCTTCGCTCCCCGCCGTCGGGACCCTTTCGTTCCCGAGACGACAGTTAAACGGGGATTTTGTTCTCTTGCATTAATGATTTTGAGGGCCAGGGGGACCCACGCCGTCACATCCGTCAGTGTACAGGGCAGTCTCGCTGAACACCTTGTCGAGGCATGAAGTCTTACATACCAGATAGCTGTTGAACGGGTTGTTTCTGATTTTAAACCTAATACTGCAAAAAATGATAGTAAATTCATCCCCCGAGTCTCGGCTTTGCCTAGTTTTAACACAGTCTTGATTTTTAAGAAAAGTTGCAGTTTTATCTCTCTGAATCCTTCTTACTGTCACTGTAAAAACAAGGTTTTGACTTGAAATATTTGGTCACAGTGGGATTTATTAAGGCTACACCTTACAAAGACTGCTCTGGCTCATGACAGAATTAGCATGTTTGCTGTGTCAGAATGTTAAATAGACCAGTTTCATGCAATCATCGTTGTATTATGGCCTATCTACTATCAGTAACATCTTACTAACAGTAAGATGGGCACACTTTCTAATACCTGATTATCAGTAACATCTCACTAACAGTAAGATGGGCACACTTTCTAATACCTGATTAGCTTCAAAAGGCTGGACTTGAAGACTTGGAGAGTAAAGTGGATACAGATTTATCACTCTCTTTACACTAGATAGAGGCACTTTTTCTTCCTAGCTCCCAATGGGGAGCCATTCTCAAGTACTGCCATAAGCAAGAAACTGATTATATGATTTGAAGATCCTGTTTCAGTCTGTGTATTCTTTTTGTTAGCTAAAAATCTAGCTGCTTTGGCTAGAAACTTTTGAGAAAGCTGTTGTATCTAATAAGACACAATTTTATTTTTGTAGTTTGTAGAAGTTTCACTACTGTCTTATTGCTGCTGTTTGACAGTTTTACTGAGAAAACTGTGTGGTAATACGGAACAGCACTTCAGATGACCATTACTTAATGACAAATCACCACAAAAGTTACCTGAACAAGCTTTTTCCTGTTATTTGTAGATTAGGAAACAGTGAGTGGAAAGTCTTACTAGGCAATGAATGACTGTGTGGAGACCCCAGCAGAGCTGCATTTTCAAGTGGGGTGTGCTGTGCCATGTGGCCATAGAACCATAGAATAGTTAGGGTTGGAAAGGACCTCAAGATCGTCGAGTTCCAACCCCCCTGCCATGGGCACAGACACCTCCCACTAAACCATGCCATCCAAGGCTATGTCCAACCCCACCTTGAACGCCGCCAGGGATGAAGCATTCACAACTTCCCTGGGCAACCCATTCCAGGGCCTCCTGGTGATGCCAAGTCTGGTTGTGCAGATAACAGCATGTGGAGCTAGCTCAGTGTCTGCCACTGTCTGTAGTGCTTGCATGTTTGTTTTCTCTGTTTCTGCAGCTTAAGTGAATCTGAGAGAGCCAGGAGCAAGAGATTAAAACTTAGTAGTATTTGTTGTAGTGTGTGAGCAGTTTACTAGTTGGTGTGGCTCTTCTGTTTGTTCACTTGATTTGCAGATATCTGTGGATGCTGGCTTTGGTTTTGTTACAAGCCTGTTGCATCCAAGTTACAGAGTAAGTTACTAATATTCCTGATGGATATTAGTACAGTTACAATGACACTAACACAGTTCAAAGAAATACAGGCGAAAATAATATATACAATGTTTCTTATATTTCTACTTTTTTTCTAATAGCACATTTCCCCTGATGTTGTACTAGATTTTTTTGCTGGGTCTCTGGGTCCTAAGGCCACTGGCTCAGTTTGGTAGTGGGGAGGGGACAAATTCAAGCAAGTCATCAGCATCCCAAATCCTGTGTTGAGAGGAGTATGTTGTTGATTAGTTTGTACTTCTCAGAGTCTGCATTTAGAAACGCATGTAAAAAACTCCACGTCTTAGTTCTTGATTGTTTTGTACTTCACGTTTTATCTGTATTGACTGCATATGGCATGCTTTACATGTGTTGAATAGTTTTGTTTTCCTAGAACTGGTTTTAACCATGTCTCAAATTGCACTCCTTTGACCAATATTTGACTATTGATGAACTGTTTATAGCACTGGGGCATTTCGGCATCTTCCTGTGCCTGTGTGTTTAGGGGCTCTCCTGTCATCTTGTGTTCCTGCTCTCGTAAGATTTGATCTTTTATGCTGCTTTTTAAGATTCTAAGTTAGATCTCATTTCTGTTAGTAACAAAAATAAATACAATAGTGTTATACTGCCCAACTGTACAAAGCTGAGCAAAAATTAAAACAAATCAGGTAATTGTTACCTGGTCATAACAGTGGTTACAGTTAAAGAAGTAAAAAAGCCTGTCTAGGCTGGCCAAGACAAGCTCAGGCGATGTATGACTATTCCTGAGAACTATTTGGTAGTCCTAATACAAAGTCTGTGGCCTCTTAAAAACAATAATAAGTTACAGTATGTTTCAGGGATACTGTATAGGTGGACATTCCTCTTAGCTGAGACAATTGCTGCTTGTGACAGAAGACTTGATGTTGGTCCATGATGGCTTAGGCTAATTTAAGTCTGAGGGCTGTGTTAGAGTTTTCTCCTTTTTGCCCTGCACAATGATTTGGAGGATTTAGGTAGGCACCCATCTGTATGTTTCAGTTACAGAGTAGGTTGCTTAAATTCCCACTGAATATTAGTGAGGTTACAGTGATCCAGGGAGCTGATCCACACAAAAATAACCTGGACTAAAAAAAAAAAAAATAGGCCTTCCTGGAGCAGCTCACCACACAACTGTACAGCGTTCAGGGTTAGTACAAAGAAAGGGATGAAAACATTTCGGGAAGTGTTACACGTGCAGTGGCAGGATTCAGATTTAGTTTTGGAGAATGGATGTGTGAATAAACAAGTCAGGTTAGCTTCTGTTTGCTGTACAGTAACAGCATGCACATGCACAGTTACTCTGCAGCAGCTTGCATACTACTGTGAGTGAAAGTAACTCAAAAAAAAAAAAAAAAAGGAATGTTATCTTACACTCCCTGCAGGGGAGATGATGCAGCAGTACATCAGCAGCTCCCACTTCCATAATGGTTGTAAACACAGATACAAGAAGGTTCAGTCGCACTCCACTGTTCCTTCTCCAACCAGAAGCCTTGTTATATAATCTACTACAGTAGGCATGCGACTTAAGACATTAACATTGTCCTCTTATTTTGGACTACGACAACTATATAGGTATTTCTGATGTGTGAGAAAATTCATATAGAGGATTATTAAATAAGCCATAAAGTGACTGACTTAACACTTTGATTAGTTTTCTTTGGGGTTTTTTTCTGCATTTCCAGTTTACAAAAGTACATTGAATTTTGCCTGTAATACTGATTTTCGAGCATGTTCTATGGTCAGGCTATAAGACTATATCAAAAAGGGTAAGGGTCAAGAACTGTTAGAATGCATTGAACTTTTTTGATGTTTTGTCTTTTTTTAATCCCCTTCTGTAGCACATTCTTTTCTCTTGTTAGTCACCTAACTAATCACTTTTTTTCAAACTGAGAGTGAAGCAGCTGTTCTGCTCTCTGATTCTTTTAGCTGTATATAAAATTCTTTGTATACCCCTCTTAAGAGACAGTATTGTAGGTTGTGGGTACTTTATCTGCATTTCTTATATTGCTGTGTATCAGTGAAGGAAATATAAACTAGGAATAGGGAGAGCCTTTTGCTTTTTTCGACAAATCTGATAGCCAGGCTCTTGATGATTGCATATTTTCATTAGCTTGTCATTCAGAAAAAGTAAATTTGATGGGCATGAATAATGTTTGCTGTATTTGTGGCTTATATTCTAACAACCAATACTTATGGTTTAATTACTTCAAAATAGTCTTAGTCTTAGTAAATCCAAACTCAGACAGCATGCAGGGAATTGATTACAAGAATCTTTTTGAAAATACCTTATTCATATTTCAGATAGGCAATGATTTTAAAAACTACTGCAAACAAAGTAAGTTGAGTTATGTGAAAACAGCACTGACGTTTGCCCATAGCTTCTCTCTGATTAAGTGGAAGTGACACCAGTAGATTAGAATGAGACTAAGACAATTCACATTGCAATTGTGTTAGCTTAACTTTAACAATCTTTTAACACTCTTGTTTAAATGTGGCTGACATACCATAATTACAAATCTACAAGCCTTGATTATAGAATTTTACATCATGAACCTATGGGGAAAGTGTATTGATTTTTGTGAAGCAACTCTTTTTTTAAAACCACCTTCCTAAACTATGGAATCTTCCCAAGATTGTTCTTTTCCTGTCATGCTGGTGTTGGTACTGTTTTTTCTCTTTGTAAAATATCGTCATATTGCCAAGCAATTTACACCGTAATTTTTTATTTTTTTTCTGCAAGCACAGGAAGTTCTGCAAGTTGCACAAAACTGTTGGCCTATTTTTAAATTGAATTACTCTACTGGTGAGTTCAGGATGTATTTTTGCAAATATGAATTATTGCAGAGAGCACAGATACTCCTTTTACTGTAGGTTGGCTATAGCTAATTCAACCACAAAACTAGCTCACTTTCTTATTACTCAAGAAATCTGCTATTTCTGGTGTAAATCACATTTTTTCTCAGTCTTCTGTCCACCATATGAATTGTGGATGGTTGCTTACTTGCTTGTTTTCCATTAGAGATAGGCACTAGCTCTCATTTTTAGCATCAATATATTGATAAGAAACTCATGTCTCCTTTCTGTATTCTTGTTATAATTAGAAAATTGTACACAGCTACTGATTGTTAGCTCAACTAATGGGAAGGGATGGGATATGTTATATTATACAGGTATTGAAGAATGATCTGCAGAGCTGTTCAGCTATACTGAGTCCGCATGATAACGCCATTTAATATCTGTACACTTCACATCCAAGAACTCAGTGATTCAGCAGGGTGAATGTATTGCATGCACTGTTGGATACAAGTGACTCTATCCAAATTAAATAACCATTCTCAGAGTGCAGGAACATTGTGCATTTGTTGTCTAGGGTTATCAGCAGCTCAGTCCTGGAGTCTTAAAACTTGGGTTTCGTGCTAGCCAAATGTGGTTGTTGTATTTCAGAGCTACTTAGATATGTCTTAAGTACCTTCTGTAGTGCTCCTGGAATTGGGAGCAGATACAGAAAGTCCAGAGCTGGCCTGCATTTGAAAGTTGCTTTGGTCTTTTAGAGTTATTAACTTAGTATCTGTCCCACATAAACAACTGCATTGTGGGAACTGGCTGACAGAGTGCACCTGCATTTACATAGTGCTCTCTGAGTTAACATCTGTGGCAAACATAAGTCACTAGCCCATATAATTAGCAGAAGGGTAGTTGCAAGTTGAGTCTGGTCTCCAGAAAACTACTTGCATGAAGGGATTCTTATTTCCCTGTGTATTTTAATGCATGCTTTCTTTTAAATTTCAGCTATACCAAACAGTGTCCACAGATATCTTAGAAAGCTGTGAAAAGAGCACTGTGTTGTTCTGTTTGGGTTTTGTGGGTTTGTTTGGTTTTGCTTGTTTGGTTGGTTTTTATGATTTTGTTTTAATTTATTTCACCTTTTCAGCAGACCTAAACACTAGTTCCTTTTTAGAAGTGTCTCACAAATTCAAATTAGTAATGGGCAGATCCTTAAAAGATTGCCTCCTTTATATTCGCATCAAAGCCTTTAGTGAAACCCATGATTCTGGCGTCTTGGGGTTTTTGTGCTTACAATTATCTTCTCCCCTCTGAGGCAAAACTGGCTTGTGCATGTCCATACTGACCAAAGTAATCTACTGACATCATCATTTTAACTGGCAAAACTATGTTGCGCATCAGGTTTATCACCATGCATTGGTAATGATGCGATATAAGGGGGAAGGGCAAGAACGTATGCAAAACTGTGTCTTTGCAACCCAAGTTCTCTAAGCACTCTTTCAGAAGTTTGGAAGTACAGTAGTTACAGTTGCTTTGCAACCCTAGTTTGGTTCCATTATGTATGCATGTAGTACTGTTGCCTTGGTTTTGATTGTACTTACTTTTTTCTTTACATTCTTACTTATGGCGTGTAGCCACATACTCATCTATGTGGATAAACCAGTTACAAATAATCACTTTGTGCTGAATTAGAATTTGGATCTATGGGAAAACTAAAAAAAAAAATATATATATTGAATTTGTGGTAGTGCTTTATATACAGAAGATGAGTTACAACTGCATAATCCAGCTGGGCTTGACTTTGAGTTAATTATTATTAAATTATGTGTATTATATAGGTGGAAAATTCATTCTGGATCAGGAGGTGCATTATATTTTCTTAAAACTGTATTAGGTCTCTTCCCTGATGCATTGTGAATTGATTATACACACAATGTGAGCAGTTCTAGTTAATTTTGCGTATTACTGTAGCACTTCCAGTTTATCCCCAGTTAGGGGAGGGAAAAAGGTGATAAATGGCTAATAGAAGGGAAAATAAAGTGGAGATCTGTGGAACCTCAGTTATTACTCCATCAGTGATCCTATTTTTTGCTATTCCTTCTCTAGAACCAAAGACTCAGGCTCCTTAGCATTTACAAATTTCAGATGTCCTATTCCATTCCATGCCATACTCTCCCTGAATTTTTCCCAGTCCAGAACCCATTTGTGATGGGCTGATAAACTTTTCACTTCTCTCCGACTCTTGTTTTCAGTCCATCTGAAATGCTTTTTCAGCTTTCTTGATGTAGTAGCCTTTCTCTTCATTGCCCTTGACCATCCAAGTTGCTTCTTGCTGTACCTCAGCAAAATCATGACCCCCAGTCATCATCCTCTGCTTTTTGAGTAGTCCATAACTTAAGCGCTTTCATCCTGGTTGCATCTGTTGGATTCTTCCATTCCTCTGCCTTCCTCATGCTCCCACTGGCTGCTGTCATTCAGGGATGCACTAGCCAGGCAGACTTCCTCAGCAGGGCAAAAAGGAAACTTCAGTTGTGACTATGGCAAGGATTTTAAAAAATCCCTTGGTCTTGCATTCCTATATGAACGTATTGCAAAAGAAGGGAAATAACTGTGTTGAGAAGCAAGGGCAGAATGTGAAGCCCTGGTTATTTTCAGAGAAATCTTTAGAAATAGAGTTGCTGTCAAAATGTTAAAAAATCAAGTAATCTTTAACTTGAAATGTTTTTTTCTGTCTTCAAAAAAAACACCTTGTACCTGATTTTTATTGTGTTCACAGTAGTAATTTCTCACAAAAGCCAAGTTTACAAAGTTAACCTTGAGTGTCATGGTAAGTTAGTTACAGAACCATAGAATAGTTAGGGTTTGAAAGGACCTTAAGATCATCTAGTTCCAGCCCCCCTGCCATGATCAGGGACACCTCACAGTAAACCATGTCACCCAAGGCTCTGTCCAACCTGGCCTTGAACACCGCCAGCGATGGAGCATTCACAACTTCCTTGGGCAACCCATTCCAGTGCCTCACCACCCTCACAGTAAATTTCTTCCTTATATCCAGTCTAAACTTCCCCTGTTTAAGTTTGAACCCATTACCCCTTGTCCTATCACTACAGTCCCTAATGAAGAATCCCTCCTCTGCATCCCTATAGCCTCCCTTCAGATACTGAAAGGCTGCTATGAGGTCTCCACGCAGCCTTCTCTTCTGCAGGCTGAACAGCCCCAACTTTCTCAGCCTTTCTTCATACGGGAGGTGCTCCAGTCCCCTCATCATCCTCATGGCCCTCCTCTGCACTTGTTCTAACAGTTCCATGTCCTTTTTATGTTGAGGACACCAGAACTGCACACAATACTCCCAAGTGAGGTCTCACGAGAGCAGAGTAGAGGGGCAGGATCACCTCCTTCGACCTGCTGGTCACGCTTGTTTTGATGCAGCCCAGGATCCCATTGGCTTTCTGGGCTGCAAGCGCACACTGCCGGCTCATGTTCATTTTCTCACTGACCAAAACCCCAAGTCCTTCTCCACAGAGCTGCTCAGAATCTCTTCTCTGCCCAACCTGTAGCTGTGCCTGGCATTGCTCCAACCCAGCTGTAGGACCTTGCACTTATCATGGTTAAACTTCATCAGGTTGGCATCAGCCCATCTCACAAGCGTGTCAAGGTCCTTCTAGATGGCATTCCTTCCCTCCAACTTATCAACCGAACCACACAGCTTGGTGTCATCGGCAAACTTGCTGAGGGCACACTCAATCCCACTGTCCATGTCACCCACAAAGATGTTGAACAAGACTGGTCCCAACACTGATCCCTGAGGGACACCACTCGTTCCTGGTCTCCAGCTGGACATTGCGCCATTGAGCACAACTCTTTGTGTGCAGCTGTCCAACCAGTTCTTTATCCACCGAGTGGTCCACCTATCAAATTGATGTCTCTCCAATTTAGAGACAAGGATGTCGTTTGGGACTTGGTCAAACTCTTTGCACTAGTCCAGGTAGATGACATCAACTGCTCTACCCCTGTCCACCAGTCCTGTAGCGCCATCATAGAAAGTCATCAAATTGATCAGGCAGGATTTGCCCTTAGTGAAGCCATGCTGGCTGTCACCAAGCACCTTGTTGGTTTTCATGTGCCTTAGCATGCCTTCCAGGAGAATCTGCTCCAAGATTTTGCCAGGCACAGAGGTGAGACTGACTGGTCTGTAGTTCTCTGGGTCATCCATTTTCCCCTTCTTGAAAATGGGGGTTATATTTCCCTTTTTCCAGTCGTTGGGTACTTCACCTGGTTGCTGTGATTTTTCAAATATGATGGACAGTGGCTTAGCAACTTCATTTTCCAGCTCCTTCAGGACCCGCGGATGGATTTCATCCGGTCCCATGGACATGGCGGGGGGGTTGGAACTCGATGATCTTGAGGTCCTTTCCAGCCCTTACTATTCTGTGATTCTGTGTGATTCTGTGACTTGTGTACATTCAGGTTCTTAAGATGATCTCTAACCAGATCCTCCTACAGTGGGCCTAGGGTCTTCATTCTCACTGTCCCTGCGTCTGCCTTCCAAGACTTGGGTGGTGTGGTCAGAGCATTTGCCGGTGAAGACTGAGGCAAAGAAATCATTAAGAACCTCAGCCTTCTCCAAATCCAGGGTAACCAGTTCTCCCTATAGCTTCTGGAGAGGGCCCACGTTGTCCCTGGTCTGTCTTTTATTCGCTAATTAAGTAGTTATTTAAGCTGTAGATGCAGGAGGGCTAAAAATTATGTGTATACTTGTGTGTGGTCACATTTTGACTCTTCAAAGAGAAAGTTTCTCTCTTATGGTGATTTTGTTGCTATCGAGAGATTGAATGCATAAACTAGAGGTCTTGTCTGAATCAGACAGTAGTCACTTATGGCTAAGACAACATGGTAGTTCATGACATTAAAATTACCACTTCCTTCATCTTTCTCCCTGACTTTTCCTTGTAGGCCCCAGTCTGTAATGCCTGTATATTTGTGTAACCTTAGTGAACCCAAGAATGTGCATAAGTAACTGGAATATTTGAGACCAGATATTTTAACCTCTGCAGGTAGTAGTTAGCACAGTGCCAATTTTACTGCACTCTACTTGTGCGTAGCGTTAATACATGGAATTTATTATACTACAACAACAATAACAAAAAAAGGCGCTGTACCCTCTACAGTTCCACTATTATGGATTTTTAGGTTTCACTAAGTCAGCATAAATATTTCATTATCCAGCCAATACATGCTGTCAGCTTTGGGGTTTCTGTGTGCTTAAGGCTGAATCTATGGCATATTAGCATATACCGTGGTTAATAGTAACATTGGTTTCAAAGAGATGCATGTCCTTTCAATAGTGAAGCTACTCAGTGGCGAAACTGAGAAATTCCTTCTCATCTTCAGAGCTCCACTGGGCTTGCTTAGTCCATCCAGGGAAGTGTTTCTTGTGTTAGTCTTTCTAATGCTGGACAGCAGTCTTTATTTGATGCCTTAAGCACATAAGTGACATTCTAGCTCATATAGAATCATAGAATCATAGAATAGTTAGGGTTGGAAAGGACCTCAAGATCATCGAGTTCCAACCCCCCTGCCATGGGCAGCGACACCTCCCACTAAACCATGCCATCCAAGGCTAGTCCAACCCCACCTTGAACGCCACCAGGGATGAAGCATTCACAACTTCCCCGGGCAACCCATTCCAGGGCCTCACCACCCTCACAGTAAAGAATTTCTGCCTCATATCCAATCTAAACTTCCCCTGTTTAAGTTTAAACCCATTACCCCTTGTCCTCTCACCACAATCCCTAATGAAGAGTCCCTCCCCAGCATCCCTATAGGCCCCCTTCAGGTATTGGAAGGCTGCTATGAGGTCTCCACACAGCCTTCTCTTTTCCAGGCTGAACAGCCCCAATTTTCTCAGCCTTTCTTCATACGGGAGGTGCTCCAGTGCCCTGATCATCCTCGTGGCCCTCCTCTGCACTTGTTCTAACAGTTCCATGTCCTTTTTATGTTGAGGACACCAGAACTGCACACAATACTCCAAGTGAGGTCTCACGAGAGCAGAGTAGAGGGGCAGGATCACTTCCTTCGACCTGCTGGTCACGCTTGTTTTGATGCAGCCCAGGATCCCATTGGCTTTCTGGGCTGCAAGCGCACACTGCAGCCGGCTCATGTTCATTTTTTCATCAACCCACACCCCCAAGTCCTTCTCCACAGGGCTGCTCAGAATCTCTTCTCTGCCCAACCTGTAGCTGTGCCTGGCATTGCTCCAACCCAGCTGTAGGACCTTGCAGTTGGCATGGTTAAACTTCATCAGGTTGGCATCAGCCCACCTCACAAGCGTGTCAAGGTCCCTCTGGATGGCATTCCTTCCCTCCAACTTATCAACCGAACCACACAGCTTGGTGTCATCAGCAAACTTGCTGAGGGCGCACTCAATCCCACTGTCCATGTCACTCACAAAGATGTTGAACAAGACCGGTCCCAACACGGATCCCTGAGGGACACCACTCGTTCCTGGTCTCCAGCTGGACATTGAGCCACTGAGCACTACTATTTGCGTGTGGCCATCCAGCCAGTTCTTTATCCACCGAGTGGTCCACCTATCAAATTGATGTCTCTCCAACTTAGAGAGAAGGATGTCATGTGAGACAGTGTCAAAGGCTTTACACAAGTCCAGGTAGATGACATCAACTGCTCTGCCCCTGTCCATCAGTTCCGTAGCCCCTTCATAGAAGGCCACCAGATTGGTCAGGCAGGATTTGCCCTTAGTGAAGCTATGCTGGCTGTCACCAAGCACCTTGTTGTTTTTCATGTGCGTTAGCATGCCTTCCAGGAGAATCCGCTCCAAGATTTTGCCAGGCACAGAGGTGAGACTGACTGGTCTGTAGTTCCCCGGATCGTCTATTTTCCCCTTCTTAAAAATGGGGGTTATATTTCCCTTTTTCCAGTCATTGGGAACTTCACCTGACTGCCATGATTTTTCAAATATGATGGACGGTGGCTTAGCAACTTCATTTGCCAGCTCCTTCAGGACCCGCGGATGGATTTCATCCGGTCCCATGGACTTGTATACATTCAGGTTCCTAAGGTGGTCCCGAACAAGACCCTCCCCCACAGTGGGCCCAGGGTCCCCACCCTCACCATCCCCGCGTCTGCCTTCCAAGACTTGGGTGGTGTGGTCAGAGCATTTGCCCGTAAAGACTGAGGCAAAGAAGTCATTAAGAACCTCAGCCTTCTCCAAATCCAGGGTAACCAGTTCTCCCGATAGCTTCTGGAGAGGGCCCACGATGTCCCTAACCTGTCTGTTATTGGCAGTGTACCTATAAAATCCCTTCCTGTTATCCTTAACATCCCTAGCCAAGTTTAATTCTAAGTGGGCCTTAGCTTTCCTAACCTGGTCCCTAGCTTCCCGGACAGCATCCCTGTATTCTTCCCAGGCCGCCTGACCTTGCTTCCACCTTTCATAAGCCTCTTGTTTGCTTCGAATTTTGCTCAGCAGGTCCTTATCCATCCAAGGAGGTCTCCTGGCCCTCCTGCTAAACTTCCTTCTAGTTGGGATGCATCGCTCCTGAGCTTGCAGCAGGTGATCCTTGAATATCAACCAACAGTCTTGGGCCCCCCTGCCCTCTAGGGCTGTATCCCATGGAACCTTACTGAGCAGGTTCCTGAAGAGGCCAAAGTCTGCTCTCTTGAAGTCCAGGGCAGTGAGCTTGCTGCACGCTCTTGTCACTGTCCTGAGGATCTCAAACTCGACCATCTCATGATCGCTGCAATCAAGGCTGCTTTTGTTGGAAATCACTGGAGGTTGTGGGAAACATATAAAGAGTTGTAGTGTGTGCTTGTTCTATCCTTGTACCATTTTACCATTTTTATTCTAGCCATCCGCTAGTAGTTCGTGCAACTGTGGCTCAAGAAGGTGGAATTTTTGTCAGCCGAGCAGAGAGGGTCTTGATTTTGTTAACGCATTCAGAAAACTCATGTTGTGTATACTTTTTTCATCTGTCCACATTCAGTTAAAATGTGTGCCCTTCCTATGATCAGAGATGTACTTGCTATTGATAATGGTGCAACTACAGGAGATGACACTGGTGTTCATCTCTTGAATGGTCCGGAGCAGGTAATTTAGTACCTTTGGGGAGTGAGAAAGGAGGGGGATTTGAGGCTTTTTCAGCAGCCACAAGTTAGAACAGTCTAAACCACTAGCAGCTCTGTGCCATAAACAGACCAGAAGGGAAGTCCCTTCAGAAATCAATGTCATCCTAATTCAGAGGTCTCATTTCCTTCTCCTCCTCTCCAGTTCTCTGGTCTCTTGATGCTAGTCAAACCTTTTGCTGAGCTCGCTCAATTTGTTTAACCCAGGAGAAAACCTGTCAGCTTTTGGTTTGGTTGGGGTTTTTTTTGTTGTTCTTACTGTGTTAATTTCCTGCTGTTTTGGTGAACTGAATTGGCTCCTGGAATGATCATTGGAGCATTAGTGCTGGCAGAGGTGTATGCTGGGATGGGGGTGAGGGAGACCTCTGTTCAGCAGTGATCGGCTTTTAGACTGTCTTGAACTATCTTATCTTACTTTGCTTTTCAGCTTGAGGAGATGAAGTGGAGAAGAGAAAGTGAGTAGAAGATAGATGAGGAAGTAAATCATGTTATGGAAAAGGTAGTTAAGGAACTATTAGTGGTGGTTCAGTTTTTTTTCTTCTACCTTAAGATTCTGTTAAGGCTTTTGAGCTTTTCAGAGTTTGGTCTGCAGCTTTAAAGTAATAAAACTGCATTTTTTACACAGAACATACAAACTGTGAAATTGGTTATTAAGTGATGTGGAAGTCAAACGTGTAAAAGATTTTTGAAAGGGCAGCAGCCTCAGCCTGGAGCTGACCTATTGTCTATTAAACATTGAGAGTTTAATTTTGTTCTTCAGTGTTAGAAAGTCCTTAAGTTGATTTCTAGAGACAGCTATACCACAGGAAATGTTACTTTAGACTTGTTTTGTTTCTTTATACTCTTTCCCTAATAATTAATTACTGGCTGGCACTGTAGACAAGGTCCAGAATAATTGCATCGTATGTTTTTACTTTTTCATTTTGAAAGACTGGAAGGAGCTAGTAAAACACTAGTATTATGTTTGGGTTATTTTTTTTTTTTTCTGTTTCTAGGGGTGTAGACTTCTGCTTCAGGGCCATGAAAAATAACTGAGGAAAACAAGCTTGTTGTCAGTAGATTTAAATCAGGTATGTGGGAGTCTTTGCTTCCATTGAACATTTATGTGGAGG
Source organism: Amazona ochrocephala (assembly GCA_039720435.1). Taxonomy (NCBI): domain Eukaryota; kingdom Metazoa; phylum Chordata; class Aves; order Psittaciformes; family Psittacidae; genus Amazona; species Amazona ochrocephala. The sequence continues at coordinate 90,952,858 of CM077909.1, read as the reverse complement.
TCTGAATTTTGAAAAGAGCTATTGTAAGTGGATACTTGAAGTATGCCAATAAGATAATATTAATTGTATGCATCTGTTTGTAAGTTTGTACTTATTTAACTCTGGATGTCTGAGGAGAGGAAGGACTTGAGAATTTTTGGACAGTAATTTTATTTTAAAAGTGGGAAAACAAAAGGAAAATTTTGGTCACTAGTTGGTACCTTAATTATTCGCCAGATGCTTTGAATTTAGAGCAGTTGCACACTTCTTGGTAGTCCACAGAACTGTGACACGTGCTAGAAAGTGTCACATGATGGGATGCGGAAACTATAACAAGTATATTAAAACATGAAACTCTTACAGATTTAGCATTTTTTGATATCTGATCCAAAATGTATTATGCCATTATCTCTAGGTTGTGTCTGGCTTGTTTCTAATTTTTAAATACATACTCTTTATAGGAATTTTATTTGGGTGGGTTTTTTTATTTGTATTTTAAATTGTTACTACCTTAAAATTTGAGGTTTTATCTCGAAGCTATAGGGTAAAGATTGAAGTGGGAACTAAAAAAACTTT
>CM077909.1:90777303-90947303 GCA_039720435.1 Amazona ochrocephala | reverse complement strand
ATAAAATAATTAAAAATGATGCGTTTAGTGATTGTAAGTTGCCTTCAGTTTCAATGGCATGCATGCTTCAGTATACAGATTGGCATAAAAACTGCATTTAATCCTATCTTTCCCTAATCTTCAAGAGAATTTGCTGTTCTCATTCAAAAAAAAAATCATGTCTCACGGATTGATTAAAATTAACTTTTTTTGAACCTAAAAATAGCAAACCAAATAATACTGTCTGGAATTAAATCAAGTAACCTTGATCAAACAATTAACTCATCCTCTATTAAATCAATATTTGCTGATGCTAATGCGGGAGCTAGTTCCAGTAGTTGAAATTACAGCCACTGATTTAGTGTCTTTATTATTAGTAATTAGGTTGTCTTTCCTTAGTACTATTCTCAAAGCCAGTACTTGGCTGACTTGTAGAAACTGGCCTTGTCGGTACCTACAGTACATGCTCTGTAAGCTGCTTAAAGGTTCTTTGTAAGGCTGAAGGCTCTCTCTGATGGTGTGACTCCAGGAGTGTTGAGATAAGTTCAAGTGCATGTTGTCACAGCCCAACTTACATCATCTGTTGTGGAGCCATAGCTTAAGGCTATTTTAGGAAAAACTTTTTTGATTGTTGTTAGCCCTAACAAAAGCAGGGAAGGTTCCTGCTGCTGCAATGTCAGTACATTCTCTTTGGAATTTTTCTCAAGATACTACTGCAGTGGTGCTTTTATAGCAGCTTCATTTCATAAAAGGTTCTTGTCACCCCAGTACCATTCTGCCCATCCTCAGCACTAGAAATTCTAATAGGGTACTTAACTGTGACAAATGAAGAATTAGTTTGCTCTAGTGCACTAACATGACCATGAAGCTCTCTGTACTAGGCCTTTATTTATTCTGTTTTCATTTGTATAATATATTTTTTGCTTCTTGGATTTAATTACATTCATTTTGGCTGTTAAGTCCTCCTTAAACAATCTTACATGGGCTGATCTGATGCTTATTCTTGTTTGGGGAAGGATTTTATTTGGCATGCTCTCAGGTTTGCAGTAGCATATCAGTGTTTAGTTTGGTGTTGAATTAGCTGATCAGAAATTACTTTGCAATTCCCAAGATCCGGGATGGTGTTTTGGTTCAGATCTAGCATTACGTGTTCCAGTGTTTACCTAATGAACATAAGCAATAAAGTGGAAGATGCAACAGCAAAATTGAAGTAACAATTGCATTTGACACTGTCCTGCATGAGATCCTGGCTGGATGACCACACACAAAGAGTAGTGGTCAATGGCTCAATGTCCAGCTGGAGACCAGTAATGAGTGGTGTCCCCCAGGGATCTGTGTTGGGGCCGGTCTTGTTCAACATCTTTGTGGGTGACATGGACAGTGGGATTGAGTGCATCCTCAGCAAGCTTACTGATGGCACCAAGCTGTGTGGTTCGGTTGATACATTGGAGGGAAGGAATGCCATCCAGAGGGACCTGGACCTGCTTGTGAGGAGGGCTGATGCCAACCTGATGAAGTTTAACCATGCCAAGTGCAAGGTCCTACATCTGGGTAGGAGCAATCCCAGGCACAGCTACAGGTTGGGCAGAGAAGAGATTCAGAGCAGCCCTGCAGAGAAGAACTTGGGGGTGTGGGTTGATGAGAAAATGAACATGAGCCTGCTGCAGTGTGCGCTCATGGCCCAGAAAGCCAACTATATCCTGGGCTGCATCAAAGAGATCGTGACCAGCAGGTCGAGGGAGGTGATCCTGCCCCTTTACTCTGCTCTCCTGAGACCTCACTTAAGAGTATTGTGTGCAGTTCTGGTGTCCTCAACATAAAAAGGACATGGAACTGTTGGAACAAATCCAGAGGAGACCAGGAGGATGATGGGACTGGAACACCTCCCATATGAAGATAGGCTGAGAAAGTTGGGGCTATTCAGCCTGCAGAAGAGAAGGCTGCGTGGAGACCTCATAGCAGCCTTCCAATATCTGAAGGGGGGCTGTAGGGATACTGGGGAGGGACTCTTCATGAGAGACTGTAGTGATAGGACAAGGGGTAACGTGTTCAAACTTAAACAAGGGAAGTTTATCTTGGATATAAGGAGGAAGTTCTTTACTGTGAGGGTGGTGAGGCACTGGAATGGGTTGCCCAGGGATGCTGTGAATGCTCCAGTGCTGGCAGTGTTCAAGGCTGGGTTGGACATAGCCTTGGGTGACATGGTTTACTGTGAGGTGCCCCTGCCCAAGGCAGGAGGGTTGGAACTAGATGATCTTAAGGTCCTTTCCAACCCTAACTATTCTATGATTCTATGATTCTAAGAAGCAATAATAAAGTTTGATAATGGGATTGCAATGCAAAAGTTACTGTAAGGCATCAGACTAGACTTCACCTTAATATTCCCTTCTGACCTTCAGAAGTATTTACATTGCTCGCAACATTTAATTTTGTTAGCAAAAAAGCATTCTGTTCTGAAGTATGGGTCCATTATTAGGGTTCAAAGATGGACTCCACTCCTTTGAAAGACCGGCCATAAACAAAATGGCTATGATGTAAATAATGGAACTGTTATTTTGTCTATAACCGCCAAATCAGCATCAAGGTAAATGGAGAAAATATTCAAAGGAACACAAGATTAAGGCTACTATGTAATTTTGGAATTTTACTTTTCATTGTTTTGTATGAAAAGTAGTGCGGGAAGTAATGCACTTAATGGCATGAAACGTAGTAATTGGGAGAAAAATGTTCTGGGATCACAGTTTTTGAAGGTAGAAGGGCTTTTTCTTTTCAGTTACACATGATAACTTTTTTCAGTGTTACTACTAAGAAGAATGTCTGTCGTTCATCTAATAATGAAGGTGTAGTGGTGTTATTTGAAATTAAGTACCAGTCTATAGCTTTCTAAGGACATGCAATATGGATAAGTCCACACAGAATCATTAAAAATACTTTTAATTTAAGTTATTCTCATAAGCATCATTATGCATCACAGCTAAACTTAGCTTTTCCTAGATGGAGTTTTTTGCAGTGGTTAAGAACCTTTTTTTAAAATTTATTTATTTAGTGAAACTGTGTATTATAGGTCTGCAACTTTCAGAATTGTGTTGCCAATAGTGTAACTTATTACTGTAATATAACCAGATTAACACAATCACTTGATTTAATTGCAGATTGGCAAAAGAAAAAGTTATGTATGAAAATGAAGTAAAACAGCAAGAAGAAAAGATTAAAAAAATGAAAGCTGAAGCATCTGATGATTATGGAATTAAGAAGCAGGTAAACTATCCTAAAACTTGTTTTATAAAATCCTTCTTTGCTTTCATTTAACAATAGTCATCCTTAAATAAAATAATCTACCTTTTTTCAGACTCCTGTTATACAAGTACTAGGCTAAAATTCTGTCAATTGTAAAAGTCATTGTAAGCATTTGTAGAAACTTCCTGTACTCCAGAACTATTAAACTGTAAGGAGACCTTGTGGATTTCGTAGTACTTGGTCTCAAGATGGCTGTTACCCACTAACAGTGTACATGAGGCCATACATACATGGTCTGGCATTTAGGTAAACTAAGTGCTTGCTTGCGGGTAAGTGCAAATGTTACAATGGAGTGAGACTGTTTGATAATTAATATGAACATGAAACATTTCAACTCCTGAGTGAGTATACTAGTGTCCCTTTGGTTAAATCACGGACCTAGAAGAGAGAGAGCAATGGGTATGCAACTGTTCCTACCAGATGCTAGAGTTTGTAGTGAAGTCTCCAACTAGCAAGGTGTATGCTATAGTTTAATCTGTTCAAGAGTATATTTTGATGTCACTATTACAATATGACTAAATGACTAAATTGTTCTTGGAAGGTTTCCCACAAAGGACAGTGCAGATGGTTGTTACTTGGCCTTTTGGAAGGAGGAGTGGCAAGTTCCTTCTAACTGGGAGAATGCTTGGGTTTGGGAGATAGGTGTTTATTCCTTACTGAAGAGTGATGTGTGTGCTTAACTGTGGCCTTTATATTCTTTCAACTGAACATGTTATCTTTTGTCTGTGATTGGGGTTTTTTCCAAGCATTTCCCACGTTTTCTCTTAAGTCTTCACAGAAAATGAAACTGTAAATTAAGATTAACTTTTTTCACTATTATACGTTATAAGGTGTAACCTACTGTTCTCCCATCTTCATTTTTAAACAATGGAAAAGTAGATTTCAGTATACTCTAATATAAAAATAAACAAGAGAGGAGAAAGACCTTTTAAAACAAGCTGAACCAACTTTTTTTAGTAAGTTCAGATTGCAGTTCATGTGTGTATGTCTAGCCTTGCTTTTGTTATGCTATAGGAAAGAAATGCAAATAAAGAATTTGTATACAAATTAAGAATTGTATTTATAGAGCTGAGCTGTTCTTCTGCCTCACCATGGTCTGAGACACTAAGATCCCACTGAACAGTAGCCTTTCTGAAAATCCGCTGGTGCTAACAAGAACTAATGAATGCAATTCTCATTTTTAGTGTCCCACATTTATCAGATTATTTGACTGCACCATGGTATTTCTGCAGTGACCTGCAAGATATCATCAAAGTCAAAACCAGCAGAGGCTGTGAACTTCTTCTGTTAAATGAAATGTTACACATTACCTGAACGTATTCCCAGAGACCAATGACAAAAGCCTTCACAGAGAACAGTCTTGATTCATTCAGAAATTGCCTGATCCACTTTGAAAGCAATCAGTTCCCCCAGTGACACCTTCAGTTCTTGTTCTTTTAGTGCACTTTTCAATCTGGAAGTTGTTAATATTTCAGGTTACGAAGAATTTGTAGGCTCAGAATGCACACACTTTTTATAGAATCAGATCTGTTACACTAAGAAAATTACGTATTAACAGGTGAGCTTGATCAGAACTGTATTTTGGATAGAGTTAATACTTTGAGATGTTCTTCAGGAAAAAAAAATCTGTAGTTACACATTTTAAGAATTGCTTTTAGTTAATATTCCTAATCTGAATAACTGTATGTATTTAAAAATATGGTTGTAGTCTTTCAGTAATGAAAAAATGAGGTATTGGCTAAATCAGGTATGTACATACTAATCAATCCAGGGTTGAAGGAGAGATGCTTACCTTTTAATGTAATAATATTTTTATTTAGCTTACTAGTTACAATTCTGCAGTAGAACATACGGTTTAACAGTACACAAGTGACTATGGCAAATTGTACTTTAAAATTAATATTGCTATCCCTACAGCATATGTAGACTTCAGGTTGTGCCTGGCCTGTACAGAGGGATCAGTCCCTTTGTAGAGCAATAGTAAGGTTCAACAAAGTATTTTTCTCATAACTCCTTATGCAGTAGGACGGCTTGTGGTTCCTGTAAATTCCTGTGGTCTCCAGCAGAGGTAGTGACCAGCTGGGGTAGTTGGAAGTTGTTAACACTGTACAGAAAGACTTACTTAATAAGGAGCAGATTCAACATCAGAGAAACAAAAAGGACAGTTTTATCACAGTGCTGGTATTCACTGACCAAGATTATTACTTGAAGACCCTATTGCAGGGCATGAGAAGACTTACGGTGATCCAGGATAGTTCCCTTCCTCACATCTGAATATGCAGAGTCCCAGGCCTGTTTTATCTCATTGTTATGGTAACGTAGGATATGTTGCTTCCCCCCTCATCTGCTCCCACCTTTGTGCAGGCACCAGCATGATGGTGGGTTGGAATTTGGACAATGGCACCTGCCATACCTCAGCAAGTTCACTTAAGAGCAAAACAGGCCATTGTATGTGTATGACAGGTTAATCAGTGCATGTTTTACTGTTCACCCCTGCAGTGCTTTCCTTTGAGCTTCCCCTCCAAGCAGGGCTCTGCTGCATTCCCCATTTTGATTAGCATCAGTGTCCTGTGGCTCCCACCGTAGTAACACTATGCTTTCAATAAGGCGAGACCTTTAACTCACTGAGCATTGTGCCGTATCCCTGAGGGGCCAGCACTTGCTTTTCATCTGTTAACACCCCTATATTACCATTGTCCTGGGCACAGGTTGTATGTGCACTGCTTGTGAGTTGCAATTCATGTACTTCAGCTGAATCTGAGCTGTGTGAGAGCTACTTGTGGTAGGTTGTATATCACAGTGAAAGAATCTCTAGCATTTTGAGGCAAGGAAGCCCTTTAGTTTCCATCACAGCTTATGCAAAAAAAAACCCAAATGACAAACCAACACCAACCTAAACATCGTTTATTGTCTGTTTTTTATCTATGAAGGCAGATGAGAAATTTAGAACTTAACTTGAACCAAAATGGTAGAAAAAGACCATAAAAATTGAAGAGCAGCATTTGGGGAAAAACAGGCTATGAAATAAAAACTTTTCTATCTCAAAATCACACTTACCTTCAACTAGAAGACTTGTAGGAAAAGGTTTATTAAATACTTTAATAAAATACTAAAGTGAAAATAATCTTATTAAAAAGTATTCTATACAAAATTTATAAAGTTTGTAGAAATTAGGAAAAAATATTGAGACTTTTGATATATTCCACCAGGTGTAAATTCTGCACATAATTCTGTGGAGGGTCATGAAGAACCCTGACTGGTAGCAGTAAGTAGTGCAGTTGTATCTCTGTGTAGAGTTTTCATAATGAAGACTTAGTTTCTACACAGTTGTAATGATTATCAGTGTATGAAGGCTTTACCTGTAATAGAAACTTTTCACCCTGTAATCACTTATGAGCGCAGACTAATGATAGCAACCAGTAGTTTTCTGTATTTCTGTGGTTGTTGAGGTGTTTTACACATAAATAAACATCCTTTCGCAGCTCATGCTTTTAGGCTGCTGAATGTGAGAAAAGCCTGAAGTATCTACTCCCCGTTTCCTCTCAGTGGCATTATAGATTCACTGTTTGTTAACTGTCGGCATTTTTACTGATTATTTTTTATGTTTTTAAAGTTATCCTACAGTTCCAAATTACTCCTTGAATGATGTCATCTCCTAATGAATTAAGTGTCCAATGGACCTAACAGAATTTAGTATCTGCATGACAGAGTGTATACAGGAGTACATAAAGTACATCTTGCTAACACACAGTTTTTTACAAGTATCGGTGGAAACAGGAGTAGTTCTCAGTGAAAACAGGAGTAGTTCTCTTGCTTTGTTGAGTGAAAGATAGAGTGTCTCCTGAAACAGGTAAAAAGAAATACATTTGAAACCAATGTATGTTGTTTTGGAAAACTACCGTAGAAGATGATAATTTGCTGCTAATTTTGTTACTGGAGAAGTTCTCTCTGACAGAAACATAGTAATGTTCTGTAACTTTTTAAATTTAAAATGTCTGTTTTAAAATGTCTATTTACTCTCTGTCTTAGAGAAATATTCCAGTTAGTTCAGTTGGCTTTTTACATTTTTCATTCTTTCTGCCCCCACCTGACTGGAACAAACAAACTTCCATTTCTCTCACCAATCAAGTACAATAAGGTTAGATAAAACATACAGTTTCACTTTCAGTCTGGTTATTTTCATATTTTTTTCCCCTTAGAAGATATAGTCTTTGTTTAATAATCTGAACGTCAGCTCTATTTGGTTAGGTAAAGAGGCAGTGGAAATGCTAATGAAGAGTCTAATGCTCCCATGTGCCTATTTAGACAGCATCCTCAACAAGTAAGGTTTGCTTCCTTTAAAGCTAGCAACTTGGAAGTTTCTGTACTAAGTACAGAATTATGTTCCTAACATATAACTGGTATTAAAAATGTCTTCAAACTTTGGTTCTGTTGCCTCATGTATTGTCTGAAAGAGACCAGTTGATGTAAGGTCATTACTGTGAACTTTTTTCCCCTGGTTTTCCAAAGGCTGTTTTCCTTTTTATCTAGGCAGGTGTAAGTATATTTTGGTTTCTAGACTTCATGCCTTTTATGTCCTAAAGTGATCTGCTGTAGAAGAAACAAGATTAGTCCTCACCTGAGAACAGCTGCAGATAAAGCTCTTTTGAAATACTGAGGCATTACATCTAGAGGGTTGTCTCCCACTTCTGTGGGTATTCTTTATAGGACACATTTTTACTACATAAAGCAGAAGGCGTCATCTCAAGCAGTTTACAGTACACCTCATTCTATGGAAGTTAAAAACCTTTATTTACTCCTTCACTGCTGAAAGTGTAATATGCAGAGTTGCTAGTCTTACTTTTAATAGTCCAACAATGAATGGGTAAAAGAAAAGTGATAATACCAACAAGACCTAGGACTTTGGGTGCTGCTTTTTTTTTTTTTTAACATTTGTCACCCATCTTTGCATCATCATATAGGTTTTGCCCTGGATCTTCTAAAAGAAAATTGGAAACAAAGTTTTTAAACTCTTTCTCTTAAAAAGTACTTGAACTAAGAACTTAAATATATGACACTTAAAAATAGGGTGATAATGTCTTACTACAGAGGGCCTTCCTATATGCATTAATACTGAAAGGAGAATACAACATATTAATGACAGAATGAAGTAAGCTATTTAAAGGGAACACTTTCTGTTGCAGGTTATCCTGGATGCAGAAGAAGGTTCATATTTAAATATCTAACCTATTTTCATTTCTAAATAGATTTAATGTTACTGAACAACTCTGCACACCTTTTCTTCTTAGTGGTTTGATTTTGGATCCAGAAATGTTCCATGAAATAAATGTGCCCTTCTTTAAATCTGAAGTTGTTTTCTTTAGGAGGAGGCAGGATTTTCAGATTCAGTGGGGTGCCAGTTTAGTAATTTTGTTCAAAGTGCATGGTGAGAATAATCTTTCTCCTAAAATGAAGCACAAGGATAAGTAATAACTTTTTATGCATGATAAGCATCAAAAATATGAGCCTGCTGGTCTTTGCTTTTCATTTTTCTTTACCTCTGTCTTTCAGTCAGAGCCTCCTGCAGTGTGCACACAATGTGATCAATAACTCAATAACTTTTTTCATGCAGTAATTATCTCTATGTGGTATTATCTGAACACTGTTTTTCTTTATTACCCAAAAGATGCAGGAGATATTTATGTAACCAGCTGATCCCATTTTGGATGAAGCTGCTTCATGACAGCAGGAGAAAGTTTGTTTTAAATAGCCTTTTTTAACAAATGCTGTACAGAAACCTTACCAGGCAGTACTTTTTTTTTTTTCCTAAGAGAAAAAATATTCTAAATAGTCTTTCACACTTAATACTTTATATTTAATTAAGCACAAAGTAAATGAAAGTGTCCTATAAATTAACAGAGTTTCAAGCAATTGTGCTGAGTGTCTTTTAATAAAAAAGCCTGTTCAGGAAAGAGGTACAACTGTTCTGAATTCCTAGATGATGACTAGATTGATTTTTCAGAGTAAAGACTTACCTTAAGAAATAAATGTTCTTATCTGGAGTACATTCTCATCTCATTGGCTTCTAATTTTCACAGATTGAGCTCTTACAAGAGTCGCAGATGATGATTCCAGACTGCCAGCGCAGATTAGAAGCTGCACATGCAGATCTTACTCAGCTACTAGTAAGTAAGGCACCATAACCCACTGATCAAGAAATGCTACTCCTCCTTGATGAACTTGGATAAACATGCTTGTCTGCAGTGCAGCTGCAGCAAATTAGGACTGAAGAATTACATTTTATAGGTCCCAAGACTAGTATCCTCCAACATACCAATATTTCATTTTGGATAACTGTCTTTGGAGATTTGGTCTTCAGTCTGTAAAAGCTGTGTGTGTTAGAATTTTAGAAGCTGTCTTTAATGGAATGTACACTCAACATACTTTTATATATTGAACTGCTAGAATGGACTCTCTGTACTAGTTACATGATCAGAAAAAACAGTTTGCCTACTTTAGGTAGTTTTCTAAATACTGTAGATGTACATAATATGCTTCTAGTGAACTGAAACACTCAAAATACTTTTATTACGCTGTGGATAAGAAACAAGACATCAAAGTCCTTGCCAAGTAGTGCTTTACATTTTGTTAGTGAGGTGAGCACTACTGCCACGTTTTTAAGGTATAATACCTGCAGGAATAAACAGTGTCTTGTACAGACAGAGTCGCTAAAATTATACTAAGTTTAGACATCATGATGCTTATTTTAAAAAGCTGCCTTCTCATCAAGAATTCAGCTACACTTGTAGATGCTACTGTGAGGCTAAAAATAAATACCCTAAATTAAGCCCCAGACACATTTGATCGCTGAAATTCAAGTCCCTTCTCAAAGGAAAACTTAAGCTATCTTATCCTCAGGTAGTATGCCTCTACTAGTCATTGAACTAGTTACTTAAGGGTTAACTGTTCTGGATTTCAGCATCATGCAGAAGTGGTGCTGTTGATCCATACAAGCGTCTCCTGTACAAACTTAAGGAATAGAGTAGTTACTGTTGTTAAGAATTTAAAAGTCCTCAAGAATTGCTTTCTGTGCTTACCTACCTTCAATGGTTTTATTAAAATCAACTTTCTAGTGGTATATTTTTTCAATTGTCAATCTGCTTAAGCTTTTTCCTAACAGTACTCTTGTTCTGCGGTCTGTTATTGGTTCCAGTTATGCTGTCCTTGGGTTTAAATATTTAACAGAATAAAGGTATGCAAATCTACTCACATATGGCAGTAATTATCCTGAACCTTAAGTAAGACAAATAACCTGTGCTTTGAGCCATACAGAACTAGTGTTTTCAATAATGATAAATTCCTTCTTTCGTAGAATCATAGAATAGTTTGGGTTATAGTTTGGAAGGAACCTTTAAAGGTCATCTAGTTACAACCGCCCTATGATGTGCAGGAGCATCTACTAGATCAGGCTGCTCAGAGCCCCACTCAACCTGACCTTGAATGTTTACAGGGATGGGGCACCTACCACCTCTGTGGGTAACCTGTTCCAGTGTTTCACCATCCCCACTGTAAAAAATGTGTTCCTTATATCTAGTCTGGATCTACCCTCCTTTAGTTTAAAACCATTACCTCTTGTACTATGCAACAGGCCCTACTAAAAATTCTATAGCCACCTTTCTTGTAAGCCCCCTTTAAATATCAAAAGGCTGCTCTGTCTCCCCTGAGCTTTCTGTTCTCCAGGCTGACTAACCTTAACTGTCTTAGCCTGTCCTCATAGCAGATGTGTTCCATCTCTCTGGTCATCTTTCTGGCTCTCCTCTGGACCCACTCCAACAGGTCTATTTCTTTCCTGTACTGAGGACTCCAGAGCTGAACACAGTACTCAAGGTGGGCTATCACCAGAGTGACGCAGAGGGGAAGAATCACCTCCCTCAACCTGCTGGCCACACACCTTTTGGTGCAGCCCAGGATATATGGTCGGCTTTCTGGAATGTGACGATGGGCTTATGTTCATCTTTTCATCCACCGGTACTCCCAAGCCCTTCTCTGCAGGGCTGCTCTCAATCCCTTCATCCCCCAGCCTATGTTGGTACCAAGGGTTGCTCCAGCCATCATGCAGGACCTTGCATTTGGCCTTGTGGAACCTTCTGAGGTTCACATGAGCCCACATCCCAAGCCTGTCCAGGTCCTTCTGGGTGGCATCCTCTCCCTCAGGCATGTCAACTGCACCATTCAGCCTGGTGTCATCTGCAGACTTGCTGAGGAGGCATTCATCCCCCTGTCTGTGTCACTGAGGAACTATTAAACAGTACTGGTCCCTGCATGGGCTCCTGGGGGACACTGTCTGTCACTGATATCCATTTGGAAATTGAGCTGATGACCACTACCCCTCTGGGTACAATTATCCAACAAATTCCTCATCCACCAAACAGTTCATCCATCAAATCCATACTTCTCTGATTTAAAGAGAATTATGTTGTGGGAAGCATGTCAAAGGCTTTACAGAAGTCCGTCCACATAGACAACATCTGTAGCTTTTCCCTTATCCACTGATGTAGTCACTCCATCACAGAAGGCCACTAGGTTGGTCAGGCAAGACTTACCCTTGATGAAGCCATGCTGGCTGTCTTGAATCACCTTCCAGTTCTCTACATGCCTTAGTGTGGCTTCTAGGAGGATCTGTTTCATGGTCTCCCCAGGCACAGAGATGAGGCTGTCAGGTTGGTAGTTCCCAGGTTCTTTCTTTTCTACCCTTTTAAAAATGGGTGCAATGTTTCCTATTTTCTAGTCTGCAGGACTTCAGCTGACTGCCAGGACTTCTCAAATATCAGGGAGACTGGTGTGGCAACTACATCAGCCAGTTCTCTCAGGACTCTGGGATGCATCTTGTCAGGTCCCATAGACTTATGTAGGTTTGGATTCCTCAGGTGGTCAATAACCTGACCTTCACTTACAGTGGGAGGGACTTTGTTCCCCCAATCCCTGTCCTGTAGTCCATACACTCGAGAGGGGAGGGAAGAGAGGCTGCCAGCGAAGACTGAAACAAAGAAGTTGTTGAGTGCTTCAGCCTTTTCCCAGTCTGTTTTTACCTTCCCCCCCCTCCCCCCCAGTTACCTTCTTAAATTTAATATGTCAGTTATTTTCAAAGTACTCAGTAATTTTGGTTTTGATTCCAGGAAAAAGAAAAAGAATTGGAAGAAGCCGAAGAGTATAAAGAAGCACTTTCCATACTGGAATCAGTGAAGCTGGAAGCCTAGAAAGTTTTTCAGTACGTACTTTATATGCATTAGCACTGGGTCCATTCCACACTTTTGTTTGACTATGGCTCTATTACTATTGTTAACTTGCTAAGGTTCCCTTTATGCAAACTGGCCTTTCTCTAACTGCAAGATGCATCAAATAAAGGATGTTCTGAAACATCTGTGTGTTCCATATTCAGACAAAACATAAATATTTCCAGTTGACCTCTCTTACCAAAAAAAAAAAAAAAAAAAAAAGAAGAAAAAAGCCGATTTAATGTAAGTGTAATAGTAGTAACAAGTAATATACAGAACTTAACCTGACCAGTTCAGGCTAAGAATCAAAGTTTAGCTATAAGGAATATGAGGGACAAATAAATATGTTAGAATGAAACAGAATCATAAAATGGTTTGGCTTGGAAGGGACCTTAAAGATTCACCTAGTTCCAGTTCCCCTGCCATGGGTTTTAGAAGCACCTTAAATTTGAAATTATTTCAGTTATTTTAATTACAGCATAAGAATCTGTACTGAAAGAGGAGAGGGACTAAATGACCCTTCAAAATCACCCACCTTTTTTCTGTGATGCAGTTTATCTCTAATATTATCAAGTATGTACTCCTCGTTTATCTTTGCGCCCAAGACACAATTAAGAGCCGATTCCAAATCTTTCTCAGTTTGCCAGGGGTTGATTCCTAGAGCCAAATTCACACCATTACCATTGATCAAAATTCTGTTATTTTTTTAAGAAACAGAATTTAGCGGCTGACTAGTATGTTGTCAGTTGGATCTGCTGGTAAGAGTTATGGACCAAAGGCTCTTCCTGAAAATATCTTGGTTTAAGTGAGGTTCTTTTGAACAAGGCTCAGGCCCTGGAAGATGAAAGAGAACTGATGGGTAAGGGAACAGTGCTTAATCTGCCTGGAAGACCATTAAACCATTACATACAAAAGTTGTGGTTCTTTCAGAATAGCTTCTCTAAATAGTAAAAGGTAAGCTCTGCTGATAAACAAGAAAGCTTTTTACATTAGTTTTTCTAGCTTGAAAGTGCTCTGGCATGTTCCATAAAGGCAACCCAAAGCACAGTGTACCTTTTGTGTGGTGCTATATTGAATACTCTTTAATAAAACTTTTTGTTAATTTGCTTGAGTTTGGGTAAACTGCAGTTTCATTACCTCTATTTGTGTGCCTTAAGAACACTGAGAGTAATAAGTCTACTTCTCCATCACTCTTAACACTGCTCTGACAGATTATCAACACCATAAGATTTCTGAATGTTTGCAGAATGATCTATTTTTGAAGTGGCCACACACCAGTACTAGAGAGTTCTAAGAGGTGAAACTTTTTGTGACACTACTATGGTTTCATAAGAGTACATGCATGCATACATTGCAGTCATTGAGTGGCATGTGGTGAATAAATGCTGAGCTAAAAAGGAGATGGGGGGTGTCAAGTCAGTTATACCTCTCTTGATGGCAGTACATGTTTAAGAATTCCCCTGATTATTTACCAGTTGAACAAAGCATTTGTTTTACTGAGAGGTTATAGCAGAACAGCAGTGGATGTTACACCCTGACTGAAGAAATGAAAGAGGTGATTTGAGAAGAAGAAAGTAGACTTCCGATAACAATTTGGAAATAAATGATAATTGCTCTGATTATGTGTTTGTTCACTACTACCTGCTTTTAATTTTACCCTTGCACAATTAAGATTCTTGCCCTTCAATGCAGAGAACATGTGCTGCATCCAAATACAACTATGGAATAAAGTTGGTACCTTCACCTGGAAATTAGTATTTCTTAAGTCCTCAGTTATACTGTATAATCAAAACTCAAAGGAGTGTAAAAACTCTGCTGTCCTTCCTTCACTGGAAAGACTTCCACAACACTCAGGTAATTTTTTATAACTGGCTAATTTACAGGCCAGTTGCTTTTCTTATGTTACTAAAAATTTTTTCATAGAATCATAGAATAGTTAGGGTTGGAAAGGACCTTAAGGTCATCTAGTTCCAACCCCCCTGCCATGGCAGAGATGCCTCACAGTAAGCCATGTCACCCAAGGCTCTGTCCAGCCTGGCCTTGAACATCACCAGGGATGGAGCATTTACCACATCTTTAGGCAACCTGTTCCAGTGCCTCACCACTCGTAAAGAACTTCTGCCTTACATCTAACCTTAACTTCCACATTTTAAGTTTAAACCCCTTAACATCCCCATGGCCCTCCTCTGGACTTGTTCCAACAGTTCCATGTCCTTCTTATGTTGAGGACACCAGAACTGTACATAATACTTGTCGGTCTCACGAGAGCAAAGGGGCAGGATCACCTCCTTTGACCTGTTTGTCACGCTCCTTTTGATGCAGCCCAAGATACAGTTGGCTTTCTGGATTTTAATTACTACAAAGCATTTTCTTACCTAGTGATAATTTACCAAGGATTCTTTGAAAGTAAGTTTCTTACAGTCATAAAAGTAACCATGATTCTAAAACAATGTTTCTGACAGGCTTCTAATATAACACAAAGTCCCTCAAAATTCTGCACAAAAATCAAACCTTGCAATATATTAGCACCATGGTTTGGGTTATTGTTTTATGGTGGTTATGTTCTGGGAGCAAGGTCCAGGAAAAAACAAAAAAACCAACACCCCCCCAAAAAACAAAACAAAACAAACACAACCAAACAAACCAAAACCACAAACAACCAAAGAAAAACCCCACAAAAAACACACTTTAATTTCTCTGAAAATTGTTGCATAGTTCAGAACAGGATCCAAGAAACATCCACGCTTTAGCACGAACCATAGGAAGCACATCATGCTTCCTCACAAATCCCTTCCTCACTACTATTCTTCCAGCTTTAACTGCAATAACTAAGCTGCATCTCTCTCTGGGATTTGCATCTTTGAACTTCTGCTTAGAGTGCAATGTCTGTGTCAGTTACTTCTTCCAAAATGCAAGCAGAGGAAACAGCTGCCACTGCATCCTTTTACCCTCTAAGTCATTAGCCAAACAGGTACCACTTCACTGAATCATAGAATCATAGAATCATAGAATAGTTAGGGTTGGAAAGGACCTCAAGATCATCGAGTTCCAACCCCCCTGCCATGGGCACAGACACCTCCCACTAAACCATGCCATCCAAGGCTATGTCCAACCCCACCTTGAACGCTGCCAGGGATGAAGCATTCACAACTTCCCCGGGCAACCCATTCCAGGGCCTCACCACCCTTACAGTAAAGAATTTCTTCCTCATATCCAATATAAACTTCCCCTGTTTAAGGTTAAACCCATTACCCCTTGTCCTCTCACCACAGCCCCTAATGAAGAGTCCCTCCCCAGCATCCCTATAGGCCCCCTTCAGGTATTGGAAGGCTGCTATGAGGTCTCCACGCAGCCTTCCCTTCTCCAGGCTGAACAGCCCCAATTTTCTCAGCCTATCTTCATACGGGAGGTTCTCCAGTCCCCTGACCATCCTCGTGGCCCTCCTCTGCACTTGTTCCAACAGTTCCATGTCCTTTTTATGTTGAGGACACCAGAACTGCACACAATACTCCAAGCGAGGTCTCACGAGAGCAGAGTAAAGGGGCAGGAGCACCCCCCTGGACCTGCTGGTCACACTCCTTTTGATGCAGCCCAGGATCCCATTGGCTTTCTGGGCTGCAAGCGCACACTGCAGCCGGCTCATGTTCATTTTTTCACCAACCCACACCCCCAAGTCCTTCTCCGCAGGGCTGCTCTGAATCTCCTCCCCGCCCAATCTGTAGCTGTGCCTGGCATTGCTCCGACCCAGGTGGAGGACCTTGCAGTTGGCATGGTTAAACTTCATCAGGTTGGCATCAGCCCTCCTCACAAGCGTGTCAAGGTCCCTCTGGATGGCATTCCTTCCCTCCAATGTATCAACCGAACCACACAGCTTGGTGTCATCAGCAAACTTGCTGAGGGCGCACTCAATCCCACTGTCCATGTCACCCACAAAGATGTTGAACAAGACCGGTCCCAACATGGATCCCTGAGGGACACCACTCATTCCTGGTCTCCAGCTGGACACTGAGCCACTGAGCACTACTCTTTGCGTGCGACCATCCAGCCAGTTCTTTATCCACCGAGTGGTCCACCTATCAAATTGATGTCTCTCCAACTTAGAGAGAAGGATGTCATGTGAGACAGTGTCAAAGGCTTTACACAAGTCCAGGTAGATGACATCAACTGCTCTGCCCCTCTCGATCAGTTCCGTAGCCCCTTCATAGAAGGCCACCAGATTGGTCAGGCAGGATTTCCCCTTAGTGAAGCCATGCTGGCTGTCACCAAGCACCTTGTTGGTTTTCATGTGCCTTAGCATGCCTTCCAGGAGAATCTGCTCCAAGATTTTGCCAGGCACAGAGGTGAGACTGACTGGTCTGTAATTCCCCGGCTCATCCATTTTCCCCTTCTTAAAAATGGGGGTTATATTTCCCTTTTTCCAGTCGTTGGGAACTTCACCTGACTGCCATGATTTTTCAAATATGATGGACAGTGGCTTAGCAACTTCATTTGCCAGCTCCTTCAGGACCCATGGATGAATTTCATCAGGTCCCATGGACTTGTATACATTCAGGTTCCTAAGATGGTCTCGAACCAGATCTTCTCCTACAGTGGGCCCAGGGTCTTCATTCTCACTGTCCCTGCGTCTGCCTTCCAAGACTTGGGTGGTGTGGTCAGAGCATTTGCCCGTAAAGACTGAGGCAAAGAAGTCATTAAGAACCTCAGCCTTCTCCAAATCCAGGGTAGCCAGTTCTCCCGATAGCTTCTGGAGAGGGCCCACGGTGTCCCTAACCTGTCTTTTATTGGCAATATACCTATAAAATCCCTTCCTGTTATCCTTAACATCCCTAGCCAATTTTAATTCTAAGTGGGCCTTAGCTTTCCTAACCTGGTCCCTAGCTTCCCGGACAACATCCCTGTATTCTTCCCAGGCTGCCTGACCTTGCTTCCACCTTTTATAAGCCTCTTGTTTCCTTCGAATTTTGCTCAGCAGCTCCTTATCCATCCAAGGAGGTCTCCTGGCCCTCCTGCTAAACTTCCTTCTAGTTGGGATGCATCGCTCCTGAGCTTGCAGCAGGTGAACCTTGAACATCAACCAACAGTCTTGGGCCCCCCTGCCCTCTAGGGCTGTATCCCATGGAACCTTACTGAGCAGGCTCCTGAAGAGGCCAAAGTCTGCTCTCTTGAAGTCCAGGGCAGTGAGCTTGCTGCACGCTCTTCTCACTGTCCTGAGGATCTCAAACTCAACCATCTCATGATTGCTGCAATCAAGGCTGCCCTGGAGCGTCACATTCCCAACCAGCCCTTCCCTGTTGGTGAGGACGAGGTCAAGCACGGCACCTCTCCTTGTCGGCTCCTCTATTACTTGCAGAAGGAAGTTGTCTTCCACACAATCAAGGAACCTCCTGGATTGCTTGTGCGTGGCCGTACCATCCCTCCAACAGATATCAGGGTGGTTGAAGTCTCCCATGAGAACAAGGGCCTGCAAGCGTGAGGCTGCTCCTGTCTGCCTATGGAGCGCTTCGTCCAGCAAGTCCCCTTGGTCAGGCGGTCTGTAACAGATCCCCACAATAATATCACCCATCGCTGTTCCCCCTTTAACCCTGACCCACAAACTCTCTGTCGACTGCTCACCTGTCCCCAGACAGAGTTCCATACTCTCTAGCCTATCCCTAACATAAATAGCAACTCCCCCTCCCCGCCTGCCGGGCCTGTCTTTCCTAAAGAGCCGGTAACCTTCCATTCCAACACACCAGTCACAGGTGCCATCCCACCATGTTTCTGTGATGCCTATGATATCATATCCCCGTAGATGTGCACACATCTCTAATTCCTCTTGTTCGTTCCCCATACTAGGGGCATTTGTGTAGAGGCATTTGAGCCGAGATCCAGTTGAAGCCAGCTCATTGGCTGGAGCAGCTGGAATATCTCTACATTGCTCCAAACGTTTACTGTAGGTGCTGCCAACTGACTGGGTGTGTTGGGATGGAATGATGCCCCCCTCCCCCAACACATCTAGTTTAAAGCATCCTTGACCAGTCTGGCAAGCCTCCTACCAAATCCACTCTTCCCCTTCTTTGTCAGACCAGCTCCACCAGCCCCCAGTAGACCTGGCCTACTAAATTGAGTCCCATGTTCAAGGTATGCAAACCCCTGACTATAGCACCACCCTTCTAGCCATTTATTAACCTGCCCAATCCTCCTAGCCTTTTCAAGGTCCTGCCCTGTATCCTGGAGAACTGACGAAAAGACAATCTGAGCTCCAGAGCCCCTAACCACCTCTCCCAGAGCTCTGTAGACCTTCTTTATGTTCTCCAGGCTACTGCTATCTATATCAGTAGCACCCACATGTATTACCAGGAGTGGGTAATAGTCAGTGGGACCGACTGGAGCAGGCAGCTTCTCGGCCACATCCCTGATCCGAGCCCCTGGTAGGCAACACACCTCCCTTGAGGCTGGGTCAGGCCGGCAGATGGGTGCCTCTGCTCCTTTCAGAGTAGAGTCCCCTACTACTACGACCCGCTGCTTTTTCCTGGCAGCCCCAGCAGCGATCTTCTTTACCAGCGCACCAGCTGGTTGCGCCTGGTGGGAGCGCTGTTGCTCACCAGCCCCCTGCAGGACAGCAAAGCGGTTCTGGGTGGGGACAACAGATGTAGGAGGAAGCCCCTTGCTTTTAATTGCCCTCTTCCTCCTTTTTTTGTTGTTTTTTTCTGTTACCTTTTCCCAGCTTCCTGGGTTAGCAGCCTCCTTTCCTGCATGAGCAACAGCAGACGCTCGAGGCCCTGGAACAGTCTGGTCAAGGAGCAAGCAGTGCTGCTTCTCCTCAGCTTCCCTGACACCTTTCAGCCTGGTAACAGCTTCCTGCAGTTCAGCCACCTGCTGCAGGAGGACCTCCACCAGCGAGCACAGAGTGCAGCCCTGCCCATTGCTCACCCTTCCCTCAGGACGGCAGTGCAGGCGCTCTTCACGCCCCGAGCTCTGCACTGCAGCCTCCCTTCCCATCGGCTCCGTTTGGGTGCCTACACTGACCACCACTGGGGCAGCCAGAGCAGAGCTCCCAGCCCGAGCCTTGCCCGTACGGCGAGTGTTCACCACCCCGCTCACCACCCCGCTCGCCTGCCCGCGCAAACTGCCTCGAGCCCGCCCTGTTCGCCGCGCTCCGGGTCGCTCGCGCTCCCTGGGGCAGGTTTTTAACCAGTCAGCTCTGCCGCCGCTCCTCCTGGCACCGCCCCCTCTGAGTCAACCGCTCGCCTCCGCGGAGCTGCAGGCTCCCGGCCAGGCCTTGTCGAGGACTTGAAGCTCCCTCGGGGCAAGTTGCTGCTCCGAGGTGAAGCTCGTAGTCGCCGAGCCTCCCCCCCCACCCCCCCCCCCCCCCGATCAGGCGCTGCAGGCCTCCCCTCGCGAGACAGTCACCTCAGCAAAATATGGAAATCTGTTCTTGTAACTGGCTACGCCATACTAAAGACCGACCAACAACACAAATAAGAAAACTGAAACTTTTCATTTAAAAACACCCAAAATGTAGTTTTGGAATCATTTTAAGAAGTATGGGGAGGAGGGAAAAGCACAGTAAGGTCTGAAAGCTCTTTCACAAGGAGCTTCGCTATGTACAGGTCATTTCTGGCCATAGCTTACTAGCATAAGAGGGAAGAGAGTGAATAATGTTTCTAGTTTGTTTTTTATCCAGCCAAAACATTGCTTATTGAGTTGAATTAGCTGAATTTCACTAAGATCACACAGCACAAGTTAAACGGAGATTTATCCACTGAAACACATCTCCAGAAGGAGCACACACAAAGACTTAACTTCCAACAGAAAAAGCCTATCCTGCAGGCACATAATTAGCTACAAAAATGGACAACAAGGTATATCTTAAGACTTCACCGTCCTTTAACAGGAGGTAAGAGCTAACTGTACATAGATATTTTGGGTTAAATCCACAGGAAAGGATAAAGGTGGTACAGCACATCCCTTTTAGAAACCTTCCAAAGTACCTTGAGGTAGGAAAAGGGGACTGACTGCAGAGTGCAGTGCCAATTAGCATAGTGCCACTGAATCCAAGGGCACGCATTTCATAAATCGATATTCTGCAGATCCACGAGCATCAGAATACACCCCCTGCTACAAACACTTGCAACACTGTCATATTTTGACTTTCAGGTAAGGGAAAAGTTTGAGCTTTCATAATGGCACTCACAAAAGGCAATAAACTATGCAAGAATTTTTAACCTGCACGAAATGTAAAGATCAGAAAAAGGAAAGTAAAGGCTTATCTGCCTGTTTTCAAGTCTTTCCTGCTTAACATAAAGCAAAGGCTTGAATCCAGATCTGCCAGTTAAAAGAAGAACACAAAAAACAAGGAAAAAATTAAAATTCAGAAACACAACTCCCTCCTCCTACTACCCCCCCAAGCTGCTCTACTTCCTTTAAACAATACCAGTTTGGCAACCCACCTCCTGCACCTCTGGTGAAACCGTTCAGCTCTAACACTGACTGAACTGGCTGTAAAAGCCCAGGCTGAGACCTCTCCCACCTAATACCCAGGCACCAGGGTTCAAAACACTCTCCTAGGGGCATGGAGAGTAAGAATTGAAGTTCCTGGTTTATCTCAAGCAAGCAGAAGGGTTTAGATCAAGAAAAATGCTTAACTACTGGCAACTCATTCTCAATAGACTTACCACTTATTCTCAACAGACCAGGGTCCTCAGAACTTCCACATTAGCAGAATAGTAGGATAGGTGGCTGCACAGCCTTTTAGACTGGGTAGTTACCAAAAATTTACTACTAAAATTGAATTTGGGGTCTGGCCACCCCAAAAGGTGCAGTCTGTTCAGCTGACCTGTAGGGCAGAAAAGGTGAGAAAGGAAGTGTGTGTATTTAATACGTGGGTGATACAAGGCTGTTCAGTATCATAAAGGACAAGACTAGAAATCAAAGGATTTCTGATGAATTTTAGAAAGTTTAGAAGATTGCATTTCAGTGAGAACAAATGTAAATAAAAAAATGCAAATTTTACATGGCACGTTACCACTCAGTGGACTCAAAGCCAGAAATAGTTCTCCTGAACAAAAGGACTAGATTACGGTCCAGATGAATTTTTTTTTATTGGCTTCGAACTTTTTATTTACATTTCTGAATACTCACCACTAATGCAATGCCAAAAATGTGTTAAATTCCCATTTGACAGTGATGTTTATTTTGTGCACAACTGACTCATTCGGGCAAAGATAAGAGACCAGAAGTTTGGATTGAAGCTGGAAACTTAAGGATGGGGCTTGTAAGGCATCAAAAGTGAACTGTGGGGCCTGCTAGAAGCAACTGGGAGGGAAGCACCAAATTCAGTTGAAAGTTTCATCCTCAGTACAGACTTGGAGCAGGACTACAGGTTGAGGAAAAGAAGAAAACATGCTGCTTATGGCCTAACCACCTTAAGAGCCCTCCTCCCACCTGTTCTCTCAGAGCACCCACTCTTTACAAGGGCACCATAAATAGGTAACAGAAAAGGAGAACCACTTGCTGGGTTCTTTTCCATATGCAATCTTGGCTATATGCTGGTTATTATATGTAACAAAGACCTCACAATATATCCAAGTGATGGATTTAGGGCTTCGGAGGAAATGGCACAAGAGATGTGTAACTGCCACCTTCCCCAGTTTTCTAAACACATATTCAAGCACAGTGAAAAAAAGCACTTGAACTTTGTAGATTACTTGCTAGCATGTCCTAGGATCCAGCCTTCTGGGGGAAATGTCACTGAAACTCTGCAAAGTCC
Source organism: Amazona ochrocephala (assembly GCA_039720435.1). Taxonomy (NCBI): domain Eukaryota; kingdom Metazoa; phylum Chordata; class Aves; order Psittaciformes; family Psittacidae; genus Amazona; species Amazona ochrocephala. The sequence goes on along the minus strand of CM077909.1, from coordinate 90,925,022 downwards.
AAAATCTACAGCAACTCAGCATAAACATTACTTTCAACAGAAAGAAGGAAAACTCAAATATTACAACAGTTTTGTTTCCTGACTGTAGATGTTACATTAGATGGAAGGAAACCAAATGACCCATAGAAAGAGCCTCAATTAGTAAGGTTAACAGAAGCCAAATAGGTTGAAATTGGGAAAATAAGCACATTATTTATGTATCAATTACTACTTGCTCCCCATTTCAACAAAAGGAAATAAAATTTTCTCATCCTTCCTACAATCCAGAGGCCTCCTCCTGCCCCGGCATAATTAGTGATAAATTTCACCACAGCTCTCCATAAGCAATCAAAAAGGCTACCTAATTAAAAAAGTAATTAGTTTACACAGATAGATGTGAGTGGGTAGATTAGTTTATGAAAACAAAATGAAATTCCTCTGGATGCTTTTAGTGACTTGGCTTCCTGCTGGTTTACAGTTTCTACACGCTTCCAAGGGAGTGGGTTAAAAATAATAAAAGGCAATCCATTTGCAAATGAAGATGGTATGTTTCAAAACTAATTGATCAGATATGTCAATTGTACAATTTGTCCTCAGTTTTCAACACACAAGATGAACTTCATATTACTGCATAAAAATCAATGCCTCCACAAAAGAATTAACCTGTTATATTTTGTTCTCTTTGATCATTTACACAATACCTGCTACCATCATCTAGGCACCAAGCTGCACCAATGATGAACCTGGAGGAAGAAGGCCTTAGCGCAATCACCCAGCACACCACAGGATCTGTAAAAAGCTAGACAGCTCTTGATACCAGACCAGACCAGACCAAGGGCTCTTTCCTCTAGTCACCCCGCTGTCAGCAGAAGCCAGGGGAAACACCTTAGGCAGGAATGCAGCTGTGTCAGGATGAAGATCAACCCACACACTCCTATGTGCTAACTCCTGCAATTTCCTCAAATGCAGGGAGCTGTATTCTCACCCTCTTGAGCTGGGGTACAGGTGGGAAACACAAAAGCCAGTAGCCAATGTTCAAGGGAAAAGTATAGAAACAAGTTTAACAGCACAACAGCTGATGATAACTAGGAAGCTCTGCCAGGGAAATTGGTGAATTAAGAAACTTCCTTCCTTAAAGTCTTTATCATGGCCAATACTTACTGATGGACCTCACCTCCATGAATGAACACACCATTTGGCACCTTGAAAAAAAATTGCAACAAGAGCTCTAACTAGCACAAGAGAGCAACCTACCCTCTGAACAGTGTGGGTGGGGGAAAAATAAAACAGCAACACAACAAAAAAAAAAAACAAACTAAACCACAACCATTACTCCTAGTTGAGCAAGCTAGAGAGTTGTAAACTTACATTTTCATACTCCTCTAAATTAAGAAGGTATACATGAAACTGAAGTTTTAAACAGTGATATCAGATACAACTAGCTATACTGAATTATTTAACCAATTTGTTTTTAAAGAAACTTATTTTGCCTGCCTTTACTATTTTTTGAATGCTATCCCCTAATTTGAGGAATATTGAGTCAATTGGAAATTTCTGGCTAATGTGAACTTCTGAGAACACTGAAGACATCTGAAATTCCACAGGTATCCTCAAACACAGTAAATGGCGCTAGTGGGGGAAAAAGAAGCTTTTGGAGTGATCAAAATTAAGCAATTTTCACAGCAAAGCTAGCAAACCTCAGATTATGTAGTCAAACTAATTTTAAATCAGTAATTATCAATATTACCTACACACTGTTCAGCAGCTTACGTAAAGTCAGACGGTGAACCTGGTCCATTTCTGAATATTACTGAGCTTTTACAGAGACAGCATCTAAAAAGCCATCACATTAGGTCCTCACTGCACTGAGGGCTGCACAAATAAAGGAGAACAATACTTCAAGGAAGTTTATGGTTTACAGTCTCAAATGATCATGTGAACACAGGAACAAGCCAAGTAAAAACTTCAAAAAGAAAAGGTAACCAAGAGTCTCAGGTAGGAGGGAAAGATCATGGCCATACCACTAGGCTACTACACTCAAACACACAACCTGCAGAACTTGTTGACAGTTTTAAGCACAGATGTTAATTATCCCGGGATATTTTAAGTATTAAGTATGTTATATGACAGGCAATTAATACTGTTAACTGAGCAAAAATAATTATTTTCTTACAAGAGTAAAATCACACACATTGCAAGGTTAACACATTAAAACGTACTTTCAATCTCTAGCTGGTTTTTAAGAGTCTTCTGTGCTAATGCTCAGGTTGTCAATGGTGGTAAATCTGACTGAAGTGCCTAGGTGGACAGGGTAGGATGAAGAAGAATAAAAGCTGGAGAGATTATTGCCAGGTAGTTAGACTATCTCTGGATGCACAAGAGCTGGGTTCCAGGCAGAGAATTAACCCAAACGCCTATGCCAAGCCAAAGAGAGAATCATGCCCTACCTCTTGAAATCCAGCAGCTTTCCAAAAGCACATATACTGTGCTAAAAATGGAAATATGGCAAGATGATTAGAAAGGACAGCATGCTTTGCAGTCCAGAGTAAAGACCTTATAAAAATGTCACAAGACTACTTTTTGAGCTAAAACAAGGTCAGATAACTTTTACCAACACTTATATACAGACCAGCCTTCTTTGAGCTCTTATTCCCACTAGGAATCTCAATAAGTAGACCAAGGAACCTGCTACTGTTTTCAAACACTGAGTTCAAAAAGGATCACACTTATCCTGACTGTATTGCACTATTTTATCTCTGCCTCCCTAATTCTCTCCCTGCAGAGCAGCAGAAAGGCATATTCTGAAGACAGTGTAGAAGAATAGTGACAGCTGGGAGCCATCCAACGTAAAAGCCATGTGCAGGAGGTTTCCTTCCCCAGCATGTCACCATCCCCTGCACAAGGCTCTCTCTCCTGCAACCCCTCACTGCTTCATTAGCTGTAAATGATGTGGCCTAGGAAGAAAGCAAAATTTTATTAGCATTCGAGGAGTCCAGCATTGCACACAGAGACTTGATTTGCTGATTACCAGCAACCAAGCCCCACACTGTGTTCTGGCTCCCTCCCCAGTTAGAACATCCCAACACATGACTTTCTAGTTGCTCACCCTCAAAGAGTGGAAATGATTAACACCACCATCCTTTCCACCACTGACTCCAACACTAAAAAAGGAAACCCAGAACTTCCAGTTGAAAACAACTCTCACGCAGCCCATTCAAATATGAAAAGGGAGAGAGTTGCAGGACTCCCTGATCCCAAAGGTCTCTTTCAGCCCAGTCTTACAAGATGTCACCATTGTCATCATGTTCTGCATTTTCTGTGCATACAAAGCTAAATGTATTCATGCAGATTTACCCATCTAAGTCATAGCTACTATTCTAGGCTGAAAGTAATCCACCTAGAGAAAAGATCATTAATGCCAGATGAAGATAAACCAGTCAGGCACTTACCACACTTGTGGCATGTTATTGCTCGACTATGCTGACTGGAAGCCTCTACTAGTTGGATGAGTACAATTCCCCCAGCACTTGTAACTAAGGGAAAAGGCACCTGCAGTCTGAGCAGCTACAGTCATAAGCACATGGCTGCTCTTTCAATAAAGGGAGGCAAAGGACGTTACAGGGCACTAATAATGTTATGGCTGGTCACTATTCTAAAGCTAAATAAAATCATTTTCTGTACAGTACTTCAGTCCACAAACACATTATTCTCCCAACATGCAAAGCAGCTTCCGCCCATTAAAAAATTTTATACTTTCTTCTCAACTGGAGCATAAACAAACAATGGCTTTCAGTTATCTAGCTTCCCTAGCAACAGAGGATGCAAAATTCTGGGTGCTGAGTCTCAGCTCCCCTCATAGTACCCTACTCACAGTAAACATTGTCTGTAATTAACCCCTGCTTTCAGTTGAAAAAGGACAGCTGGGTTTAAACATAAAGAAATTACAAGACTTACGTTGAGATGTGTACAACCCCTCACTACAGCTGGATCATGAGAAAACTGTCCCATATTCATGACAATTTTAGGAGGCAGGAATCCTTCTTTTTGCAGAATGTCATTTCATACACTGTAAGCCATAACTAAAGCATCAGCCGCTGGCCAGACTAATCAGGAAGAGAACGGCCTGCAGGAAAGAGTTTGTGTGTATGCAGAGAAGACAACACAGATTAAGCAACTAACAGTAGAAGGTTTGAAAATGAACCCAAAACAGAAAGCGTACTTTTTAAGAAAGCATTTATTTACCTTTTTTCCAGGCAGTACCAGACTCTCCTGAGAATCCTGATTTTTTTTTCCTTTAAACAATTTTCAATTTCTTCCAACAGAACCCAATCATCCAAAAACCCAAAATGGTTTTTGTGTTTTCCTTCAAGAAAAATGAACAAACAATCTTAAGTGAGCTGTGCCTTAGAGCTTAGGTATTTATACGTACTACCGACAGGATATGCTGAACTAATGTCTGCCCAACTCTGGCATATCTTCATCCTTTTACAGGGTAACAAAAGGGGAGAGAAGCCTCACGGTTTGGGATATATGTATGGAAGTTGCAAATAATTTAAGGCTACAGAACACTCTACATAAACACGCTGAGACCACAGAGGTAGTCAGTAAAACACTGACTACCTCATGACAGCAGAAGAGCAGGGTGAGTCTTCAACTCAGAGGCCACTGGTGCTGCTGAGGCTCTCTGCTCCCCACTGCCAAGAGCAGCCTTCACGCAATTTTTGCTAATGTCACACAGACCTTTCTGCTAATCGAGAAACTTGACCTTTACTGTCTATTGCAGGTATCAGGCTAAAAGGTGAAATGTTTTTTGTGATAATGAGAACAAAATGTAGATGCCATCTCCTCAATAAGTTACTGAGAGCATAAGCAAAGAAGAAAAATATGCCGGCCTTTATTTTAGTTTGGTGTTTCTTATGCAAGCTGTTTTTCTTGACTAGATGACAAAACACGAAGACATGCCCAATACTGCACTATTAAAAGAAAAAAAAAAAGCTGGGGACAAAAGCAAAACAATGCTTTTCCCTCTGTCACACTGCAGAGCTAGTGTGTAATTTCCCCTGGGAACGTGAGGCAGCCTATTATCCCATTTGCTTCCCTTTTATTTTATGTAAAGATAGCACTTTGCTCTCCAGCAGGCCTGTTCCCTCAGAGGTACCCTCACGCTCCCCAAACCACCCCGCCACAGCAGCCAGGGTCTGGCCACCAGCACCCTCACACTGCCCTCGGTTGGAGCAGCAATGCTGCCAGCGGTTGCTTCTCCCCTCCTCCAGCACCTCAGGAACCTCTGGAGACCAACCAGCAGCCCCGTCTCCCCCACCTCCCGCCCAGCGCATGTACGGCAGGCGGCCGACGCGACTGCCATCTTGGTGGCTTCGTGCTTGTGACAGGCGAGGCGGGGCCGTCGTGGTGGTCCTCTGTAGGTCAGCTGTAATTAATTTTCTTAATTAGCCATTTTAGCTCTAATCCGCCTTCCCTGACTGGCTGTGCGTCCGTGTTCTGTTGCCGGAAGGAGGGAAGAGCTGACTTGCGTTCTCCACATGGCAGTTCGCGCCTGAGGCCGGGGTCTCACCACCAGTCGCGGGCCAGGGCAGCTCCCTGAGGCGCCTGCTCTGGGGTCCGCGGGTGCACGGTGAAGGAGCGGCGCGGGAAGGATGTGGTGGGCGCCGGGTGCACCGGGCGGATGCGCAGCGGGAGGGGGCTATTACGTGTTGCTGCTCCTCTCCTTAAAAATGGCCGCGCTAATGACTTCTTAAAACCGGCCCATGGTCAAACTGGCCACCTCCGGAGCGCGCAGCCCGCCGTGCTCCAGCGAGCGTGTCGAGGAGGGGGACGGGCTCTCCTCCGCAGGCAGCGCCGGGGCTGCGGCCTGCGGCCCGGTCGGGAGCCCGAGCACGGCGCTGGGCTTCCTCGGCAGTTTAGATATTTTGTGCAACTCCCAATATTCACCCAAGCCTCATTACCACCTCTTAATGAGACCCCTTTACTCCGTGACGTGCAACCGCTCCATCTCATTAAGGAAATCGCTCTTCAATGCTGATTATTTTATTTGCAGCCATAATTATATTTCTTTCGGCTAAATCACGGTTTAATCGAGCCCACATGGAGGGCAGCAGCACTAATTACGGTGGGAGATGCGGCGACGGCGGCTGCTCGCCCGGCCGGAGGAGGAGGTGCCGGGGCGGGCGCGGGCGCGGCGCTCCCCTGGCGGGGCCCGGCCAGGGCCAGGGCGGAGGGCCGGAGACGAGAAGGTGGTCTCAAACACAACAACTTATTACTTCTAATTCCCCGACTGTCACCAAATCACCTGCACGAAACAAGAATCTAATTTGTTAAGCTGGCATTTCTGCAGATGGAAGATCGATTTTCTCTTTAGATTTCTCTAATTGAGTGAATATAGACGCCCCGAATTAGCCGCGCTCGGGCAAGAGGGAAAGGGAAGGGGAGAGGGAGGGAAAAGAAAAAAGTCAACAAAAATCATCCTTTTAAAATAAGCCATATTACCTCTAGAATTGCCCCTCCAAATAATAAGGGAAGTGGATCGAAAGGTCCCAGGTTGAGTGACAGTCATATTTCTGGAACTAACTGGTTTTTAAAAGAAAAGGTTAGGACAGGTGGAGAATGCTAAGTAATGGCGCGGGGGAGAGATGGCTGAGCTCTGAAATTGCTTACAGAATTACATTTGTTTTTCTTGTGATTTTATTAAAAGTCACTCCTCATCTCCAGAATGCGTGAAAATATCTACTTTCCACTCAGATACACCACATTAACTTGTTGGAGGCGAATTTGTTTGTTTGTCTATTTTATTTATTTGCCAGATAAGATTGATGCAGTCTTATTAGCGCTATATCTAGTTAGAGGAAGAGATAAGGATGAGATGTTTTCTTTTATTCCAATTACTAGACTTGTCACCTAACTGAATAACTGATATATGATTATTTATCTTGAGTAAACAGAAATCAGAAAAGCAGCCAACTTAACACATACAAACAAACTGTGTATGTTTCTTATTACTATATACCACCTATGTAATTGGAGATTAAAACTACGGCCTTAAAAGGGAAAAAGTTAAATACCCCATTCACGTCCATCTCTGATGTGTATCCTCTCATTGCCACACATGGTGGTTTATTTTATCCAGCCGGATGAGGAGGTTTGGAGTTTAAAATATATGGGTATGTGTTAAGCAAATTCCTCAAAGCTCAGTAGGAAGAGTCTTCCTGGAAGTGTGCTCTTTCCCTAAACAGAGGTGCATCTGGAAAATGCTTTGTACCGGCGGCGGTGCCTTCGCCCTTGGGGCAGCCTCAGCAATTCCTGTCCAGCCGAACAAGGCAGGGCTCGGTGCGCTAGGCTTGGGCTCCGCATTTTTAAGTTTGGGGACTTAGTGCAATGCCCGAAGCCTATACACATACATACATACGTGCATACAAAGCTGGGGTGAAGGGGGAGGCGACTTCGTGTGTATGTGTGAAGAGTTTGCGTCTGGACGGGAGGAGAGCGGGTGGGGGTGCCAGTCATATCTTTATATTAAAATAGCTTTTTCCCCATAAAAGACTGGTTGTCATTGTTCTGATGAAACTGAATTGATAGAAGCCATCCTTTCAATCTAAGGCAACCGGTTCGCTGTGGAGAGCTGCCCCGCAGCCTGCGGCGAGGAGACAGTCGGAAGCGCTGCCTTTGAGTCCGCCGGAGAGAGATGCAGATATTTAGATAAATAAGCAAAAGGGAAACCGCTGTTCTTGGCTGTGTTTGAGAACAGATGACAGGAGGAGACCCGAGCTCTCCTCGCCGCCCTCAGGGAGGCTGCTTTCGGAACTCCTGGCGGCTGCGTTTCTGATCAGCAGCGATCGTTCTTGGCTCGGATGCCTTTAAACTTCATAAAGTTGCTTTCAAAGAAGTGTATTTATTGCAGTTACGAAATGCTGCATGCAGCCTAATGTCGTAAAGCAGCGATGATCGTCACACTTAGTTCTGACTGGAATGAATAAATTGGGATCTGTAGCTGCTGGCAGCCTTGTCCTTCATTTCCAAAGAAGTCATATTTTCGAGAGGGTTGACTGAAATGAAAACACGTGTTTATGTTTTTCCATTTCTTAAGTCCAAATTATGCCTAACGAAAGGATATAGTTTGATTTGTCATCTGTGTTTAGGGTATGCCGATGTGGAAAAGTAAGCAAATAACACTCAAAAGCGTAGCTGTAATTTACAATGAATTAAAATTGATTCTTTTCATCAGGCAAGAAAATAGGGAAATGTGAGGTCGTTAATTATTGAGGGAGGCGCTTCTCATTAAGGCGAACAATGTTACAATGCAGCACTGAGGAGCGGGAATGTGAATAATAATATCCGACATTTCAGCACTACTGTCTGGAAATAATGAAATAATCAAATAAAAATAGTAATAAAAAAGCCGCGCGTACAATCAGGCAACCAAAAGTTATATTTGATCAGCGCGCGGAGCGTCGCTAAGTGTAAAATGCAATTTCGGTGCTTTGCGTACAGCAGTCCCCTTAACTGGATGGATGCTCAATAAATACATAAATAAAAAATTACGAATCTGATCAGCCATTTACGCCAAGCCACCCTGCTGACTTTAGCAGTTTAACCTTATTCTACCGTGTTGCTCGCTCCAGGTATAATTATTCTGATAAAAGAAGATTCTGTTCCTAAATTAGAGCAGAATTGGTTAAATATACTTGTTTGTATTACAGCCTCATTCGATCAGGGCTTCAGTTTAGCGGCGGGGAGGGGAGGAGGAAGCTGTGGGGTTTGGAAAGTTCTCTACTCTTTCTTCCCAGGTCACGGCACCGGAGAATTAGGGTGACATTGCTCCCAAACGTGGCGCGCCCCGCTGCCGCCGCCCTTCTTTGGGGAGGTGGGAGCAGCGTGGACAGGGGCGGGAGGCGAAGGGGAGCGGAAGTGAGAGCGGACTCGGCCAGGACCCCGGGACAGGCCCCAACAAGGAGGAAGAAAATGAGAGAAAAGGAAAGAAAAGGAAGGAAAGGTGCGGGGGGAGAGGATCTCCCAGTGCCTAGCCCGTTGGCAGGCGCTCCTGTACGAAATTCAATCTCTATTTTTTATGAGAAGTAAACTGTCTAAATAAATTTTATTAGGGGCAACCAATATATTTCCTGGTACTGCCCTTTGTTCCGGTTCCACGTGTGTGTAACAATCTAAAACCTATTTATTGAGGAAAAATCACTGGATCCGTCATAGAAAATCCTTTTACTTTGCTCTGAAGTGATTTCTGAAGACACTCGTGTCAGTCTGAAGATTTTGGGCCATTGTGCTAAAGCCTTTCCTTGTTAGGAACTTCAGTTCCTATGATCATGTGGGGAATACCGTAAATTGTAACAGGGAACGGACTTGACTGGCAGTTTTCTGGCTACACTGGGAAAATGGAAAGATGACGGGGTGTAAAATCCTTGTAAATACATCTCCGACACTGCCCAGGTGAATTCAGGCACTTGACAGAACAGGAGTGCGCGGAAGCAGAATGCGATTAGGGTATTTTACATATGCCCTATTGTAATTTTCTTTCTGACACGCTAAAGTGTCAGCCCGGCTCGCTCCTTTCTCTCCCGCGGACTTCTTCTCTGATTTCCCCCTTCCCTTAAGACGATTTCGCTCTGAAGTCTTCGAAGAAATGATTTAGTTTGTTTATACTGCTATAAAAATCAAGAGCAATAGAAAAGTCATAAAATGAAGCGCGCTATCAATCACACCGCAACATTGTTATTCAGCAGTTACTAACAGAGATTGATAATCCTTTGATTTCATCCCGTTGTTATTACTCTGATGTGTCTGCACATTAACTATTACACATTTATTTATCGATCCGAAACATACAACGACACAGAATAGACGTGCATGCTCGCCGTGCCGCCCTGCCCGTACAGAGCACGGCAGAAGCCGGCTTCTGGCGCCTGCAGCGCCCGGTCATTTTTGCCAGCAGCTACAGCTGAAACTGAACCCCAAACACTCCGTCCGGCACCTGAGCGCTCGCATAACTCCGGCCCCAGGTAGGGCCCGACCCCCCGGGCCGCGAAGGCTGCGTGCCCTGTCGCTCCTGCCGGCCACGGCCCGACCCTCCTCCGGCGGCTCCGCTCCGCGGGTCCCGGCCCTGGCGGCGGCCGGAGGACGGCTGTCGGGAATTTTCACCGCCGGGGCTTCCCCTCCTGCCCCGGAGCCGCAGACAGTGATTTTCAAAGGAAAAAGGCTAAACAAATGAGCCATCTCCACCGTCTGCCATCCACCCAGAAAAAGAGAAAGAAACGGGAAAAAAAATTATCCCGAAAGTCCCACCCCACCTCCACCTCTTCCTTTCTTTCTCCCTCTCTGCAGCTAAATTGTGGCCCGGCTCTGGATTTCTCCCCCTGCTTTTAGCGGCCGTTCCGGGCACACAGGTTCATTGCAACAGCCCGACGTCTCGAAAGCTGGATTGAATCAATGTAGCCTGAGCAGTGAGGAGGGAGGATGGAAAAAAAAAAAAAGGCAGTAAAACTGCCCTCGAGATCGGTCGGCCGGTTCCTTTGTCTCCTTGTTCAGTCGCTGCCGAAACCCCTGCACATCTGAGCTGCAAACAAAACCACCCTTGCATCTGTTCGCATGCAGTATTTACAATGTTTTGCGTAAGTCAATTGGATGGCGAGGATAAAAAAAGCCATTTGCGCTGTATTATTTAACACAGACTTCACTGGGCTCCCTTTTTGGTGGAAACTTTATTTGCACTAAATGAATAATCTTAATTGCATCACTTTTGAATTAAAAATCAATGTTAATCAAGTTGGAAGTAGTAAATATCAGTTTTCATTGTACCCGGGTACAGGGTATTTTTCTTGTTTTGCAAATAAAAATACAAGTCAAATAACTTTAAGAGGGCATTATGTTCTGCTACAAATACAATTGAAACGGATTGTTTAGGAGCGGATCAGAAATGGTACAGAATTTTGCACTTAATTTCCTCAGTTATCATTTACAATAAGAACCTCTTGGCTTGACAGCCAAGTCTAAACAGTAGTAAATTAGTACAAATTTATACTGATTTTACTCTAATAATCGTAATAAAAGCTTATAGATTTGGCACTAATTACATAAATGCCTAATGATCTTGAAAATTACTCTGGTTAGAAATATATTACTAATCTAAACTTTGTTGTTGGCTGGCTTTGAAAAATCAGAACATTAGAAATGGTTCGCTTCACTTGTGCAAAGCACTTTAAATTGTTCGAGTAGTTTAACATATTCAAGAAGAAAATAAAAAGCATTTAACTTTATTTACTGCTATGAATTCCGTTTGTAGGAGAGCCGAACTTGGAAACTTTACCAGAAAAAAAGAAAATTGGGCTTACGGGCTTTTAACTCCCAGCTCGGGAGGCAGCGCTCCCGGGGCGGTGGGGACGCGCCGTGCTTCCCTCCCGCTCCCTGCGTTGCCGTTGTGCAGAGACCGAGGCCGGGTTGGAGGGGAGCCCCGGGGCCGGGTGAGCTTCTGCGTCCCGGGCACTGCGGGACCTGACCCAAGTTTCTTTTTCCCCGCCGCCTCGCAGCCGTCGGGGCCCCGCGGAGGCGGCGGGTGGGTGAGAGGCCGTCGCGGTTGCCGCTGCAGGTCCCATTGCCCGGGACGGCTGGCAAGCAAGACCAGCCCTTGCTCAGCCTTTTACATCCCTCTCTGTGGGCACTGTGCTTGCCAGCCACCCCCTGGGGCCTGACTGGGCCGGGTGCGAGGGTGCACTCCGGGGAAGCATTAAAAAAGAAAAAAAAAAAAAAAAAAAAGGAGAAGAAGAAAAACACAATAAATAAGGGGTGACCTGGAGCGGGAGAAGGGTGGCAAATGTGCGTTTGGAAGACAAGGGGAGAGGGGTAAGGAGGGCGGCGAGGGCGAGTGGAGCAGGGAAGGGAGCGGCGGCGCGGCGCGGGCCGGACCTGGGCGGCGGGAGGCCGGAGCGGCGGGCGGGCGGCGGGCGGGCGGAGCGGGGCGCTCCGGACGCTGACATTTGCAGGCTGCCCTCCTGATTGGTCCCCGCACCGAGCTGCTCACGGGTTCATTGAAGTGTTAAGCACCTCCCCGTCTCTCTAAAGGACATTATAATGCAAGAGACCCCCTTTTTAACCACACACCGAATTTTCTTTCATTTAGGGGATCTATATATATATATATATCTCATATCTTATATCTATTTTAAATAACTTAAGGCCGCTAAAATTTGGGGGGGAACAGCCTTCGCCCTGGAGCGGTGCGCGATGCTGTCTCACGCCGACCTCCTGGACGCCCGTCTCGGTGAGTTTCCCCCAGCACCCCCCCGCCCCGCGGCGGCTGCACCGCCGGCGGCAGAGAGCGGGGAGGAAGCCGGAGCAGGAAATTGACAATTTGTCCCTTATTTTACCTTAATGCGATCTAAATGGGCTAATTCCTTTAAAAGTAATTGTACTGTATTGAAGTTTAATTTGATTTAACATCAAAAAAAAAAAAAAAAAAGAAAAAAAGGAGTATGTAGATCTACAGCGAGTTGTGGATCATTTAATTTCCCTCTCTCGTTTTTATATACATACCTACACGTTATTATCATGATGACTATTATTATTTTAGGACAGATGAGCTCGATGGTATTTACGAAAGAGTTCTGGGTGGCCTTTTTCTGCTCGCCTGCTCGCTTCCCCCTTTCCTTCTTTTCCTTAAAAAAGGAGGAATATCTGTATCTGGCTCTTTATGGTTATTCAGTGGTCTGTTTAGAGGAGCGGAGGGAGGAGAGGGGAAAGGTCTGCCAGGGAGACCGAGGTCCCCACACGTCTGGCAGGGAGGTAAAGCTCCTGGCAGCAGAGCGGTTCGAACGTTCTTTCTTTCTTTCTTTCTCTCCATCTCTTTCTTTTACCAGCTCTCCTGGAAAAAGCCGGCTGAACCCGACAAAACTTGTCCCCCCTCCTTATTTCCCTTCCCTTCCCTTGGTCTCGCAAGGGAAGGCCGGGCAGAGAGCTGATTATTTAAGCAGGACGAGGAGCTGCTCTGTGTAAAGTTTTCTCTCCGCGCCCCGGTTGCGCCGGGCCAGGGACATTGCGCGCCGTGGAGCCGAACCGAGCCGGGCTGCGGGGCTTGCGGGTGGCCGTGGGGCGGCAGGGGGAGACGGTGGCAGTGGCTGGGTGCCTCTCACCGGCTCGGTGCGCTGGAAAGCGGCTCTGATGGATGCATGCCCGACTGCAGGGGTGTGACCGCAGCTCCTTTGCTTCCGCAGGGATGAAAGATGCGGCCGAGCTGCTGGGACACCGGGAGGCGGTGAAGTGTCGGCTGGGCGTAGGGGGCTCGGATCCGGGGGGACACCCGGGAGACATGGCTCCCAACTCGGACACGGTAGAAGGGACCACCCTGCTGCCGGGGGAGGACATCACCACGGTGGGATCCAACCCCAGCTCCTTAGCCGTCAGCGCCAAAGACCCCGACAAGCAGCAAGGCCAGCAGGGTGGCCAGAACCCTAGCCAGGCTGGTCAGCAACAGGGGCAGCAGAAGCAGAAGCGTCACCGCACCCGCTTCACTCCGGCACAGCTGAACGAGCTGGAGAGAAGCTTCGCCAAGACCCACTACCCGGACATCTTCATGAGGGAAGAGCTGGCCTTGCGAATCGGCCTCACTGAGTCCCGGGTGCAGGTATGAGCAGCGATCCCCGCGCACTTCCCTCACCCCCGGCCCCTTCCCCAATCGCACCGAAGACGGCAGGGCCGGCCGGCGGCGAGGCCAGCCACAGCGGGGCTGGCGGCGGGTGTCCTCGAACCTCAGCCCGACTGAGGGGGAGCAAACCCAGACCTAACGCAACAGTTCATTCAGGAAGCCTTGAAACCGGACGTCCCCGCCCCGCTTTCCACAAAAATATCCCTTCGGGGTGTCCTGTTGTCCCCTAGCCGCCCGCAGCTCTGTGGTCCTTGTGGGAGTCGGGCGGAGCCTCCCCCAGCTCCACGGCCCAACTCGCCGCAGGAAAGAGCCCAGGAAGGCACAGCCGGGGAGGGGCGAGTCTCAGCCCTCGCAATAATAGCGCGGCGCTAAGAGGCGATCCCAAACCGCCAGCGAATGGCCCCTCTTCCCGGCGGCGGCGGCGTAGAGGGCCATGGGGCTGTTGCCCCCGGTCGTGACGACAGGGCCGCTGTCCACGGTACTGACAGCCGGGCGGCCACGTCGCGGCCCGGAACGGACGTTCGCTGGAGCCGGCCGGCGGGAGGGTTGGCTTGGGGAGCTGGGGAAGGCACACGGGCTGGTAAAAACGCTGTTCGGTCAAAGGCAGCTCTAGTTGGACTCGCAGTTTCCCCGGACTGCCACTTTTCTAATGCCTAGGGACAGCAGAGATAGAGAGTAACTTTAACGCGTAGCGCGTACTTTGTTCTCTAAAGTACATATATATATATACACGTGCACACAGACACACATGCATTTGCACGTAGGCATATAAGAAACTCTTTAGGCAAATGGAAACCGCGAGACTGCTCCAATACAGCTTTTGTGCGTAAAAAGATATTTTATCGACTTTCTGGGTGAGTCCCTTCCACGGAATGAAATCCTGCACAATAGAAGCACTTGTGGGATGTGCATTCCCGCTCAGCACAGTGCACGGGAAATGCCGCCGCACTTTACTGCAGCCGGTGTTCAAAATTCCTCTCAGCCAGGTTAGCTTCCTCAGCTAAATAAAGACATGTCAAAAGAAATCCTAAATGAATGGTTTTTATGAAAGGAAACAGACTCTGCTCTTGAATGTGACAGAAAAAGCACGTTTGCTTTTCAAAAGTAGAACAATTTGACTCAGCTTACACAGGACCATAATTAGTTTAAATTAAGAAAGAAATTAGATTCACAAATAAAATATAATTGGACAACTGACTCTATGAAAAAAGAAAACGAGGTCTATTAAACTTTATTGGGTTTCCAAAGGTTAATGACACCAATTTCAATATTAGGAGTGTGGTAAATGAAGTAAAATATAAAATATAAAATGGAAATAGTTATTTTCTAACAGCACATCAAAGGAATTCGTAGGAAGAAAGACAAAGTGTTTTAATGGCCTCGGCATAATCTTAAACCAATGCTAATAGCTCGAGACTGCTGATAAAAACAGTTTAATAGAGCGGTAATTTAAATATTTTTTACAATAATGTTCTGTAGTTTAAAAAGTAATCAGATCAACATAACCTTCTTAATTAACACTTCAAAATGATTAACATTATGTAGTCTAAGGCAAAACAATTTATTTAATGTATTTACTTCACAATCCGATGTATCACCGCTCCTTGACCAAATTTAAATTAAATAGTAATTGGTTTATGTTCTTATGCGAGTACTTTACAGTTTTCTTTATAGTTAACAGATTGCCTACACATTCCTTGCAGCATGTGAGCTCCACATTGATTAAGGAATGCTCCAAATAGTTAATTTATAGCGGCCGTATATGTTTTTAAGGGTTTCAGATGCTAGGATAAATCACCACTTTCCTCATTTTAGATCTGTATTTAATGTATATGATACATTTAAATAATTATTAAAGCGGCTGGTGCTTAAACAGGAGTCCAATTCCACGTCTGATATTGCTCTGCTTTTCAGGCTGCTGTAATAAAACCATTCTTTTTATAGCATGCCATTATTAGAAACCAATTTCAGAATTATTTATAACCTCGAATGGCTTATTAAGCAGCAATGCGAGAATCATGCAAATTACACGATCAAATGCAATATAATAAGCATAATCATTAGTCTCTAGCACGGATTAATTAACTTTCAATATTTTATTTACATAAAAACCAAATCAGTGAAATAACTTCTGCACAGTCAGGCTCGCCTTTCAATATTTTATACGAACAAAAATAATGTGCTGTAATTCCATTGACCGTGTTCCCCACAATGGTCCCGTCACCTGCCACATCTTAATAGGGGACAAGCTGAAAGTATTTTCTAGTTTTCTAATAGAATGAGAAATTGCATTTTCTTCTTCTCCCAGCACTATTAAAGTGTAATGAATTCGGCCCAGAGTTCACGGCTGACTGATCGAAATGAACCTGAGATCTGAGCTTTAATACAGCTCTCCAGATTTCCTACCAAATCTTCACATTAATCATCCGCCAGATTCCAATGAGATCTTCATAAAGCTTCGGCTCATGAAAGAAAAAAAAAAAAGAAGAAAAACAAAAGTGATATTGTCTCCCCTTCTCTCTTTCTCTCTAACCCATTTATAGCTGGGGAATTAAATGGGCTATATATTTTAAAATACATTTACAGTATGTCTATATTACTGTAACAGCAGACATCATCAAGGCAGATTTTTAGATTCCAACCTCCATTAGATTCTCACTGTTGTATTAATAATTTTCAGGGGCTAGTTGCATTTCAAAAGGAGCCCAAAGTTGCCAAACGCTAGTGGTTAATGTATTTCTAGAGTTGTCGTGTGCATTTTCAACATCTCCCCCAGGTTTTCCTTGCGTTTTAATCTGTCATGCACCAGTTTTCAGCTGGAAACATTCACATTTTAAAAGCATATGCAGCATAGCTATGAGCTGAGGAGATCAGACCTGATGGAGATTCTTTACACCACCAGTAAACCATGAAACATAAAAAGATTTTGTAGCCGCAATTTAACTATTAACCCTAAAAGATAATTGAACGGATTTTTCGATATAACACTTAGTTCCCTAACGGCTATTCATTCCTGCTAATGGGCGCTCGCCGTTCTCCCTCTGGGTACGTATGTAGCACAAAACCGCGGCTCAGCATCTCTGGCAGCAGCGATCCTCCGAATTCCGAGGGGAGCCGCTTTTTCACCCCTCGCAATTCCCCCTGTGATTTCGACGGTGGGGCGGCGAGATCCACTCAGCCACCGGGGGGGCACCACCTCCCGAGCACCGAGAACATCTTCTGGGAGGGTTTCTGGTTTTTATAGAAAAGCCCCGAACACGGGCGGTTTGCGTGGATGGGTTCCGGCACCAGGACCCGGTCCTGAGCACGGCTCCCCGCCCTGCTGCACTGGGCTCTGCTCCGCTGGCGGCTCGGAAGCGCTTCCACGCAAGGGCAAGAGCCGCGGGCCGGTCATTTATTTTGTTTTTCCGGGGGGAGCCCTGGCTCCTCTCCCGGACCCTCTCCCCGAAGGAGGGAGGCCGCAGGCAGCTCAGTCCCGGGACTGACGTATCGATGGGTCTCAATACAAAAAGTTCCAACAATATCATTAACCGGTGACGGGGACACCAGTAAGGCTGCGGGTGCAAAGAGCGGCTGTGGGGGAGGGCAAAGGCCGGAGGGGGAGAAGGGAGAGACTCGTGGTAGGGTCCGGGCGTGTGGCGGGTCTCGCTGTACCGAGCCGTGCCAGGCTGACTGGCTGGTGTCGCTAACTGTGTGTCGCTGCCCGCCGCCCGCAGGTCTGGTTCCAGAACCGGCGGGCCAAGTGGAAGAAGCGCAAGAAGACCACCAACGTCTTCCGCGCCCCAGGCACGCTGCTGCCGACGCCGGGGCTCCCGCAGTTCCCCTCGGCTGCCGCCGCCGCAGCCGCCGCAATGGGCGACAGCCTCTGCTCCTTCCATGCCAACGACACCCGCTGGGCCGCCGCCGCCATGCCGGGCGTGTCGCAGCTGCCGCTGCCACCGGCGCTGGGCCGGCAGCAGGCCATGGCGCAGTCCCTCTCCCAGTGCAGCCTGGCGGCGGGGCCGCCGCCCAACTCCATGGGCCTCTCCAACAGCCTGGCGGGCTCCAACGGGGCCGGGCTGCAGTCGCACCTCTACCAGCCCGCCTTCCCCGGCATGGTGCCCGCCTCCCTGCCTGGGCCCAGCAACGTGACCGGCTCGCCCCAGCTCTGCAGTTCCCCGGACAGCAGCGACGTGTGGCGGGGAACCAGCATCGCCTCCCTCCGCCGCAAAGCACTAGAGCACACAGTCTCCATGAGCTTCACCTAATGGCCGCCGCCACGTCCCCCGCCGCCACCGCCGCCGCCGCCTCCTGGCCCTGCACCCTCGCGTCGCCCGCCCGTCCCCGCCCGACCCCCGCCTTCCCCCACCTGACTTACCAGGGAGTCGACTCAGGATCTGAAACCAGACGCCAATGGGCTGGTTTGTGGGCCCAGAAACACCCCCATCCCCCCGTACCCCCCCGCACCTGCGAACCCCCGGCGCGTCCCCTGCGCCCCCCCCGCACCCGGGGGCGGTGTCCCCTCCAGCGGCGGCGGGAGCGCCCGGAGACCCCGGGCTCTGCTTCCCTCCCTGTTTCCCTTGCTCCCTCCTGCCGCGCCACGACCGGGCGCTGCCGCCGGCCCCGGACCAGCTCTGCAAAGAAAGGCTTTGTTTGGTTTTGTTTTGTTAGTTTTTATGCTTTATTCAAGAGCAGGATCTGCCGCCGGCCCCCTCCGCTGCGAGGGCGCCGTCTATGGGGGCGGCCGGGCGGGTGCGCGGAGCGGCACAGAGACCCCAGAGAGAATCAAATCCATTTTGATAAAGCATTTACAAGCGAGAGAGATGGAGAAAAAGGGAAAAAAAAAAAAGTTTTCTTTTTCTAAAAGTAAAGCACGCGGGGGAGGAAAATAGGGGGGAAAAAAAAGAGCAAGAGCACTTCCCTTTTCCGGATCTTTGGTTCCGTGACAGTTGAGTTGCCGATCCGCCCCACCTTTATTTACGCATTTATTTACGTTTTGCTGCTATTCTCCCTCCTGCATCTTCCGCTGCCGCCGGCGGAGGCACCGCCGTGCCCCCCGCCCCGCCCGGCCCCGTTCGGCCCGGCCCCGTTCGGCCCCGTTCGGCCCCGCGGCCTGCCCGCCTGCATGTGCCGGTCACCCCGCCGCAGGGCAGGACCGCTGGATCATACGATGTGAAATAGGATGTTTTGTGTAGATAAAGCATTCTCGTTACATACTGGTCGGTTCGTGATATGTTTTAACTTATTGTCTGTGCTTATTTATTGAATTTTGGGTTTCTTAAATGTTTGATCTAATATAAAACATATTACTTGACTTTTCCGGACACGTTTATATCAAGTTAATGTGAATGGATAAATAAAATCATTTTCAGTAAGTGATATGAAAAGATATAGATTTTGATGTGATGTGTGAGATATGAGAGGTGTCTTGAACCGCAGGCAAAAAACATAAAAAACAAAAAAAAGACAGGACTTCCTTCTGTAGGATTCACCAAGTCCTTTGTCTCAAGTTTGGGGATAGTTTGCTTGCTTGAACTTTGCATTGAAGCCTTTCATTTATCACGATTTTAATACTTCATGACTAATAAACTTTTGTTAATCTTTCTGCGTGGTTTGTCTTTAAACCGCGAACTGAGCAGGGAAGCAAGGGCAGGGACGAGAGCGAGGGGCAGCAGGAGGAGGGAAGGGGCTGCCGCGGGAGCGGAGGGCGCTCGGCAGAGGACCTTTCTGCCGTCTCTGAAATGAGTGAGAAGCTGCTGAGGGGCGAGCCCCACGGAAAAGGAACCCCTCGGTTTACACCCGTGTAAACTTCAACGTGAGGGAGAAAAGAGTGGGGGGGTTCGGTGGCCACCGTGCAGCACGGTTTGGGTTTCTTTCTTTGTTTCTTCCCCCCCTCTCCCTTTGCCTCTTTTTAATGCAATGCACTGAGATCTCTTCTCCTTGTACATCAATTACACACCTCTTAATTACACACCTGAGAGTGCCCGGCTCCATAGGCACACGCAGAAGGATCCTTGTCCGCTCCAAAGTGCATATTACGTATGCATATCTAATTTAAAAGAGAAATAAAAGCAGAATAAATTATTGGTGATACAGGCCATGAGTGAGTCCACTGGGGTCACCTGAGGAAGCAGCCCTGCGCCCTTCTGCAGGAGCCTGCTCATGGAGGTGCTGAAACGGCCCAGGATGCTCATCCTGGAGTAGGCCAGGCAAGACAGGTCCCTGACCATAATCCACATCATGGTGATGCCTGGGGTAAGAAGTCGCTGTGACCTGTCTCTCCTTCCAGCCCTCCCTCTGCTCCCAAGTGTGGCCAAACAGTTGCTCCTGTGGACCCAAGCTTAGCTCTGAGTTTGGAATTCAGGATCAGTTTAGAGACCAGCTATCAAAGAGGTTGGCACAGAGGGTGCCTATGGAGCAGGGCTGGTCAATGCACCCACAGCCCCTCTATCCCACAGGTGCCTCTGCCTGGGCCAAGGGAAGCGTTGGCCCACCTAGATGTCCCTGGGTATTCTAAATTGTACAGCGGTGCCTCCCCCATGCCGTGGCCCACCAAGGAGACAAGAAGTCTTCATGTATGTGCAGAGGAGCGCAAAACTCACTCTATTTCTTCCAAATGTATGGAGGGTTGTTTACAAGCATGTAATTTTTACAGTTGCTTTATGTTGCTGTAAGCAGGACAGCTTTATGATGTAGGAACGCCATAAAGTCTACTATGGAAGATCTTTAAAAAATATGTGCTTTTTAACGGTAGAGGAAAATGCTCTCTGTCTGGGGGCAGGGGATTGAGACACAACCTGTAAGAGCCTACTCTTGATGCTGAATGCTGAAGCTCTATGGAAGGGTCCTTACAAAGGTCCTTTGGCGTAATACTCATTCCTAAAACATCCATCATTTCCTCCATATTCTAATGCAACTGTTGTCCTGGTTATGAGCAAAGCTTTTTGATCCTACCCAACTTTGATACAATATTTGTTTCCATGGCAATAGATCTTCTTGTTCTGAGTCCTGGAGATTTTTGAAATTATACATACCCTTAGCACCAGCTGAAGCTTTGCAACATAAAGCATCTAAGCTGATGCTCTTATGTATTTAACATGGATGAAGTGAAGGGGCCTCAGGTTTCACTCATACATGTTACAGGTTGTGTGTGAACGATTTTATTACAAAAATCTCACTCACGCTGGTGTTAAGAGATAAAAATTAAACCACACTGACCAGTTCTACCTAACAACATGAACAGCTTTGCTTCATTCACATAAAGTGATCAAAATAAATGAGTGAATTCCATACAAATTGAGAGGGAACATTTATGCTGAATAACAATTAGCCTATTACTGACTAAGTAGCTAACACCAGGCACTGGGGCTGCTACAAGCTAGGCTTTTTTGCTTATTTTAAGATACATTTTAGCTTTGAGCAATTCCACCCAGCATGTAAGTTGACTGAGATTTACGTTTTTATGTATGGATTCATTTCCACACCGGCACATATCCACGTAGGTTTACTTCCCTCTAAACACAACATCATCCCTAATGTCTAAGGAATATACATAACGATAATGTCACTGAACCTTTCATTTGCTCTCTTGATGAAATGCTTTGACACTCTCTCTCTCCTCTCCTCCTCTCCTCAAATCCCTGTGGAAGGCAGAATCTGCTCTTACCTGCTGCTGGAGATTGCATTCGCTGAGCAATTACTAACATCAGATGAAAGTTTGTGCAAGGTAAAGGATCAGATAACATTGCAGCAGGATTATATTATTGTACTAGCAGCAATGATCCCTGCTCCTGGAAATAAAAATGTGGTTTAATTTGTGTTGTGGTCTTTAAATTTTCATTTTTCAGAATAAAAATCTCTGCACATGAAAATGTATCTTGCAGTAATGGAGGTATGGCAGTTAACCTGTCAGTTGAAAGTATGTAACCTTCCTTTTCTCCTTTTCATGACAAAGGTAATCTCATCTGAGGGCATTTATGTGAAGAAATAACAGCATGGCATGGTGAAACCACTGGCTCATTAATCCTGGCATCTACTTCCTGCAGGGTTTCTTGATTAGTTAGATTCATTCATCGGGTATTTTGGAGTTTTTGATTTCTCACCACTGGCTAGGTTCACTGAGTTCAGGCTAAATTGAGCCAGAAGCAATGTTTATTAGTAATTTTGTAATACAGGCTACCCTAATAATTCAGTACAAATATCTCATCTGAAATATATCCATTCACCCTAACACCTAATGCAGTTTGCAGCTGTGTTCAGAGAGAACCGAGAGAACACAAGTGATTGGGCATGTATTTTCTAAATTATTAATATGAGAACTAATAGAAAACTCTTCTTCATTTCCAATGCTGGAATTAAGATCCCTTTCTTTTTTTAAAGCAAGCCCTGACATGGAGGCAACCACCCCCTGCCTGCCATTAAGGCTGAGCTCAGTGGTTGATCTGGGAAGCATGGCCTCTTCAGCCTTTCAGCAGAGACAGAAGAAAGAACAAAGGAATTTCAGTTTTTCCCCATGTGTGCTACAAACATAGGAGAAATCTAAACGCTACAAAAGGAAAAGGAATCCTTAGGAATTAGCATACTGTAGTATCACAGAACTATCTCAACTGTGTAATAGCTGTAATAGAACTACAGCTTGGACAAAAGGGACAAAGAAACAATGATCGTGATCCAGCAGTCTTTAAAGCCCATGCTGACCTGGCTGTAAATTCGGAAGATGTAGGTATGAAGATTTGTGAGATTTGCGCTCTAAATTGTTCTGCCAGAAAGCTTTCCTCCATTCTATAAACTCTCTTTTCTGAAAGAAGTAAGAGGACCACACACAGACTGTGTTCAATTGTCTGACCACAGCTTGTGCCACAATGGCCCATCCAGCCATAGGTAAGAGCTGGGGCCTGAGAGCCCGTTTGACTTTATGAACCCATGCAATGTACCCGGAATCTCTGGGAAAGACAGCTGACAGCCGTGGCTTAACTTAGAGAAGCAGAATTTGCCTCGAAAGGCATACAACCCATAGGCTCCTTTAAACGTCATGGGCTGATGATCCCCCATGGCAGTGATGCTGTGAGAGGAAAACAGAGGTGGTGTTGGTGGATGGGGGAGAGTAGGGACAGCATGGTTTTAATTTGTCACCTCCTCACAACAAGAATAGCAGCAAGCGCCAGAGGGGCTGGTCATGTCCGGGATGCGGTGGGGGACTCTCTTTGATCAACTGTCATCCTCTTTTATTTGAGTAGTGCTCAAAGAACTGCATTAATAGCCACATAAGGCCCTCTGTGAGATTTACTACTACTCCTCAGGGAAAAAACACAGGAGGGTGTCTCTCTTTTCATGCTTCTCACAGCCAGGGCTTGTGCCCAGATGAACTTCTCTTTGTCTTCCACCTGGGATATTGTACAACGGCGCGCATGGGAGGTCGCATCTCTTATTTGCCAATAAATTGTGCCTGCTTCAGCTTCTCCTGAGACCACCTTTGTGGCTCAAGAGCTCTGCTTCACCTTTACCTTGTATCATTCATCAACGCTTATACTTAAATACAGTTTTCAGAGCTAAAATTACACTTTTATGAGCTTTGAAATCTGCCAGAGGAGACACACTCCTGGGGAGGTAGGAATCCAGAGGTGTTTGTGTAGGATTTGCCACTGGAGCTTACGCAACTGTTCTGCAGAGATCCTTAGCCTTCTTCGAAGGTCGAGAGAGAAAATGCAGAATATGCTTAATATACTGCCTGTGAGGGTGACGTTCTCTCCTGACCCCCATACACAGTTTGTGCCTTGGAGTATGACGTTTGATTAGCCTTTTCTCACAGCACTGGAAGCATCATGGTAGTGATCCAAAAAGTACTTTGGAAAAAAACAAACTATGGACTTTCTTTCACTGACCTCCTGCTACAGTGAATTTCATAAGCTGACGGTGCACCCTGTAAGGACACATTTCTTTTTTACTGGTTTCAATTTATTGCCCTTTAATATAATTTAAGTGGCAGCTATGATTCCCTGTGGCTCTTTTACAAGCTTTTAAGGTTTATTTTTTTGCTAACTTTTTAAAGAACATTTCAGAATGACTATGAGCACCATCCCCTATTTTTGGCATCTCATAATTAAGAGGAAGCACCATTCCCTATCTTAAGGTATAAACATTATTTTATGATGAAATTCCAATATACTGAAAGGCTGTGATATTGAACTTTCTGCCTGATATCGCAGTCTGGGCAAAACAAAATTTGACTGTATCATGAGGACTCCTCATGTCATTGTATACAGAGGTTTTGCTTGTGCCGCAGTCACAGACAACGTAAGTCAATGATATGCCAAGTGAGTAGAAGACATGATATTTGAAGGGGGCATTATGTGGTCTAGCTGTTCTTTTCCATAGACAGCCATTACACAGTGCTCTTTGGTGTCCCCTGTGCTTTCAAGGCCAGGAAGCACTCAGGGAGTGCCTGGAAGGGAGGGGGCTCTCATTTCAGAAGTGGCATTTGGCTTACAGGATTATATTGCAAGGCAGACATTCACAGAATTTGGATTTATAAACAAAACCAAGTGTAAAAATATATTTCAGCAGCTACACGGCCACAAAATGTCACCAGAAATTAACCAGCTTTGCTCTTTCAACTGGATCACAAAATGAGAAGTCTACAGAAGGTCAGACATATAAAAATGCATTGAGATGATGGGAAGAATATTAAATTACTAAATAAAGAATTACACTTGGTACAGTTAGTGACTCTAATCTTTGTGTCTATTATAAGCAGTAATTAACACCCACAACTGTATTTGTTGTCAGCTTGTGTTCTTATCTTCAGGTCTCAGTAGCAAATAAATGACTTGTACTTTATTCTTGAAATTTTAATTACTATAAGAAACACTCAAAGATAATTCTGCTATATTTTATGTTACTGTCACTTTGCCCTTTCTGCTTTAACTCCTGTGCAATTTCAAGCTCATGTCTGCCAGAACTGTGGCAGGAGAGATCCCTGCCAGTGTGGGGAATCCTGCTGGGCCCTGTGGGACCCCACCTAGGTAGGCACAGCTACTGTGGAGATGCTTTCTGAAAGATGTGGGATCAGAGCTGGTTGCTGTGGCCTTTGATTGTGTCTCACACCAGAAGCTGCTGCCTCTGAACCACGCTCATCCTGTGGTTCGTATCCTCACTTAAATCAGACTTTTCTCATTTCTGTTGGAGATTATTTTTGTTTTGTCTACAATAAATTGCTCTAATAGTTCTTCATTCATTATCTTCTCCTCTCTTAGCCTCTCCAGTAGGGTGTAGATCTGTGGATTTCATTCATGGATGCTATAGTCAATCAATTACCCCCAAAACATAAAGCCAGCCTATTACTTGTTGATGCCTTCCATACACATCCTTCTTTATGTTATAACTTTGGCAGCAGCTGGTTACACCATTTCTTGGTAAATGAAAGCATGCAGTGCTGCAGGTATTTCTTTTTGAAAAGTATCTAAGTGTCTTGGTACGTAAGTCTCCTCTTCAAAGTAATGTAGGCTGCCAAGTTCCATCAATATTAATCCTCTTGTTACTTTCACTAGCTTCTTATCAAATTCCACAACTAGTTCAGAATTTTCTTCTTTATCAAATAACATCCTTCCAACTGTTCTGCCCAAAGTCTCTACCAATACAGAGTTTTCTTCTTTCCATTATTTGCACTGTTCTGATCCTGGCCACCTTTGACATTGAAGTTGCCCGTTGTTCTAGAGGTGCTCTATCTACCAAGCCATAAAAGGTGCTCTATCTACCAAGCCATAAAGTTCCATCTAGTTGTTAAATCTCTTCTTGATCCTGTGTTTTACCTCAGGCTTCCAAATTAATTTATGAGTAAGGCAGTTTGGGATCCTTTACAGGAATGATTGTCTATGTGCCTACTTCTGCTTTCACTGATGCCTCTAACGATTTTGACACATCACACGCTCTTGTTTTTAGCCTTGTGAATCACACCAGGTTGAAAAAGGATTAAGCACACCATCCCTGGCTGTGATTTTCACCTTCACCTTCAGCGAACATCATGTGTGCCACTTCAGTGGTGAACCTCCATGAAATTACTTTGATGCATCCACTAAATGATGACTTTGATGCATCAAATGACCTTGATGTCTTCTAGAAGACCTAGAAAACATATAGGTCTTCTAATTTCCAAGCTGGCAGAAAAGATTCAGATGAGCTGGCACTTGACCTATCAGCAAACTGTTTAGCGGCAAAAGCCTTCCTCCTTGTATGTACTGAGACAAATACCCTGCCTCTTGTCAGGGTCTGTGTAGCAGTGGAAAATCTTGATGATGTCCTGTTTGCCTCAGCACAAGTTTCTTGAGAGGCTGCCAGGAAAGCAGCTTGACTGGAAAGGCAGTCAGAGTCCCTCTTGTGCTCTAGCTGAGCTGTGCTTGCCAGAGTAGTTGTGTGTGATGCCAGGCCATCACTTCCACAGCTTTTGAGAGACTAGCCTTCTCTTGTGAATACCTATACGAGACGCTTTTGCTTACTCCTGAGTCTTCCTTCCTTTTGGTACAAGAAAACAACACATGAAAGTTTCTCTCAGTTTTGCATTCCTGTGGAAAAATACCCATAATGCAGCATGTTGTAGTGACCTACAACATCCTGCACTTTAACACAGGCAGTGACATGGTGGCAGCTGGAGTGTTCCTGAGTTTTGTTGCATTGCTCTTTCAGTGGTCTGCTTTACACCATTATCCAAGAGAACAATGGACTTTACCAAGATTTATAGCAGCACTTCTTCATTTGCTAAAGGTGGACTTGTGATTTCAACACATTCCCAGTTGGTTTGTGTGCCTGCATCAATGCAGTTGGGGGCAATTTTCAAGGTAGTGGTACCTGAAAATCTTCAAGCCTTATGTTGGAGTTGCTGGTGCCCAGGCTCTACAAATATTAGATTCTTGGGTTGTGCATGGGTCACTGGACTCTGGAGGCACTCAGAAAATCCTCAGATACTCTTGAAGTTAATCAGTATTGGCTGAATTCAGACTGCAGTTTATAGTGGTTTGGGGAGAGGACAGTAGGCACAAGAGCTGGATAACAGGCCTTCACAGCACAGTGAGGAGGCCCTGATCCTCTTGATCAGGGAAGTGGGAAGCCAGGTTGCAGCAGCCTTGTTCTAAACATCCTTTGCTGGCTTCAATTTAGTTACCAGAGCACGTACAAGTGTCCCTGTGCTCACTCATGGCATACCTTTGCGGACTTTAAACAATAGGAAATACAAAGCACCAGGTTTTTAGGTTGAATTTAGGTCATCTGTAGATGGCTGGGTGTGACTTGGGTGCCGTTGCAGGAATTTGTCTTGCACGCTGAAATCCAGCACCAGGGCTTGGAGTCCAGAATGCAATCCCAGACACGATTCACAGGCCTAGACTTGTGTTTGGTGAGTAATAATATCAGTTCCAGAATCTTAGCATGGTTTATTTGCTGGTTATATTAGCATGTGAGCTGATTCACATTGCCACAGAAAACCCTTGCTTGCATATGAATGTTATTATGCTATCAACCGCTTCCGATACCTCACAGATTTTTTCTATTTTCTCCCTCCTAATCTATTTTTTTAGGCCAACAACCTTGCTTCAGTGCCAGCATCTGCCTTTGTAATAATGTAACTATTTACTGCATCATTGTGCTGTACTCTCATTTCATGTTGTCACACTCTCCACGACATTATTTGAAAATTGTCAAAACTCTCAGTGAGAAATTTCTACCAGAGGGGAAATGAGAAATGCAAACGGTGCAGCCTGGTTACCAGGAAGAGGCATGGAGACTGAAGTCATGCTGTGCCTCTCCAGTGTGACCTCCTTCAGGACTCAGGCTGAGACACTCAGACCACATGTGCTGGAAAAGCTGATGTTTGGTTTATCTTGCCATGTGTGCTTTCAGCATAGATGCTCTGAGTCCCTCTGGACATCTCTGACTTGTTTCCATCATCACCCTTTGTGTTCTTCGGTCAACAGAGTTCACTACTTTCTCCATCAACAAATGTCCATGCAATGATCAGTGAATTGTTATAAAACCAGGAATTGTTTGTATTGAGTTATATCTCCAGGACTGAGAGGGCCTGACTTAGGCCAAGTGGCTTTAACTGAATCAAATGCACTAGATAAAGGAGAAGCAAAAATAACTTCAGTATATTGAATGAGGTGCTTGTTGTCAACTATCAGATGTTTCCCTGACCTCAGTCCCCAAGCAGCTCTACCTATGGCTGCTCACAATTGCTTTGTCCTTGTCAAGGTAGTCATTAGCAGTACAGCAACACACTGAGTTTGCAGTGCCTCGTCGAAGCCCTCCCACTGCATGGCCTCTGCAGGCTGTGCAAGGCCTGTGCCCAGGACTTGCTGCAGCCATCTTGCTCAGGGTAGGGAAGAAAAGGTGTTTTGGGAAGAATGGTATGTTTAAGCAATCATGAGTTTGGGGCAGTGTGGCTACACAAGAGTCCATCTCTAGGATGGTGCCCACTGTTTTCATGCTGTTTTCCAGCTTCTATCCCATGTGCCCCAGAACTCCACCAGCTCTGGGTGGAGTTAGCCCTGAACCAGGCAGTGTCTGCTGAACTACTCAGCCAGCCTGGAGCAGGGGACGCATCTGGCACAGATACCTCCCTGCCTGCCCCAGTAGCAACATGTACCTCAATCTCTATGAGCTGACACCAGCTGGAATGGATGCATTGAGTCCATTCACACCTCAGAGGTCAGAAACGTTCCTCTTCAGGTGTTACACCAGGGTCCTTCGCTGAACAGGTAGAAGATAACAAGCCACTGCAGAAGATGCCGCCACAGAACGGATCTGCTCAACCATCACCAGGCTGGCTGACACTTACTAGTGTCTGTGCCCCTGGCTAATTTATTTGTGGAATTGTGCAACCCGTTATTCACAGGGTAATGTGCTAGCAGTACATGGACTGCCTCTCCTGCAATCAGTGGAACAAGAAGTCTCCAAAACAAGAGAGCCAAAAGTCTGCTTCATAAATAAACAGCTTAAGCCTGACCCAGATAGAATGTTCTTCAGCTGTTTCACAAGCTTCCGGCTAGAACAAGGTAATTTATTTCTGGACCCAGCACTGAAGGGAATGAGGGCCATCTGCAGGGTTTGTTTTTTAAATGTAGTGGTACACATTTGGAGTCTGTCAATAAAGAAGCCAAACGCAAACTGGCACTGTAGCACGTACCTAAGGCATGTCTGTGTGTCTTTCTCTATGTAATAAACACAATATTGTGCCAAGCTTTATTCCCTGTGGTTTGAAAATCCACCCATGGAGTTACATATAGTCCCATTTCTGACATAGGACAATACAGGACTTTTCCTAATGTTCATGAGGAAAACGTATACTACCAAAAATTACCCCCCCTCAACAAATCCAAACAGAAATACACATGGAGTTACTCATAATTTTCAGCCAAATCAACTACCAGAATGTTGTCAGAATAAAGCTGGTGTAATTTTCTAAGCTTTGTTTGGCTAATCCAGTAGGGCTACTAAATATTGCCAAGTATTAAGGATGTGAAGTCAAAAAGATTTTTTTCAGTTCAGCTGTTCTGAATGGCAATTACATATTCTGAACAATCATACAACTTCTTTAATCAAATGAGGTAATATGAAATTGGCTAGATTTTCCTCAATACTTTCAACTTCAGTGAAAAATAGAATAATTAAACTCTCGGTACAATGACTTTCAAACCTCTGCTCACTCTCAGCCCCCTCTCTTCTTCTGTCTCTGGATAATAAATCCTTATGAAAGCTGCCAAGACGACTGAGACAGGTTGTGAAATTGTTTAATAATGTTGACTCAAGTAGTGACATCATTTGGAGACTTTTGGTTTTCTTGCAAGATCTTTAGAGACAACTGAGAGCTGCTGGATATGATAGAGCACATACATGCCCTGGCAGCAGGAAGGAAAGTGTCCGCAGCAGTGGGGAACTCTATCCCCCCATAGGGATCAAGGTGAGTCAGCACTAGGTGGAGGAAACATCAGCAGGAAGGAGGAAACCTCCTCCTTGCCTCATGGCCTGTCTTACAGGTCCTTCTTTGAAACACTTCTGTTAGGAGAAGGACATTGACAGATGAATTAATGCCTCATATTTTGGAGGTCAGGAATGGCGCCCAAACCCCACGTGTGACAGCCCAAATGTAACTTTTTAACGTGGCTGGAGAATGAAAACACTGAGGAGAAAGTAAACCCCACAGACCCAATTGCTTTACCCATTCTGAGAAGCAACTGCTGCATTAGGCTCCAGGTTCTTGCTGATCCTGTATGGAGTCAGCAATTGGACTCCAGGAACACTTGTTTTACAAAACTGATAATTTCACCAGGAAGAGGCAAATCTGCTTTAAGAAGGAGATAAAGAACAAGCCCGTGAGGTTCGTTCCCACTGTTATGCTTTTTCATTTGCGAATGGTTAGCCTAACCTCAGTGAAAATTATCAGCGTGTATCTCAACTGGCTGTATGTTGGAGAAGAAAATCACTTCTGTTGTTCCTTGTGCAGGAGGAGGTGTGAGTCTGAGCACCCGGGCTCCAGTCTGAGAGCCATGTCGTGTTTCAAAATGCAGTTCAACCCCTATGAAGTACTGCAAAATAACAAACTCCCCAAATATCCTATGGTTTTAAAAGTATGTATCTAATAAATCTGAGCATTATCTTTTTAAATGAATGTAAAAAGTCTGTCTCTCAAAAGCTCGGCTGTAATTCTAAGGACGCCATGGAAAGAAGAAAAAAAAATTACTAGCTCTGGTAACAGATGTGAAATTACATTAGATAAATATAATCATTAGTTTCAGTCTCACCCTGGTTAATTTGTTTGTGGAAATGTGCAACCCATTATTCATTAGGTAATTTTTCACACATTGATTAGAAAGCCATGTCGAATTGTGACCCAGCACATTGGGGTTTGCCTATCTTGCAGTGAACTATATTGCTTACAATAGTGGAAATAGGGGACAAAATGTTTATCTCAGGCTGATTTTGTGCCAATAAATAAAGTAAATCAATAGCCAGTGAAGTGTGAACGACATTTCTCTGCTGTATAATATGGTTTTGGGGGCAATTTGACATGCTACAAGGGGAAACAAGGGTCTTGAACAGAAAGGTAATAAAAGCAAATCATGCTGGTAACTGTTACTGAAGTCCTGTATTTTTCTCTACATGGGCCGCTTTAAGATGAGAAAAATAATGCACATAACAGTCTAAAACC
The DNA here is from genome assembly GCA_039720435.1 of Amazona ochrocephala. Taxonomy (NCBI): domain Eukaryota; kingdom Metazoa; phylum Chordata; class Aves; order Psittaciformes; family Psittacidae; genus Amazona; species Amazona ochrocephala. The sequence continues at coordinate 90,894,213 of CM077909.1, read as the reverse complement.
ACCAAGACACTCCCCAGCTTTGTAAACATTGAGGATTGAATCCAGATGTGGTTGAGAGAGGGACAGGTCCCTGAAAAATCAGTGTGCCCATGAATGCCAGCTCTGCGTTCAGATGGGACCCTGGGCTGTGCTGGCAGTGCTGGTGCTTCCCTAGCAGCACTTGCCTCTACTAGCTTCTTCCCTCGGTAGCTTCCTTTCTATGGGGTTAAATTCTGAGGCTATAAATAGGTTTGTGTCAAATCACAGAAGCAGTATTTCCACATCCCTGTGCAGAGACTACTGGAGCACGGATGCAGCTTATTTTACACAGCGTGTGCTGCCTGTGTCAACGACTGGAACCTGGTGTGTTACACCTGTTTGCACTGGCAAAGAAGGTGAAGTCGGTCCTTCATTACTGTTGCTCAACTTTGATATTTTGCCTTTGCATATCATATATAAGTAAAAAAGGAAAGGAGAGAGAATTACACATTTGTAGATGGTGCTGCCAGTCTGTCTTTTACACCCTTGCCAAATTGTTCTTCCTGAAAGACAGTTTGGGCAACATACATACATGATCAGTGCTTTTACACAAGCACCCATGGGGGACAACCTTACTGCGCCCACACTGCTTCTTGTGCTTCTTTAGTCAGCCAAACATAAATGGGAATAAATCAAATTCCTTTATTCTTTAATTTTTTTTTTTTTTTTGGTGTATGTTGGCATTTCTATAAGAAAGAGAGTAGAAAAGAAGTCACAGCGCAGTTCAAGCAAGTCTTCAGTGAACTCTTAGAAATTAGTCTCAGCTATCACCATGGCTAGTATCAGGAAAAAAGACACATGGCAAACACAGGGCGGATAGCTTCTCCAGTAAATTTCAACATAGGATCATAGAACAGTTAGGGTTGGAAAGGACCTTAAGATCATCGAGTTCCAACCCCCCTGCCATGGGCAGGGACGCCTCCCACTAAACCATGCCATCCAAGGCTCTGTCCAACCTGGCCTTGAACACTGCCAGGAATGGAGAACACACAACTTCCTTGGGCAACCCATTCCAGTGCCTCAGGAACCTCACAGTAAAGAACTTCCTCCTTATATCCAACCTAAACTTCCCCTGTTTAAGTTTGAACCCGTTACCCCTTGTCCTGTCACTACAGTCCCTAATGAAAAGTCCCTCCCCAGCATCCCTATAGCCCCCCTTTAGAAACTGGAAGGCTGCTATGAGGTCTCCACGCAGCCTTCTCTTCTCCAGGCTGAACAGCCCCAATTTTCTCAGCCTGTCTTCATACGGGAGGTGCTCCAGTCCCCCGATCATCCCTGTGGCCCTCCTCTGCACTTGTTCCAACAGTTCCATGTCTTTCTTATATTGAGGACACCAGAACTGCACACAACACCAAGTGAGGTCACACAAGAGCAGAGGAGAGGGGCAGGATCACCTCCCTCAACCTGCTGGTCACACTCCTTTTGATGCAGCCCAGGATACAGTTGGCTTTCTGGGCTGCAAGCGCACACTGCTGGCTCATGTTCATTTTCTCATCAACCAACACCCCCAAGTCCTTCTCCACAGAGCTGCTCTGAATCTCTTCTCTGCCCAACCTGTAGCTGTGCCTGGGATTGCTCCGGCCCAGGTGTAGGACCTTGCACTTGGCATGGTTAAACTTCATCAGGTTGGCATCAGCCCACCTCACAAGCATGTCAAGGTCCCTCTGTATGGCATTCCTTCCCTCCAACGTATCAACCAAACCACACAGCTTGGTGTCATCAACAAACTTGCTAAGGGCGCCCTCAATCCCACAGTCCATGTCACCGACAAAGATGTTGAACAAGACCGGTCCCAACACGGATCCCTGAGGGACACCACTCGTTCCTGGTCTCCAGCTGGACATTGAGCTGTTGACCACAACTCTTTGCATGCACCCGTCCAGACAGTTCTTTATCCACTGACTGGTCCACATCCCCAAAGCAGCCTGCAGTTGTGTTACCTGTAATACCTGCACAGACCTTCACAGCATTTGCAGCAGTCCACATAAGTTAAAATACAAAATAATCTCAGTCTGGAGGAAAAGCAGTGTAATAACCTCAGCCAGGCCCACCTTTCCCACCCTGGTGCCCATGGCTCTCCGTGGGTCTCAGCTTCCTCCTGTGAACACCCAGGCAGTTACTTCTGCCCTGCAAATATGGACAGTGCAGGGGCTGGAGCGAGCTATCACCCATCTCCTACCTCTAAATGCTGGTTAATTGAGCTGAGACTCTGTCAGCCATTAAACTGAATTTTGGCCAGTGCAACCATCTAGGGTGAGATTGTTCCTCTGTCACCCCAAAGGTGATTTTGTGTTTTCCAGTTCCTTCCTTCCCCACACTGTGTCCAGGGTGGAAAGTCCCTCCAGAGCCTGCGCCAAACTAGCAGAAAAACTGCTGCAGTAATGAGATCTGCTTGCTGAGGTGCTAAGTAGTTTAAGAGAAGGCGAGTTGTTTAAACAGCAGGTTGTAGAAGGAAAGTGGGTTGCTCTAGAGAAACCCTCAGAGTTGGGAAGTGGGCAGTCCTATTTCCTTGGGGCTCCTGGCAGTCATTCATGGGTGGCATGGTCCCTCTGAAGGTGGTTGCATGAGGGGGCAGCACAGAGACATCCATGCTTATCCAGAAATCAAGGTCCTACAATCGAATCGCACACTCAATCTGCTGAAGTTAGAAAGGATGGGGCTTCTGATGTATTTTAAAATAAAAATAAATAATTGATATAATAAAAAGAATCAGTACATCTTAATATCATTTAAAATTGGCTACTAATGATGGTAATTTGTGGTTTTCACAGAAAAAAAATTAAATTGTCTGAAACAGTTGCTACCTGAACATCTGCAAAGTAATAGAAAAACATGTCTCTATCTAGAAGAGAAGAATCTCTTCTAACACCAAAGGGGCAAGAGCAATATCTCTCTGTCAATTTATAAGGTGCCTCTGCCTGACATTTTAAGCCTCAGATGTTTTCTTTAAAATACAGATTAAAATAACTTACATTTTTCCACATAATGCAGACTGCATTAAGGTAATTAACATTTAATTAACAGCAGATTTTCCTCAGCAGGTCAGATTGCGAAGGGCTCACTGTTGTTGCCATAGAAAGTGGAAGGCTGGGCTGTTTGGTTTACAGCAAAGGAACAGCTGTGTTTGAGCCCTGACAGTCTGAAATCAACCTGGGTAGGATATAATGCTCCAAAGGACATGGAAAGGAGAGGGTGGTGGTTCTTGTGGCTGTTAGTGTCACAGAGACCATCTCAAGCTGCTGGAGAATGTCATCTGCTTTAGAAATCAGTGTGCTGTTATTGGGGTATTTTTTTTAATTGAACTGACAGTAGAGCTCTAAAACTGCTGTAAGCACTCAGTAAGCTAATTTAACTGTTTTCCTCTGGTATGCTTTTTAATTGCATGAACAGAGCAGTGCAATTACTTATCACAGTTTTCCTTTTCATCTTTTATTTTTGTTGCTCCTCTTTCCTTGAGATTCTTTACTCTTTCTCCTGGTATCCATTTGGGGCTCATTATGAATATTATCCAACAATAGATAGATGCACAAATTTCATTAAGAAGTGGCATTGTTGCTCTGTATTGAAAGCTGTTATCAAGATGGTGCAAACAGTATTTGTAAAGGGATCTTTAAAAAGGACAGAAATGCTGAAATGAAGATAACAAGATAGATGTAGTGAATCTAATAACAGAGACTAATATCTCCTGGGGAAAATGGAAAAAAAAAGCAATCTCAAAGAGAACTTGGAAGAGCATGGGGGCTCCCAGAAGGTGGTGAAGTTTGCCTTTTCTCTTCAGTAGGCACAAGACAAGGCTCTGAATGACAATATTGGAGAAATGCAATAGCAACACCAACTGACTATTTTTCAATAGCACAATTCAAGTCTTCATGCTGGGGAAGGATGTTATCCTGATCTGCTCCTAGGCTTCAGTAATTGGAGAGAGAGCTGCTCCTACAGCCCAGGGCAGTCAGAGAGAGAAAGCTTCAGAAAAAAACTCCATTACAAATTATTTTGGTTGTGGTTTTACTCTTTACTCCTTTCCAGAGAGAGCAGTAGATCAGCTTTCCATTTTTGGTAACAGATTTTAACCATCAAAAGTAAACCATCTGTCCTGGTGACTTCATTAATCCCCAGACTTGCATATGTTTTCTAGAGAGTCTGGTAAGGAAGAGCCACAGTGCAGTGACAGACCTCAGGGAAAGTGTGACTCAAGGGATAATAGATATATAACTATCTGTATAATGCATATTGTATACTCCCATCAAAGGGTGTGAATCCAGATGATAATTTAGACAGAGAAGCTTGGTAGTTGCTGTGTAGATGTTGTTCTTCCTTAGATTATGGAGGAGACTTAAAGAAACACAAGGTACATGAAGAAGCTAGTCTGTTGAGGGCACAGGTATGAGCAACAGCTCTGCTTCTGTGGGCAGCACATCCAGCCTGTCCCAGCATGGCCCTTCAATGGTGTTATCTAACACTATGGGATGTCGTGGCCCAGGAAGCTGAAGGCATGTGGCTTAGACAAACCCAGATGAGAAACACAGAAATGGAAATAAGCTGGTGCTTTTTGCCTTCCCATGTTTGTCCAGGAGCTGCACTAAGGAACTAAACCCAGTGTATGTGCACCCTTTCATGCTGCTCCGCCTTGGGATGCTCTTGGGAGCGCTGTAGGGCTGTGCGCGTCCTCTTCTGTGGCCCTAGAGGTGCAGCCAAGAGCACGGCTGCGACATCACTGTATTCCTGGGAGCCCTCCAGCTCCTCTCTCTCCACCTGGAATTTCTTCTTAGTAGAAAATTCTTCAAAAAGAAAAGGAGGACCAAAGTGATTTAACACTACATTTTTCTTCACAAATAGCATGAGTTTGTGTTGCTTGGACTGAGGGCAGTTGAGGGTGTTGGCGTTCTCTGGGAGCCAGTGTGGCTGCCTGCAAGGATAGCACTCTCAAATTGTGTGAGGAGTACAACACAGTGGGAGACAGCAGATTTATTTAGGTTTGCTACTGGGGGTAACTGAAGGAAGGTGGGAACTGTCTACTGGTGGAAATACTGCAGTGTAAGCAGAGGAAAGGGTTTCTGGAGCCATAACTCCCCCATGCTCAATCGTGTTAGGCTTCTCACTAGTGCAAGAAAAGGAGCTTCAGAAATCTTGCTGTTTGAATAGAATCATAGAATCATAGGATACTTAGGGTTGGAACCCAAGTTCCAACCCCCTGCCATGGGCAGGGACACCTTACGCTAAACCATGTCACCCAAGGCTCTGTCCAGCCTCGCCTTGGACACTACCAGGGATGGAGCATTCACAACTTCCTTGGACAACCCAGTCCAATGCCTCACCACCCTTAAAGTGAAGAACTTCTTCCTTATATCCAATTTAAACTTCCTTTCTTTAAGTTTTAATAACAAATCACCCCAAAACTACCCTCTACAGAAACACCCTGTACAGGGAGGAGAAGGATCATTGAGGTCTAGATAGCTTGATTGTCTAGCGCTTGCCCTCCTCCCACAGTCAGAGCAGTGTTGCGTCCAGGGTGTAGGGCTTCAAGGCACCCCCAGAAGATGCCCTCTGAATGGGGGTGAACCACTGGAAAGAGTGCAAAATACTCCTGGACAGGTTCAGTTGCTTCTGAGCTGGCTGTGTAGGGCCCAGATGTTGTAAATTGGTTGCCATGCCTTGTCTCCCACCTTCCCATTTTTCTTTTGTTTCACTGTTATTATAAAAAATTGGTAGATGGCTAATATTACAAGTCCAGGGCAAACCTACTCATACGTTTATTGTAAGGACATTTAAATATTTAAAGCAGATGGTTCCCAATGACCTTACATGTCTCCTTTATAAATGTATGTACTGTCTTATAGAACCATCTGCATCCCAATATGCAGCTCATATGTTTCCAAGTGTTTCCTCGTTAACCAGCAGAAAACTTCATCTTCCGTCTGACATGAGATAAAGGCTCAAGCTCAGTTACAGTTGTGCAAAGCAGCACCCCAGCTGGGAGCAGCATTTACCCCATGGCAGTGAGGTGTTGGTGCCTCACACTTTCCATTCTAGCAGATTGACAACAGTAGGATTTGGAGCGTGCCAAGAGAGCGAGCCTGGGAAGTCCAACAGGAGAACAAACGACCTGCAAAAGCACAGTCACTGATAATGACAGGGCATACGCATTGCCTGGTGCACCTGCACTGCCTCAGCAAGGCTTTCTGCAAAATGCAAAGCCATGCAGAGCAATGCATTATTTCCGGGCCCCCTACACCAGCCCTGCGCCTTGCTCTGTTCTCGTACAGAAGAGCAGAGCTAAACTAGTAAAAGCAATTTTCCGTTCTATGAGGGACCCAGGGGAGATGAGCTCTAATCTTGTGCTTGTCTCACAGTCCCTTGATTCCTTGGACCAGCAGCCTTTCTGTGCAAGTCTCCACTGTGCAGAGCTGCTCTGTCATTAGAGCAGTATCGTTTCCTCACTCCTTTCGAAGAAAAATCCTTTAATTTTTAGGACTTGCCCTGTGACTGGCTGTGTGCTACCTGCACTTTTTTGGTAGGAAATAATCTTAAAGAATTGTTCATAAAATATATATAAGTGGCAGGTAGATGGGAAGTGGCATGCCTCTAATTTAAATTTCTATTAGAAAAAAATACAGAAATGTATCACATGAGGAACTGCTAAGAGTTGTATGGAATATTGTGTTTTAAGACCTACTGTAGATCTATGTCGGTGCCTGTGAAAGAGAGGATAATTAGTGCCCGTACTCTCAGTCATATCAGACTAAAGGTAATGGGGTGTAAGAAATGGTTCATTAGGCTCTCTCAAGTACTTTTACTGTGTCCATACTATTTATACCAGCAGAAAAAATTCAATGTCTTTAAAATCAAGTCAAAGCATTCGCCTTAGATTCTTCGGTTTAAGAAATAACATTGAGTGATGATCTCTTAAAGTCAAATGGAAAAAAAAATGTACATAAAAAAACCCCTTAAACTGGTTTTATTAGCATTCTGTGTCACTCCAATGCAGTCTTCATGCCTATGCAAATCGCAGCTCCTTCATTTGTGCTTCCCTCCATATGTTTAGCTTGAATAGGGGAAAATTTGTGGACACAGGAGGCAAGAGGGCAAACATAGCATTTCTTTTTGAAAGAAACACACGTATGGAATATGATTTGCTTTCTGGTCTGAACAAAGGGGTAAACTGTGTGGAGAACAGCAACAAATGTAAGAGAATGGAGAGAATGACTCATAAAAAAGGGTTAAAAAAACAAAATATGTGTAGCTTGGCTAAGCGGGGAGGACAGGATGGCATGCTACAAATGTTTGAAGGGTACAGCTATCAAATGAGGGTGGGAAAGTTATTTAGGCTGACAAAGGAGATATAAGTAGGAGTAATAGGATGAAGTTAACAAACGAAAAATTTAGGTTAGGAATCAGGAAAAGCTTCCTGACAGCAAAATGTATAATACAGCTCTGGAGCAATTTCTCATGGGAAGCAGAGAAGCCCCATCACACAAGGCCCTGTGCATTTAAAACTAAATTGGAAAAGCATTAGAAAATATAAGCAGAATAAAATATAAGGCACTTTTCTGTGCACTGGAGTCTGGACTGGATAATGGGGGGCTGCTCCCCCCAGCCTCTGTTTCCATTTTTTTCTGGTTCTTTGCTAACGATGTGCCATTTGTACTTTCTAGAAAAGTAACTAGCACAGCAAGGGTAAATTTGGGAGTCAGTCTATTAGCATAAATTACACTATATATCTACAAGATAATAAGGGCATAGCAAAGACACATTGTACTAATACTGCATGCAATTCTGAGTGCGCTTTTGAACATACCTCATTTTTTGATTTGTAGTCTCGGGCATCTCCATTTTGAAAATCTGGCCCTAAGTAGGTGCTTTGTCTGCTACCTTTGCAGTCTCTGGCAAGGACTGAACAAGCTGCATTAGAAACCATACACTCCACATGTGGAGTGGGACACTGCCAAAACCAGGTGTGGCGCACCCACAGCTCCCACTGGCTTAAAGGGGGAGTGGTGGTGCTCAGCACCTGTTGGTGGCAGGTCTTTGCCATGGCTCTCGGGTCAGTGGCTTGTGTCGCACAGGGCTATGGAAATGCAAGGCCAGCAGTTTGAGCTTGGCAAGCCCGGAAAACATTTTGCAGGGGTAGAAGGTGAGAGCAGGTTAGCATGATGCTGTGGTGGCCTAAACTTGTATCCCTTTGCTTTTGAGCACCAGCAAGGGGCTGCACAAATCATTCCAGTACCCCTGGGATAATATGTTTTTCAACTGACCTATCTAGAGCACAGATTGGCCCACTGGCCATATTGTATAAAGACAGGTAGGACACTCAACTCTTTAACATACAGACAATGAACACCTGTACCCAGAGAGAATACACAATTAAGGCATCCTGATTAATCTGATATCACAGAACAGACATACAAGGGGGAGTACATACATCCTGAAAGAGGTAAAGAGTAATTTTCTACCTATGCAAAATATATAACGTGCATTTAAGTGCCAATTCAAACTTTGGATGTTGCCACCTGTTCTAAAATTGCCCTGTGAAAATATTATTGGGAGGTTTAGTTATACTAGCACCATAAATTGCCTTTGTACACATTTTAGAAGACGTGGTGTTTTGGTCTTAGGAGGTTCAGGTTCTCCTCACATAAAAGAACAACTGCATCTTGGCTAAAAACAGTTTGATGTGAAGATGGGAGAATCTTACAGGCATTTGTCTTTATGTAGACACAACTAAATGGTAACCCGTAACCTCTACCCAGCAAAGTGTTTATGCATAACTTTCAAAGTGTAGGGACCAGGTCATATGTTTCAGATGAGCTGTGCTCCAGAGCTTTCCTGGTGATTATGATTGTTATGAGCACAGGCAGGCTTTTGTGATGAGGAACTTCAGCATTTTCCTGCATTTCTTCAGTCTTTCACAGTATTCTGGCTTACCCTGATAATTTAGGTTTATTAAAATCAGCCTCTGCAGCTCTCACAGAGACAGAAGAGATGCTCAAAAGCCTACCAACTTCAGTGTTTGCTGGATTTCTCTTTTTCTCCTGCACTAGCACCGCAGGACCACACTGTAATTACTTTGTGAGCTGAGTTTGAGCTTTCAGCACTCCCTATGTTTGATGTTTGCTCCTGGAAAACAGACTGAAAAATGGTTCATATATTTCATATTTGTTTAGAAAGCAACAACGTCTCCTCTATGCGGAATGCAGAATGAAATCTGCCCTCCTGTGTTAGCAGGAGAAACATTTATCAAATATTTGTTGAAATTCCAGTGTACGCTTGCTTTACTCAAAACCATTCTGTAAATCAGCCTGCATTTGTATTACTTCTTAAAAAATTCTCCTCCATCTTGTGGAATTGCTTAGGGGGACCAGTAATGAGCCAAGAGCCTGCTGTGCCAGGCCCTGTGCAAAGAGAGAACCAAAAGATGATGCCTGTGTGGAAGAGTCGATACTGTTTTATATGTGAGAGCACCAAATGATGCTTGCACCATGTTTACTCTGTGGGTGGAAAACTCTGGGGTAATTCTTGCTGGCACCAGGTAAGTCAGGTGCCTTTGGCAAAGGTAAGTCAGATCCTCCAGAAGCTGTAAAAGCAGGGAAAATGCCAATTGAGACTGTGCCCAGCGCAGGGGCATAGCACATCTCTCTTCTCTTCTGCGAGGAGCGCAGCACTCTTGCAATCATGCAGAGCTGCATGTTGCAGGTGTCTTCCTCACCCTGCCGTGACTCATTTCAGTAAAGCAAGGCATTTCTGCACAGAAGCACCCTTTGTAGCAAACTTTTAACCCATTTCACAGTTTCAAACAGGGCACCTTTGAAAATAAATCACTCTTCATACACCACTTATTGGCTGTCTCTAGTTACACTTCCCACCACCTCCCCCCCTCCAAAATTCAGGGGAATTCCAGAACATTTTGCAATTAGCTAAGGATTATATTTCCTTATTTTTATTAATTTTATGTAAAGTGGGATTTATCAGTGGAGCATTCATTGACACTGACTTCAATTTATTCTGATGAAACTGACTGACATCTGCGTGTGCTGTTCATCAGTCATAATTTGAACCATTCTTAATTGCATTAAATGTAAATTAAGACATTCAATTTCAGCCATTATTTTTCATAAAACACTGTGAACTGAATTTTAGTGGGTCATGAGATCTTACATTCAAAATAAATAGGGTAAATTTGAAACTTACCATTGATGTTCATATTTCACCCTTTGTCGGCTGTATTTCTTTTGTAGCTTACTAGATTGGAACAATTAATTTTCTCTCTGAGGGGAACATGAATGACTAAAGATGGTGTAGATGGGATTTTTAACAAATGACTTTATCATTTCTAGAGCTTGCTTGTTACCACAATGTATTAAATATATTAAGAGAAAACGCAATTAACCTTTCATCTAAACCAAATAACAAATTAAAACAGAAAACACAAAACATGCCAGAATCAGCCCTCTGATTTTGAATTCACAAGGCTATGCCGCTGGATTCATTTCCTGAGTTTTCTATAGGGGAGCTTTGCAAAACCTCTTCAGCAATGAGGACTTGGGTCAGGCAATGCTCAAAATAACAGAGGATGTGCAAGCTGCCCTTGCTGTAAAGGAGGGTGGTGTTCTGTGAGTGGGTTGCGGACTGTCTGGGCAAGGTCAGATATCTCATATTTGGAAGTTAAGACCAAAGTCACTCTTTGAGGGCTTTAACCAGCAAACCCCAATGTTCAATGTTGTGGAGGCGATTTTTAAAGTCAAATGTGTTTTGCTGCAGATCAAGGGCTGGTCTGAATGCTGTGTCTTAACGGAGGGAGCATACCAGGCAATCTAGCTTTTTGTTGGAGTGTGGCAGGACTCAACTGGGTGCTGAGCTGTTTGGCAGTATCGGGCTCTCAGTGAATGGCCGCAGGGTTTCTCTCTCTGGTTCCATGCTGCAGATTTGGATGGGCAGTTACCCACCTGTTTGCCACCTTACAGTGCAGGACTACTGGCTGGGGCGGGGGGGGGAGGGCATGTTGGTGTAATTGGGTGTCTGCACTGGTTTAAGCCAAACAATACACCCATTTGGGACAGCTTTCCAGCTCAGCTTTAGCATCTGCCTTGTTGCTTCTCTAGGCTGTGTGCCCAGAGGGTGCTGGTGTGAAATGCTGCTGCATGCCTCCAAAGCCAGCTTTCCTCCCAAACCACTTAAAGGAAGACCCTGTTACACAGCTAAAGCCCTTGCATGCCCCAAATCAGGGCTCTACTTTGGATTCATTCTTACAACTCACTGAGTAAAGGCTACTCATGAGGCTACAGCTCTTCAGGATGGAGTGCAAAATGTTGTCCAGCAACAGGGGTGACCACAGACCTCCCCTCACATGTGTAGTAAAATTTCATGTAACTATTACGTATGACATTCACATTCCCATGCCAGTTCAACTGATGGAGAATGAAGTGCTGCAATAAGTCTGGAGATGGGTAGTGATGCAATCATTCTCCCAGTTTCTTGCTATTAATATATGTCTCTTACTCATTTTTAAAGATAGCGTAAATAGAGTACTGAATATAAATGGCTTTTGTAAGTCATTGAGGTCAGTGAAGCATGTCATTGTTTGCAACTTGAATTCCATGAAAGCACTGACTAGCTGAGAGGCACACTATATATTTTTCTCATAAATAAAAAACACAAACAATATTCAGTATGTTTAATGATAATTATAAAATAATACTGTGTACAATGACTTTCCAAAGCCAGAACTAGTTGTGAGTGCTTAATAATATGACCTTACAGTGTCATCTTTAGCGTACGTGATGCCTATATGCCTGCAATGTATAAATTATTTCTCTGGCTGTACATTAGCAAACATTTGATTATGATTTATTTTGGGGTTCTCTGAAAGATGAAGTAAGTTCTTTAATATTAGCATTACTAATGATTTTAATGAGGCATTAAAATGTTGCAGTATTGTAGGGACATTTTTCTTTTTTAATATTATTTCATTAATAGTTTACATGAATGTTAATGTTAAATTGATTATGGAACCTGAAAGAGTAATCCACAAAATGTCAAAGTGCCATTAACACAATGAAAGAGCCCTCCAAAGGCAGGGATCTGGTAAGAGCTAATGAGATATCTCTATACCACGTAACACTGGAGCAGCTTTTTCTAAAAAATCAAGACTGAAAATTAGGTTTTAATATCCTTCACTTTGGGACCCTCCAGCCATTTCAGCAAGTGCGTGCTCGGCCTCACACACACAAAAAGCCAGCTCAGACCCTGGTCCTAGGGACTCGCACAGGATTTGGTGTTATGTATATGAACCTCAGTTAAAAACTCAGAAAAGCCGCCTGCTAAAAGATTAAAAATACACAAAAATGTTTTCGAGAAGACGTGGTGACTGCATTACCCAACTATTGACACCTCTGCATAGTGGATCAGCCATAGGGATTTATGTTTCATGTGCAGTGTACTGTGTATATTGCTCTTCAGTTGAGCAAGAGGGTGCGATGAGCACTTCTAGCAAGTTTTGCAAGGCAGAATTTTAGCTAATGCTCTGTTTTCTCACCCCAGAGGGCAGGTGTGTTCAGAGGAAAACACATGGAAATATGCTGCGTTATAAAATGTAAATAGCAGTAGCAGGTAAGGAGGGCTGGGAAAGGATCTGACACACATCTGTGAGGTTGTCCACTGATTCACAGATTTGGCAGCTAGGAATGTTTCAAGACTTGTCCCACAGCAGCTCTGACTTTAGCAAGTGGGACTTTTGCAGCAGATGAATCAAGATCTCACTGACCTTGGCTGCTTTAAAGGGGAAAAGTTAATGTAAAGACGAAGCATTCTCAAACAATTTATCTATGTGTTAAGTAAACCCGTGCTTTCACATGCTGTCCATATATATGTTGAATTTCTAATGATATTTCTATTGTGGCTGGGGCAAATAACATTTACTCTCTAGATCTGATTTCTTCTATATCATAAGAAGAAATTAAGAGGTGTACTGGGTCATTTTATGCTTCCTCTCTAACTTAGTCCCATGCTATGGAATATATAAGAGTATCCAGGAATGCTAGTTTGTGTAAAAGCATCACATTCACAGCAGAGACAAAGGTACATTTTCTTCCACATGTGACCGCCACTACGCGTGCCTGCTTGCAGCCTCCCAGCAGCCTGTCAGCTCATCAAGTCTTGACTACTGATGTTCAGCAGTCATTTCCAGGATCCCAATGTCACCACCAGGACCAGCTTTCTCTCTGCACCTTTCAAACAGGAGTGGACAGACTTTCAGACATCTGAGGGTTCTAGCACCATGGGGACAGCCCAAGGACAAGGTGCCAGGGCAGGGGATGTGGCCCTCAGTGCTTCAGCATGAAGCGTGCTGAAAGCAGTCTGGGGCTTTGGCACAGCACAGTACCCTTTGCTGTCTTCGAACAGCATCCTAAAAACACTCAGTCCTTTTATTATTCCAACCAAGACTAAACTTCAGGACTGAACTGTTGAACTTCTTGTGGTGTCTGAGTTCAAGTGCAGAGGAGAATTCAGACTTTCTATGGTGCTGCCAGATGCTGGCTCCCTTACGGGTGGTAAGGGAGCTGAGTGCCCAGCTGCAATCTGGACATAGGCAGGGTGCCCGTCTGGCAGCTCTGGGCGGTGTATGATTTAACAGCTCCAGGTGTTCCTCTTCAATGTCTTCCAAACGACGACAGTGCTCAAATGAAGCCCACGCAGCAGCAGGTGCTGGAGGGAAAGCCTGGTACTCCACAGCCTGAAGCCATACTGTGCCACCCTCATACCTCCAAATCATCTCCCTCTGAGCCAACACTCAGGCTGAAGCTGAGCAAAGAGCTCAGCCCGAGGTGGGACTGATTTTCTCACTCTCTTGTTCATGTAAGACTCTTGTAGTCTGGTAATGGTAATTCGTTAGCCCAACAACTCCCTTAGGGAAAGCGCTTCTCTGCCACACATGAGGAAACTGAGGCTCTGTAGCCTATAGATTGATCCTGCTTGTCCTCCGTAAAAACTAGTGAAAATACTTTCATGGGCCAGATGAAAAGACTACAGGTCCTCTTCTGTAGGTCTTTTCCTATAGATGAAACTTATAGAGTACCCATTATTGCTGGAAAGAAAAGGGGTTGGTGAAAATTATTCTAAACCTCTGTATTACAAAATTTCATAGTGGATGTTACTCCCTCTACCTTCCCATGAAATTCCTTGGTTGATTTCAAAATTCATATACACGGAATATCTTAATTCAACTTCATCATTGTTTTGTTTTGTCTTTTTCCCCCATAAGCATGAAGTCTGGATTGAAAAAGGGGATTGAATAATTTTCTTTTACCATGGCTTGCTTGTGTCCCTTTGCCTGAAAAACTGGTTTAACGTAGCTTCACCCAGTACATGGAATGAAGTCAGCAACTTGTGCTAAGCATCACCCTATGGTCAGAGTGCTCCTGGGTTTCAATTACTCCTTACTTCTCTTTGGGGTAACAGGCAGCAAAACACATTTTCAAGCAGCTTTGAGAAAGCACTTCAAGAGGCAGAACAAGGAGGCAGTGGTCTCTTTCTTTCCTTTCCCACCTCAGAAATCAGTGATGGCAACCTTACTCATTAAATTAACAACTTAAAAAAGCAGCTAAGTAATTAATGAACAGATCATTTTCCATTAATAAGCAGATGAGCAGCTGAGAGAGAGCTAGTTCTGGCTTGTAAGAAGAATTCTTTACTCCTCTTCAAGCCCATGCAGAGCTCTTCTTTGTTTTGATTTCACTCAGGAGTTCTGTGCAGAAGCTGATGGTATCATCTGATCCATTATTATACTTAAGAGGGCATATATTTATTGTCCCATTTATTTATGTTATCTGAATATTCCAGCTTGCATCTAATATATGGAAATTATGAATCAGCTTGATATGATGTTCTGAGTGCAAGGAATATGTTTATCCTGTAAAGACCTGTTTTGTTAAAAATGAGTGATAAGGTTAATATGACACTAAAATGCACTGCATTACTCCCTACACTGCTGGCACAAACCTAATGGCCTCTCCCTGTGCTTGAAAGTGGAAGAAACTTCCACCAAGCCCAATAGGAGATTTTTCCCTATGCAGACACCACTGGTTTGCCCCTTTATCTGTTCCTAATATTGGTGAATAAGCAAAGAGTTAACCTGGAATCCTTTGCCATTTGCAATCTGGTGTGCTGATTTCCTGCTAGGAGAGCTCAGGGTGAATTCATTTTCATCTGAATATGCCATTAAAGAACAGGATTTATTAATGACTTATTAATGCAGACAGAGTCACACTGAACTCCAGTGCAAGTCCTCTAGGGTTTGACGGAAGTACACAACTGCTTATGGGGCATGTGGTCTGTATAGCTCCTGCCATCAGATGTGGATATATAGGCAATATAAAGTATTCTGTTTAACAATGTACACTTATATTCATTACCACTCATAATAATGAAAACTTCCCATTTACAGTGACATTCATTTACTGCCAAGCGTCAGCCCAGGCAAAAGATCTCCCAGTTCACTCCTGTATATAATCTCAGAGTCTGTCATTCACATGTAGAAAACTCAGCTCTCTATTTAGCACAGTGTTGGTGAAAGATAGACATTTACAGGGCCCCTCTGCCCTTGAGCTGTTCCATTAGTGCATGGAAAGCACCTTGCAGCC
The DNA here is from genome assembly GCA_039720435.1 of Amazona ochrocephala. NCBI lineage: Eukaryota > Metazoa > Chordata > Aves > Psittaciformes > Psittacidae > Amazona > Amazona ochrocephala. The sequence goes on along the minus strand of CM077909.1, from coordinate 90,878,563 downwards.
TGTGACAAGCGCAGCAGATCGGCACTAAATCAAAAATCAGTGCCAGCCAGGGATCTAAGCCACCATGAAGGTCACAGCCATCAGCTGCATGCCATCTCAATCCAAACAAAACACACTGGATACAGGGGGATTTTCACTACTCACAATAGGAGACAAACATATCATGTTAGAGTAATCCCCTGATAGCAGTGAAATCATAACTGACCTTTTAAATACTTTTGAGTATTTAATAAAAGTTTGAAGATGGGGAAAAAAGGTGTTGGTAATTTTTGGGTGCTTTTTAAAATGTAACTGAAACGTTGGCTCTGTGCTGCAACAACCCAACATGTTAACAAAGAATTTCTCTCCTTGTGCTGGGAGAGCTTGTATGTTTTAAAAAGCTCATTAATTAATTCTCTGTAATCAGGTTTTCCCCCTAAATAAATGCTCCTTATTCAGTGTTATTTTCTCTATTGAATGCTAAGAAACTTATGGAAGTATCCCGAAGTGGTTGGTTAACCTGGAAGAGATTTAAGTGAAGATATAGTTGTGCATTCTGTCTTTCCTAAAACTGTAACCCAAAGCAACATTCAGTTGTGTACAGTAAAGCAGCACAAAGCTAAATGAGGGAGAAATACAGGGATGGAAGATTGAGGTTTAAGTAAGGCAGTCAAGGTAGACTACTGCCTGAGTTGAAAGGAAGTGAACAGAGATCAGATGGCCAGGATCTGATCTGACCAAGCTGTGTGCCTCTGTCAGCCAGGCTGCAGGAGAGGAACAAGGTGTCTGGCAGTTCTGTGTATGAACCCTCACACTGGTACAGACATGCACGGGCTGATCTCACTGGGGTCCTGCACCATGGTGCCCATGTCCTACATAGCTCTCCATCTTTTCTCAATAGAAAGTGGTGTCAAAAACTATTTCCCTCTAAAGGAGTTCTCGGGATCAACAGCACAGAGCAGAACAGTGAAGGAGTATAGAAGATAAATAATTCCTTCCCCTGTGGCCACCAGTGGGGCTGGAGCTTGGGGTCTCGTCTCCTCCTACAGACACCTGACCGCAGGGAAGGGTGGGTTGACCTGCAGTGGACCTGAGCACAGTGGTCTATGTTTGGGGTGCCCTGGCCTTCTGCAAGTTCCCCTAGGTTCACAGAGATCTTTGGGAAATTGGAGGACTTGGGAGCTAAACCGTAGCACTGTTACATTTATTTTGCCCCTTCTCTTTGGACAAATTTTGGAGTAGACTGCCTAAGTGAACTTCGGAGAAAAAAGCCTTCCCTTTCCAGGTCTCTTCCCTCAGGCTTTGCTCAAGGGAAGCCCTTTCCTATCCATTCCCTTAGGATGAACTATGTGCTCTGATGGAGTCTTATTTCCTCAGAACTGATGTTCTGCAGCTGAAAAGAAAAAAACCCAACCAAATATACTGCTTGTGTGTCTGTGGCATAGAGGGTGTGTGGAGCTCAGGATGGTTTCTCTTTCTTCATTATCCTAAACTGCAAAGCTCATATACAACTGTGTGAGAGGAGAATGAGGCCCCCTTAGAAATCAAATGACAGGAGAGGGAAGGTAGAACTGCTTCCCCTCAGAGATCTCTACCTCCAGCTTTGGGAAGGACTGTTCTGTTAGAAAAGTGAAACGTGTAAAACAGAAGGAAAGACCCTGAATGGGTAGTATAGAAATAACATGTATGCAATCTGCTTGAACAGATCTGTTGAACTATGAAAGCTTATTTTAGCTATGGTATTTTAGCCTTTGTCAGACTAATTGGCTGCATTATTAATTATACAGAAAGCTAATTTAAATAAGATGCAAACCAATGCAATGGGTCAGGCTACAGGTTAATCAGTGCCCAGCAGTGGATACATTTTCTGAAGAAAAGAGTGTAAGACACAGGGCATATACAGAAGTAATCCCTCCTGTACTGTTCTTTTATGGCTCAGTCAGATGCTAAACCGTCATGTTTAAAAAACATCAATGGACCTACCTTTCATGCGACTACCTGTTCCTTTCCCAAAACTATTTCAATATACTTTCCTAAATAAAGATGAAAGACTTGCCAATATATTTCAGGCAAATAAAGGTTTCTCTTAGAGCAGAATGTTTGTAAACATGAATAGCCTGTTAACATCACATTGCTGCTCTAAATGCTCATTTTTTTGCATTGAAAAAATGCACATCCACGTATATGGCCTGATTCATAGGTAAAATTTTGTACAGGTCATATACATCTTATTTTTGTGTCAAAATTATATATGTATCATCTATGTACTTGCACACACAAACACGCACAAGAGCTCCATAACCTGTCGCAGGCTTTCCTACTACCAGGTGCCAACTAAAGGCAGCGCATTTGAATACCACGTGCTGTGAGACCACTGCGAACAGAAGGAAACCCGGCGGAGTTTTCCTCCAGCGCGAGAAGTGCCGGGGATCGCGGAAAAACCCCAAACCGTGCCGGGAAAACGTGCGCTGGGGACGGCCGCCACCTGGTGGCACCGGAGGCGAGCCCGGAGCGGGGGACGAGGCGGCGGCTCCTGCGCAGGTTTTTCCGCCCTTCGGCTGAGACCCAGGGTGGGGATGTTGTTTTCCCTGTGCCAGAGCTTTCAGTAAGACCATGACCACCCCTGAACGGCATTACTTGGTTTAAATGCTCCTCAGCGGCGGTTTTGCAGACTCTCAAGCGACGGAAGCGCTTGAAAAGTAGCCAGCATGAACCATCCTCTCCTATTTGCTTTTTCTGTTTCTTTTTTGTTAATAAACTTTTTGTATTCATTATTCATCGGGAGTCATCCTGAGAGCGTGGTCTCTTTAAGCACTCTGGCTTTTCACTTAATGCATCCCATCTGCTTCTGAAATAGATTGCAATAATCCGTGTTTAATGTTAATCAATGTATTACTAAATATGCAAATTATATTAAAAGACGTGGTTTAAAAAAGCTTTCATTTGTAAATATGGTAGCTTAAAACAGGAAGCATATCTAAAAGCTATTTAGATACAGTAGCCTAACTCTAACAGTGTGGCTGATTTATAAAGCGGTTTGCAAGTCGATCTTTCTCCCACAGGGGGATATGTAAAACTGTTGCATATCAGATTTTGTTAACATCTGATGGGTTACTGCTAACAGTGTAAAAGCCTAATATTCACAACCATGTCTCTTATTTAAATTAAAGCAAACTTATTCCAGCTTTCTAATTTTTGTGCTCATCCTAACGTATGAATTTACATGAAGAGTTTACGAATCACAGTGAAAGCAATTTGAACAAGCTTTTCAATCAGTACTACATCTTAGTGCCTGATTTAGATAATTCATTGTCTAAGGGACTCTTCTGGCCTCTCCCTCTCCTCTCCAGGGGCTCTGGTCAATTAAGCTGGCTGTCACTGAAGGTGCGGCCATGGTCTCCCGCTTCAGCATACCACTTTGCAGGAGGTTCCTGTGCAGACCCCTTGAGATGCTGCTCATCATGGTGATGCTCCCATCACCAGTGTGGCTTTGCATCCCAGCTCACAGGGGACCTATGGCATTGCTTGTGCCACCGTGCTAGACATACAGTAGAGGGTCATTTGCACTCGTTGACTTTCCATGGGACGGTGGTGTTGCATATTGTGGAAGTGTGTGTGCTGAAAGTCTCCAGGCAGGACACAACCTCTGCACCCAGCATCATGGAAAGGAACCACCTAATGAGGAGCACTGAAGAGAAGATCCATCTGGGAAGATACCTGATACCCCCAGTGGACAGACTGCTTGATGAAACCATCTCCTCTCCATGGTGGAGCAGTCCTTCCTGGAAGACTCAAGGTACCGCAGGCACCAACAGGTACAAGAGGGAGCTGTGACCACTGCAGTACTTGCTCTTACTGAGACAGAGGGGAAGCCCATGAGGTGCTTATCTCCATGGCTGGGGCTGCCTGTGTGAGAGCAGCCACCGCAAGTCTCATCCTTCTCTGAAAGTGGAAACAACTGTCTTCTGAGCTTAGAGTTGTCCTCCAGCTGACAGCGTTTCCTCAGTTTGCATTTAGTTTGCCAACATGCTCATTTCACCATCCTGCATTACAGAAAATCCTTGATGTTTCAGAATGTAAGTTAACCTCTAAACATAGTAATTTGAAAGGCAGCTTACCTCCTACCCTGAAGAAGGTCATGTCATAACAGTATGTGAAGTAGTTTCTGGTTTGCTTTGCTTTTTATTGACCTTTTTTGTTTGTTTGCTTTTTTTCCCTGTTGCAGCTTTCTATGAAGCAGCCAGTGAAATTTACTGAGATGTACCAGAGAGAAGGACCAGGAAGCCATTTTATCATAAATGTACCTGTGCTTGACAGGGCTCTCTTGGGCCCTTACATGTTTGCTGTAGTTTCTACATCCTTGAGAAACAGGGCACCAGTCTGAATTAATCTGAGACTAAAAAGAAGTAAACCTGGGACAGTTTTGACTGGACCTCTTCCAAATGACCATTTGATGACATACTGCGAAATGTTCTATGGCTTTGCTACAATTTTTATGATTAAGTGGACACAGATGACTTAGCAGTTAAGTTTTGCTCCAACTTTTTTAGATGTCCTGAAAATCAGGCCTGAGTATATGTGTGAGCGAACTTCCTAGGAGCTAAATGTGGGAGCAGGGTTATCAGAAACACTGTCCAAACTGCTGAGTTCCACGTCGCTGTATATGTGACACTAGTGATACACCTCGGTAGCCATGCAGCACCATGTGTCAGGTAGAGAGGGGGAGCAAGTGTGAGTGCTACTGATCTACTGTTATGCTTTTACGTTTAAACATATAGAAGCATCCCCTTTTCTTGCCCTGTAAGCTTAATAAAAGTATTTTGGGAGATGAAAAGCTGAGCAGTAAGTAAAACTTCCTACCTTCTCTTGGAGAAGAAATAAGAAGGACAAGCATACAAACAAGATTTCAGGAGGATGCAAAATCTGTTGGAGGAACAGCTGGGTTGATAGCTATGCTTGCCCACATGGCATGGAGCTGTGAGGGAAGGTTACATTGATGAACTAGTTGTTCCTAAATTTCCTTGTTGGTTCATTGTGCGTGGCACTTAGGGGATTAATAACACAGGTCTAGGCACTCCTGAGGGCACCCTGGGCAGGGTGGCACAGACCCCTCTGTCCCTCTTGGTGGGCAGAAGCCAGATGTAAGCTTCTCTCATGAGGTACTTTTCACTGCCACATAACTGTAAGTTGAATGTCCACTTCTGGTTCTGAAGTAGCAGCTTTGTTAGACTTCTCATTCGCAAAGCAGTGCTCTTCTCTCACATCCTATAGCCTGGGGTTTTCCCTCAGCCCTCTGGGGCTTTCAGTTGTGGCGTTGTGTTTGGTGACTGAGATTGCCCTCAAAGTATTTTGTTTTTAATCTCCTCTAGTCAAATTGAAAAGTTAAAGTATCAACTAGGTCTGGAATGAAGATCCTTATTCATAGAGGATTTATTGACAGTACCTTTGAAAGTACTGTTTAATATGCAAGGTAAACAAATTAAAAATCCCAGCTTGTGATCCAAGGGCATTCACAAATTAGAAATGACCCCCTGCCTGCCCTGAGAGTGATAATGATGTAAAAGCTGAGAGGAGCTGAAGTCTCTTGGGAGAAGAGAGTGGGTCAGAGGAGCTCTTGTTGAATGTACCAATCTGTTTGGCTTTGACAGCCTCTTTGTCTAACTTGGGAGACGACAAGGGGAGCTGAGCCGTCTGGCAAAGGTGGGGATGTCTGCCTACATGGAGACGCAAGTTTTATATATTCTTCATTTTGTATTCACTTAGCAGTTGGTACCTCTTGGCTGCCAGAGACAAGGGGAAAACATTTCCCACTGCCTGAAGGGGAAAACATTTCCTACTGCCTGCAGCTACAGGGAGAAAGAAGCAGCAGCCTGACATATCAGGAAGTGTGACACAAGAGGGGGCTTAAATCACAAATCAAGTAACTCTGTTTTGCTTAAAAGAAATTTTAATCACAAAGGCTGTCTCTAACCCAGAGCTGGGAAAGCAAAAAGGTCATCCAGTAAATTGTGCGTCCACATCTCACTCAATGAGTCTCATGAAGAGCAGAGCACAAGTGGTGGCAGCATTGGTATCAACTGCAGCAATACATTGGTGTGATCTGAAGACTGGGCTGGGTGTCTTGGTGCTGCCAAGGACCATGCACAGGAGCCAGTCTTCTCTCCAACACACACTGTCCCTTGGCCTCCAAACCACACTGCTGCCCAGGAAAGCCTATCTTGTCCTTTTTTGGTTTGCCCAGCTGGGCTGTTTTGGGGATTCTTATACCTTGCACAAGAAGGCAAAGCTCTCACCCCAAGGATGCATGCACAATTTTCCTTGACTCTCACAAGAATTTGAGTGAATTTCTAGCCCCACAGGAACAAAAGAAACCCTGTGCCATCAACTGCAGATAATGCTAAATGCATGCCAGATGTATATCCAGGTGGATAACCATGGAAATACAGATAGATGTCTAAGAATTGCAGTCAGGGAAGCCTGGCTCTTCTTTGGCTGGTGTATGACGGAAAAAGAAGAATTTCCCTCATCCTTTTCCTTTGCTTCTCTTGAATTCTCACTTGGATACAGAAGTGACCCAGCTAAGATACCATGTGGGTGTTAAGTACTGCTACAACAAAAAAGGAGTAGCACTTGCACAAATGTAGCACTTGCAGAAATGGAAATGAATCAAATTGTTCAATAATCAACTCTGATTTTAAAAGCTGCTGCTGGAGAAGGCCTCACTGGCAGTGTAGCACATTGGCTGGTTAGTTGCAGAGCTGCTTCAGCTGCTTTGAAAGCCTTCATATTTCAAAAGCTGTTCCTAATTTTTGGCTGTTTAGAATCCCCCTTGAGATGTTTTCCAGAGGCAGTGAGCACTGACAGTTGTGGGCAGCCCTCCTTTGGTGGGTAGTGCAAACGTTTCTGAAAGTGAACCTAAAGCCTGGCACCCCAAACCAGAACACCCCCAAATGTGTTCATTAAAGGTGGAAGCTACTGAACTTTGTTCTGTAAAGATGCACTGGATTTTAGAGCCTTGGTAGTTCTTGATGGGAAACATGTCTAACAGCTGAAAATGTCTATAGCAGAGAAAAGCAAGAGATTGACCAAAGGAAGTACAGGAAAGTACTTAGTTGCTCACTTTGCTGACTCAACATGGAATGAATGAATTAACTATTGAAATCTGGCAGAAAAAGACATGATCCTTGTGGTTGGATGGTATAACCAGACAAATTTCAAAAGGTTATAAAAAAGTTTTTAACAGTGAAGTGAATCAAGCTCTGAACCACGCTTGTGTCAGATTCTGTCGTGGGAGATCCTTATATGGACAGCAGCTGCCTTTTTGAGGACTCGCTGCAGCTTGCATGGAAACTTGTTATAGAAATGGTTGAGTAAAGATTTCTGTTCCATGCAATAAGAAAGATGGGAGTTACTGAACATAGTAGTTACTTCTGGCTTAATTTTTTTCTGAAGAGTTAGACTTCTGTATGAAGAATGCCTGAGAGGAAAGAAGTGGTTTCATTTAGAAAGAACTGAAAGCCTATTAAAATGTCCTTCAAGCCAGGACACCAAGGAGACCAGTGCACTAGCCAAGAAAGCAGTATTGAATGAAGAGATAACCTGGCCTGATGTTGGCATCAGTACAGCCTGTCCTGTTCTAATAGGGATCTTGACAGGCTTGAGAGGTTGGCACATACAAACCTCATGGAGTTCAACAAGGCCAAGTACAAGGTCCTGCACCTGTGTCGGGGCAATCCCAAGCACAAATACAGACTGGGCATGGACTGGGTTGAGAGCAGCCCTGAAGAGAAGGACTTGGGGGTGTTGGCTGACAAAAAGCTCAACATGACCCTGCAATGTGTGCTTGCAGCCCAGAAAGCCAGCGTATGCTGGGCTGCAGCAAAAGGAATGTGACCAGCAGGTTGAGGGAGGTGATCCTGCCTATCTACTCTGCTCTCATGAGACCCCACCTGAAGTGCTGCGTTCAGCTCTGGGGCCCCCAATATGAAAAGAACATGGAGCTGTTGGAGTATGTCCAGAGTAGGGCCACGAAGATGGTCAGATGGCTGGAACACCTCTCCTACGAAGACAGGCTGAGAGACCTGGGCTTGTTCAGCCTGAAGAAGAGAAGGCTCTGGGGAGACCTTATAACAGTCTTCCATTATCTAAAAGGAGCCTACAAGACACCTGGAGAGGGATCTTTTACATGGGCAAGTAGTGACAGGACAACAGGGAATGGCTTTAAGCTGGCAGAGGAGAGATTCAGATGAGAAACTAGGAAAAACATTCTTCACTGTGAGGGTGGTGAGGCACTGGAACAGATTGCACAGAGAAATTGTGGATGCCTTGTCCCTGGAAGTGTTCAAGGCCAGGCTGGATGAGGCTTTGAGCAACATGCTCTAGTGGACGGTGTTTCTGTCTGTGACAGGGGGTTGGAACTGGATGAGCTTTAAGGTCCCTTTCACCTTTAACAATTCTACGATTCTGTGAAAGCAAGAGAAGAGGAATATGATTCTGAGGATCCCTGTTTTGTCAGAGGAACTGATTCTCCTGAAATTCAAGTTGCTTTCATACCAGCTTTGTTGTTTTGATCAAGGCTCTGGTCTCATCTGTCACCCTTCTTAACTGCCCTTATGCCCTTCTTTTGCCCTTCTTATCATGAAGAGAACAGTGCAAGAGAACAGGCTTCAGGGAATCATTCATGCACTAAGCCAAAGATTGAAGCTCTCATCTAACCCTCCTTGCAGCCGAGATGCAGCATCTGCCTGTACTTGTTCTGGAAAACAACCACGGCAAGTTTCATACGGGTGGAGGTGAGGAAAGCCAGCACAGCAAGAGGACAAATGACACAGCTGGTTAGCTGGCACTCAGACACACTGTGCTACACCATCCGGACTCTTCTGCCACAAAATTAGCCTTGAAAGCAACACTTCTAGGCTTCCAGTTGTACATTGTGCAAGGATTTATGAGATCAAGGCCAAAGAAAATGGGGTCCTCTGCTAACTTATCCTTACTCATTACTTTAAGGGGGAATTTGTACGAAAAGGGAGCAAAGGATATGGCCTAAAACTGCCATCTTTTTGTGGCATTTCAGTACTTCCATACAGAGAAGGGAGTCAGAATTAGAAAACCGTTTTATTTAATGACATAGTGTGAATTAACATAGCAATATTTTTTAACCATGGTACATGTAGAAAAGAACTGTTCCCTAGCTAATCTTCTAAATCATTATGGCTCATCAATTATAATTTTTGTTTGAACTTACTACATAAAGTTGAATGACATTTTATTTCAAACCGTGCAGACTGAAATGTGAAAGAAAAAAACTCAGTGTATGGTGCTCATGTAACCTACACTCCAGCGTGTTTTTTAACTGGAGCGCTGGACTTTACAGTCAGGCCAGATATCACCTTTTACTGGGGATATCCCCTCCCCAGTAACTTGATTGGAATAAATGAATGAAATAATGAAATATTTTCAATGATTTGTCTTTACTGTTTTGCTCTGAGTGGGAAGACTTCTCTTGAATAACAGAAAGGGTACATCACATAAAATTCAGTTATCAGCATGTGGCTCACATAATGTTTGGGCAACATACTTAAACACAGATACACCTTTTAATATTTTGGTGACCCAATTCAGATAGTGCACATTGGAAATGTGGTGGAAATACTTTGCTAGATTGGACCTTGGCACATAAATGGTGAAATTTCCCCATCACTCTCACACTTGTTTAGAGATCAAAGCAAGCTATATGCATTTCTTTGTTCCTGTCTGATTATATGGCAGAAGTGGGTATCTAGTGGTCTTGTGCCAGCCTGGCGCAGCAAGACAGGAGCATAGGAAGGGATTTCAGAGGGCAACCACTACCTCTGTCCCTGCAGGCCCTTTCTGAGGCTGTTCATGTGCACAACCCCTTAGGGGCTTTTCCTTCCAAAACTTTGTTTTTGGTTAAAAGCCCTTCTCCATTCTCAGCTTTCTTTTAGGGTCTCCATGATACATTAGGGAGAGCTGTTCTGCTCTTCCCTCTTGTGCTTGGTTGAACTGAATTTCTGGTGTTATCTGATGTGATCAGCCTTAGGGTTGCAGTGACTGCTGCCTGCTCACATATGCATGTGAGTTAACATTTTCTGACTGGAGGACAAGGCTTGTACATAACACAGTGAGTCAGGTCTTGCTAGCATCCTGTATGTTGTTCTTCATAAACCCATATCTGTACTAGAAGTATTTCACACAGATTTGTTGCACATTTGTGTCATACTGCTGGTGTATTCATATGGCCAGGAACCAAGCGTCACCCCAAAGAAATGAAACAATTAACAGTAGAGGACATTCAACAACTTATTATTTGGCAAGCCCCCAGAGAACACCAAGAAGTGACCCGTCCTCTAGTCATGGTGACTTACTGTGCTGCTGCAGGTATTGAAAGCTTTTGCTGTAGCCACCAGACTATTCATGACAGCTAAGGCAGTGATGCTTCTTCCATTTTGAACCTCTTTCCTACAAGCATGAAACTTTATTGTGATCAGCTGGCAGGCTATCCTTTACCTCTCAAGAGGAATTACAAAATGGCAAAGGAATCTCTCAACCATTTCTGAATTAGGGAAGAAGAGAACACCCTGTGACATTTTTTGCACTTACTGTGAAGGGGACAAGCCATTAAAATTATAAGTCTATAGACTTAACACAACCATACCTAAATCCCACTAGAATACACAGGATGAAGAAAATGTGATTGACAAATAGGAAGATAACTAAGCAGAAACATGTCACTTGCACAGTGCAAGACAGTCTAAAAAGGCTTTTCATAAGTCTTGTGCACAAACATATATGGCTTTGTTTCAGAATATGTTTAAATGAAAAGTTTTTCCATTTGTCCAGCCCAAAGCCCAGTGATACCACCTGCAAGTGACTAGTATGAATTATAGCTTAGTCCCTAAAAATATAGTGAAATGACTTTTCAGATGAACTGTTGAGCGTTTTAGGGCTGAAACACAAGACAGATGAAAGTTTGAAGTTTAAATTTTCCTTGTGTGTCTCCTGGCTACTCACAGTCTTACAGCAGTTTGGGTTTTGTTGCTTTAGGAAGTGTGGTTGATGATACTCTGACTTAGTGACTCCTTCTAAAGTACACTATGAAAAATATCCAGGGCAGTGCATAGGTTGGTTTTTATTTATGACCTATTACATACTGATGTATTTTAAGTAGTAATTAAAATTAGTTCAATTTGCTATATTAAATATGATTACTGTGTATTTGTGCTGCTGTATGCCACTGGAATCTTAAAGACGTACAAAGACCCCATTTGTATGAGTGCTGCATAAATAGAAACTAAAATGGTCCACCTTTTGAAGAGGTTATAATCCAAACACAAGCAAAGAAGTTGCAAGGAGATGCAGGTGGACAGCCCATGGTGACCATGACTAGATGACAGTTATGGTTAGTCCTGTAAGGACAACCTGCAGCATATCAGCCCAGTGGTTTCTAACAAAGTTGTGGGGTTTGTTGCAAAGGAGAGTTGGAAGAAGGGATTCTAGGGGGCAGTGATATTTTTCTTGTGGACTCACATTGGTGTCCACCAGCAAAGTCATGACTGGGCACGAGACAGCTGAAAGGGAAAAAATACACTGAAAGAGCAACATGAGACCCCAGGCTTTGAGCCATGAAGCTGAGGAAAGAAATGTTTTGGTAGGGAGCAACTCAAATGAGGAGCTACCTGGAGTAGTCTAAGTCAGACTCTGTGGGAGCCATCCCTGCTCTGGTGAATGAAGGAGATAAAGATCAACAGTCAGCATGCTCAGCACCTAAAAGGGTGCCTAAATTTCAAGGTGCAAGCTGTGCTCTTTGCAAAGGTCTACTTGTTACTCTCGGAAGGGAACAGAAATCCCATCAGAATCACTTCTGTTTCATGTAGCCATAATATCGAATTCTGCCTGGATTTCATTGTGATCCAGCAGCAGTTAATATCCATGTGTTGTAAAGTACTAGTCATAATTGGATTTACACTTTAATCATATAGTTGTTGAAATGTAACTAATTTTATTGTAATTATGATATTTAAAATTTGAATGGTATCTTTTATGGAATAGCTGTTGCAGGACATCATAAGCTTATGGGCTGTAATATCTGGAATATAGTATAATCTACGTGATTCCATTAAATGTCTGTCAGACTTCAAGCTGGGTTTGGGGCTACTGCATTTGAATTATCAAAATGTATACAAATTGGAAACTTAAAAAAAAAAAAAAAGCTCAGAGTATAGGTTTATCTTTTTTGTTCAAATCTACCATGAGGGTGAAGAAAATTTCTTTTTAAACAAAAGAATCAGATCCATTCCTCATGAAAACAAACGATTTAGAAAAACAAGGTTAGAATGCCACCTGGGGGCTTATATTGCCATCACACTTCGGAGTAGAGCAGCTAGCAGTTTGCACTGTCAGATTCAAAACACAAAAAGTTTGCTCCATTTCCGTCACAAAGTACAGTCAGACTTTTAGGAACTCATGAAGGGGTTATTCTGCTTTATGGCACCTAACTCCTCAGTCGTTCAGCAAGAATATAATGTAAGAAATGGGCACTGAAGAAGTAAAACCATTTGCTTTGCAAAGGAAAACACAGGATTATGGCTCTGTGTGTTATGGCTCTTCTGCTTCTTTTCACAGAAGAATGCAAATGAAATACAAGATACAGAAAAATATACATATTTATTCATAAAATACAGTAGCAACCATTAGATTACATCAGCCATATGACAGAGGAGGCCACGAAGTTTGTGGAGACAGAAAAGTGATAATTCAAGCACAAATAAACTGTGTAATATAGCAAATCAAAACATTAAAAATTGGAACATACAGACCATATCTCTAATCTATTAAATCAGTACTTAAAGTATTCCCTTGATCTTACATTCCGCAACTGTGAATTCAGTGTGACAAAAGTGAGAACTGACCTGAATCTTTGCCAGAAATTACACATAAATAACAATTCTTGTTAGAAATATGTAGGTAACCCCTCCCCACTATGCAGTATTCATGTGCACTTTTAGTGAACTTTTATAATTCAGACCAGATAGGAGAACTTAATACACATTTTGTACACCCAGATGTTAAACGTAAAACCAAGGGGAGAGTGGTGATCCCATTTCCACGAGAATTTTAGTAAGTCACCATTCAATTTACCCTCAGTCAGGCACAATGAGATACCTTTCACTTATCCCCAGTCTTTTGGAATTCTCCATGAAGGAGCAGATGGGAGCACTGCACTAGCTGAGTCCATTTCATCTTATATGATGAGCTGCATCACAATCATAAGACCCTAAAGCACTCATGTACCTACTGTTGGATCCTTCCATCAACTGAGCTGCTCCTGGGCCGAAGACCTGAGGACTTCGCTGTCCTTGTAGCAAGGTGGGTCATGAACGATGTCTATTTCTAGGGGCAGAGATGTTATGTATTTATGCTCACATAATGGATCACTTGATCAACAGAGAAATAATCAGCATGCAAAGGTGATCCCACATAATTAGGCACACATGAGTTTCTAGTGTGGTTTTAAGGGTACCTGAAGCCGTTGACTGGTAGGGGTGAGAAATGTGTTTTTGATAAATATTTGCATTTTATAAAAAAATCTGATTAAAATGCAAAACTATTTATTTGCACTTATGAATCTGAATCCATGCATTTCTTTGGCCCATGGGCAGCTCCAGCAGCTTTTGACAGGAGCAGACAACTCTTTCTTCAGGGAGGAAGCATTTCCACTCTCAGAGACAACACTGAGACTGATGCTGCAGACACTCTCTAAGGAAATATAGGGTCAAGTTAATTACCAGCCATGGCTGAACTTCCATTCCCTTGCAAGTTCCTAGAGGAGTTTAGATCTAGCTTCACTTAAATAAAGCTAATAACCCAGGTCTAGCTTAACCTGGCTTCAGGCTAGGAAGGGGAACTCAATGTGCTCAGGTGGTTATTGTTGGATGATCTCCTGCCTGCCTCCTAAACCTCTGTATGCTGATGGTTAGATGCGAAACAGGTGGTGATATGATGAAATGCATGGAAACTTCGAAGAAAAGCCCCCAGGTTGGTCTGATGGCATGTTGTAGGTCGACCTTAAGCTGGTGAGAGACAGAGAGTCCATTTTTTAATCAGTATTTTCAATCAGATTCAGTCACTAAATGAGTTTATTAAACAGTGTGGTCTCAAGCACTAGAAGGATGCAAGTGACACTTCACTGTGTTATCCTCCATCATCCCAGGTCACATCATACCTCTAAGAGGACCTATGGACTGAATAAGATAACTTCTTTGCAGGAATAACAGATGTCTGAGCATTTGTGTCACTCACCTGGTCTGGGGAATGCAAAGATAGCAATTTCCCAAGGGGGTGGATTTAGCTGCCTTGAATATAAGGAACAGTAATAGAATGATTTTTTAGGCACATATGCTGACATATGCTGGTTGCGGAGGAGTGTAACATATGATGTCCATTGAAATATCATCTGCTGGCTGGGCTACTCTTTTTTTTTTTAATATGTAAAGTGTTTCAGACTGTATTTGATCTTGGCAGAGTGTGAAATCCTGGCAGGTACTTTTCAACTGATGTATTCATAAGACATAAGGGAAAATACTGTCTGGATTAGGCACGGATTTTGAAACTGAATCACAACTAACTGTATCATGAAGGTATATAGCCTGGTTAAGAGAAGTCACCTTTAAAGTAATATTTTTTAGTACCTTCTTTGTAAAAATCTCTCCAAGAATTCTAAGATTGATCGTAAACTATTTACTTGTCCCTAGCTCCTCCATTCACAGTAGAAGAATTTGAATGTAATAAGCTTCATCAATTTGTAAACAGAAAAGCAATATCAGTGCATTAAGCGACTTTTCTCTCTCCTATATATACAATTAAATTCTGATATACATATATGATAGCTAAAGTTATACCTGTGTGTTTCTGTGTCTGTGTGTATACATTCAGATACCTGTGCATATATACAAACGCAAGTTCATGTAGCAAACAAATTGGTCCATTTGATTAAGTGTCCTGATGCCTGCAGTAAACTGAAGTATTATGCAGTTTAGTGATAGGACTGCAGATGACTGTGCAAAAAGGTTCTCATTGTTAATGATTATTTCAATGATAACATGATGGGAAAATGAAAATGCTATCTATGACTGTGACACAAGAGTGACAGTATTTGGAGGAGACTTACAAATGCTAAGCATCCAAATCCTGTGGTACTGCTGGACAGTACTTTTACTTTGCAAAACTCACAGGAACATTTATGTTATCAGTCTGAGGTGACTGTAAAATCACTCTGAACACTCAGAATTTTTAAAGGTTTATCTTGGTGTATTTCGTTGATGTAATAAGAAAAGGTAGGCAAGAGATATACAATTAATGTGACATATTAGAAATGTTAGCTAAGAGAGGAAGATAGGTGAGCAGTTGACAGAGAGTTTGTGGGTCAGGGTTAAAGGTAGAACAGCGGTGGGTGACATTACTGTGGAGATCTGTTACAGACTGCCTGACCAAGGGGAATCAATGGATGAAGCGCTCTATAGACAGATAGGAACAGCTTCATGATCGCAGGCCCTTGTTCTCAAGGGGGACTTCAACCATCCTGATATCTGTTGGAGGGATGGTACGGACTGGCACAAACAATCCAGGAAGTTCCTCGATTGTGTGGAAGACAACTTCCTTCTGCAAGTAATAGAGGAGCCGACAAGGAGAGGTGCCGTGCTTGACCTCGTCCTCACCAACAGGGAAGGGCTGGTTGGAAACGTGACGCTCCAGGGCATCTTGGATGTAGCGATCATGAGATGGTCAAATTCGAGATCCTCAGGACTGTGAGAAGAGCGTGCAGCAGGCTCACTGCCCTGGACTTCAAGAGAGCAGACTTTGGCCTCTTCAGGAACCTGCTCAGTAAGGTTCCATGGGATACAGCCCTAGAGGGCAGGGGGCCCAAGACTGTTGGTTGATATTCAAGGATCACCTGCTGCAAGCTCAGGAGCGATACATCCCTGCTAGAAGGAAGTTTAGCAGGAGGGCCAGGAGACCTCCTTGGATGGATAAGGAGCTGCTGATCAAAATTTGAAGGAAAAAAGAGACTTATAAAAGGTGGAAGCAAGGACAGGTGGCCTGGGAAGAATACAGGGATGCTGTCCGGGAAGCTAGGGACCAGGTTAGGAAAGCTAAGGCCCACTTAGAATTAAACTTGGCTAGGGATATTAAGGATAACAGGAAGGGATTCTATAGGTACACTGCAAATAAAAGGCAGGCTAGGGACAACATGGGCCCTCTCCAGAAGCTATCGGGAGAACTGGCTACCCTGTATTTGGAGAAGGCTGAGGTTCTTAATGGCTTCTTTGCCTCAGTCTTCATCGGAAAATGCTCTGACCACACCACCCAAGTCTTGCAAGGCAGACGCAGGGACAGTGGGAATGAAGGCCCTGGGCCCACTGTAGGAGAGGATCTGGTTCGAGACCATCTTAAGAACCTGAACATACACAAGTCCATGGGACCTGATGAAATCCAGCCATGGGTCCTGAAGGAGCTGGCAAATGAAGTTGCTAAGCCAGTGCCCATCGTATTTGAAAAATCATGGCAGTCAGGTGAAGTTCCAGACGACTGGAAAAAGGGAAATATAACCTCCATTTTCAAGAAGGGAAAATAGACGATCCGGGGAACTACAGACCAGTCAGTCTCACCTCTGTGCCTGGCAAAATCTTGGAGCATATTGTCCTGGAAGGCATGCTGAGGCATATAAAAAACAACAAGGTGCTTGGTGACAGCCAGCACGGCTTCACTAAGGGCAAATCCTGCCTGACCAATCTGGTGGCCTTCTATGATGAGGCTACGGAACTGATGGACAGGGGTAGAGCAGTTGATGTCATCTACCTGGACTTGTGCAAAGTGTTTGACACTGTCCCGCATGACCTCCTTGTCTCTAAGTTGGAGAGACATCAATTTGATAGGTGGACCACTCGGTGGATAAAGAACTGGCTGGATGGCGGCACACAAAGAGTTGTGCTCAATGGCTCAATGTCCAGCTGGAGACCAGTAACGAGTGGTGTCCCTCAGGGATCAGTGTTGGGATCGGTCTTGTTCAACCTCTTTGTCGGTGACATGGACTGTGGGATTGAGTGTGCCCTCAGCAAGTTTGCTGATGACAGCAAGCTGTGTGGTTTGTTTGATACGTTGGAGGGAAGGAATGCCATCCAGAGGGACCTTGACAAGCTTGTGAGGTGGGCTGATGCCAACCTGATGAAGTTTAACCATGCCAAGTGCAAGGTCCTACAGCTGGGTCAGAGCAATCCCAGGCACAGCTACAGGCTGGGCAGAGAAGAGATTCAGAGCAGCCCTGTGGAGAAGGACTTGGGAGTGTTGGTTGATGAGAAAATGAACATGAGCCGGCTGCAGTGTGCGCTTGCACCCAGAAAGCCCCCTGTATCCTGGGCTGCAGCAAAAGGAGTGTGACCAGCAGGGGTCACACTGTTTACCTTGATCTCACAACAAACATAGCACCTGTACAAACTGCACTTCAAAATAGAGAAGCTGTTTCTGCTTCCAGGAAGTGTACAGTACATTACATGTTTGGAATAACAACTCTGCTGAGGTGTTTTTTTTTTTGTTTTTTTGTTTTTTTTTTTTAATATTACAAGAAGGATTTAAAAAAGAAGTATGCAGAAATTAATAGATAAAGAAATAGAAAATGCAGTAAAAAAATCTGGAAGCAAACCATGATGTTTAAAAAAGGTATTCAAAGATGCTCAGAAGCAGAGTTCTAAATTCTGGTGTAATTAATGAGGCAAAAGGCACCCTCCTGAAATCCCTCTGTGGTGGGTTGACCCCGGCTAAATGCCAGGTGCCCACCAAGCTGCTCGTTCACTCCCCTCCTCAAGTGGACAGAGAGGGAAAATGCAACAAATAGCTTGCGGGTCAAGATAAGGACAGGGATAGATCACTCACCAATTACTTTCACAGGCAAAACAGTCTTGACTTGGAGAAATTAATTTAATTTATTACAAATCAAATCAGAGTAGGATAATGGGAAATAAACCCCAAAACTTGAAACACCTTCCCCTCACCCCTTTTCCCAGGCTCAGTTTCACTGCTAATTTTCTCTACCTCTTCCCCTTTGGCAGCACAGAGGACAGAGAATGGGGTTTGTGATCAGTTCATCACACATTGTCTGTGCTGCTCTTTCCTCCTCACGCTTGTGGGGTCACCAGTCCTGCCAGCAATCCTGCTCCAGTGCGGGTTCCTCTCCCCATGGGGGCACAGGTCCTGCCAGGAGTCTGCTCCAGTGTGAGCTTCCCACAGTGTCCCAGCCTCCTTTGGGCATCCCCTCGCTCTGGTGTGGCGCCCTCCATGGGCTGCAGGGGGAGATCTGCTCCAGCATGGATCTCCATGCGCTCCATGTGAGGGGCACAGCCTGCCTCACCATGGGCGGCACCACAGGCTGCAGGGGAATCTCTGCTCCCATGCCTGGAGCACCTCCTCCCCTCCTTCTGCACTGGTCTTGATGTCTACAGAGCTGTTGCTCTCACATGTTCCCACTCCCCTCTTCAGAGCAGTTTTTTCCCCTTTCTGAAACATGCTATCCAAGAGCTGCTACAACCACTGCTGATGGGCTCAGCCTTGTCCAGCAGTGGGTTCCTCCTGGAGCTGGCTGGCACAGGCTCCGTCAAACCCGAGGGAAGTTTCTGGGACCTTTTCACAGAAGCCACCCCTGTAGTCCCACCGCTACCAAAACCTTGCCACACAAATCCAATATACCATCAGAGCCATGCAAAGCTCCACGTTCACCATGTAGGAACCTAGTGCATTTCCATCTCCTTTTTGAAGGATACATTCCAGCACGGTCTTTACAAAGACAGTGCAACACCTAGAGCCTCCAGATGCTGCTATGAAGGCCACTGTATTTATAAAAACAGATGTTTGGTGTGGTACCATACTGGATGTATTCTATCCTGTCTCCTCCAGATGTGTGAATTGTGATACAGCAGAATACACTGAAATAGGGAGGCTTCAAAGGAGAGTAAAGTCAAGCAGTGTATTTTCCTCACTGTATTAAAGAAGAAATAAGATCCTTATGTTGTTAACCTGAGCAAGCACCATTCCCTGTCCCTGTATCTGGTGTAGTAAGAGCTCTTCCCTCTTTCATTTTTGGAGGTATTACTATGGATACCTCTAGAAATATTACATATAGATAAGTATCTGAGGATTACAGGACAGAACTATAAGTAGTGTCACATTGTGTAGTCCTTCCAATAAATGAAGCGCAACAAAATGAGTCAACACTTGCCAGTTTGGAGAAGATATCAAATTATTTAGTGAGACTAACGAAAAGCAGATTGGTGATGACAAAATACTACCACAGAAACCCTGGCAGATGCACCTGTATGCACAAAGTAATCCCACCAGCTAAGCCCTTCATCAGCAAGAACAGAACCTCTGAGCAGGGAATCTAGCACAACTGAACTGTAATGGAAAAGCAGGAGTATGCTAAACATCTGGTGTTTTAAAACCAGTTTATGGCTGTCATCAACTTTAGTTTGCTGAGAAGCTGTGAAGAAGTCTCAGTAGTTAACAAGTGGCAATACTCAGGTTGCATGCCACCAATACTTGTCAAATTGTGTTGACAGTGGCATTTCATCCTAGACCTAGGATGCATCCCATGCTTTCCACACACAGGTTGGTCACTACTGGAAGTTCAAGTTTTAGCAAACCACCATTATCTCCCGCCTATGTATTTGGAAAACCTCAGGCATGCCTCATGATACTGTGTGTTATTGATTACCTGAAACAGCAAGGGTGAAAAGGCAACGTGGCAGGTGAATTGCGTTGATTCAGGTATATGGAGCAGTGCCTGTTGGATGCGCGTATACACATTAAGGGTTTCTTTGTTGCCTGTGTCTGCTCAAGAATGGAGTTTGTGCAGCCTTTTGGCTTGGATTCTGTGATCTTGCTCTGTGTGCACGGAGAGTTCAGAAAGGCTTCCCAGACCATGGCGCTGAGGACCAAGACACCAGTCCCGTGGTGCGGCCACACTGCGAAGGCACAGTGTTTGTTCAGTAGCTGTTACTCCATCCTGACAAGGGTATCGCAGAACTAAAGGAGGTTCAGAGAAGGAAAACAGCCACAGCCAAGAGAAATCTGTTACAGGCAGAAAAAATTGGTGGTTGGTTGCTTCAGGAAACAGGTAAGGCGGTCACAATAAAAAGGCAGTAACTATTCCTTTGTAGTAGCATAGAATTGCAAGGCAGCAAGTACAAAGATAATATTTTATTTGTCCATTACACGGAATTAACACGCTTGGCAGTTAAGCTGCAAAGACTGCCCACGGGCTGACGTGAGATACGCCACAGCAGCCGCCTCACGGCTCCCACTTCTGCACCGCCCTCCGCCGCTCCCTCTCGGCGGCGGCACGCCGCGCGGTCGGCGATCGACTGCTCAGGCCTTCCCGGCCCCGCCCGCTGGAGAGGTGGTTCCCGCGCGATCCTCGATTGAGAAGGGCTTTCCCTCCGCGGGAACCGCGCCGCCGCCGGCCAGTGGGTGCAGCGGGCGCAGCGGGGTGTGGGGGACGGGGACAGCGCCGCTGCCGTCCCAAGCGGCCAGCGGTGGCGGTCGTAGCAGCAGCTCCCGATGCTGCGGTGGCTCATCGGCGGCGGCCGGGAGCCGCAGGGTCTGGCGGAGGTAAGGTGGGGGGCGGGCGTGGTGAAAGGGGGCAGAGTAGCTGGAGGCGGGGCCAGGGGAAGCGGTGTCCCCGCGGGCTGGGCCGGGGTAGGGTGCTAGCCGTGTGGATAGCCGCCCTCATGGGGCACGGCGGCGACAGAGGGTCTTGGGCGGCAGTAGGAGGCCCGGTGTGAGGGCGATGGCCTTCCCGTCTGGGCGGGTCGCTGGCCCTGTGGTAGCGCTGCTGGGACCTACGCAGAGCTCCCCGGAGCAAGGGGCCTTTGAGGCTGGCGCGCAGCTTGTGAAACCTCCTGGCTGATAGGAGGGGTTACGGGTTCCGCTGAAGAGAAAGAGGAGAGGGGAAAAACACGAAAGCAAATAGCAAATCCCGCAAGCTGAAGGGCTTGGGAGCCGTCACTGTCAAGAGAGCACTGGCTTCCTCCTGCCTGTTCAGCGCGTCCTGAGCAAGTGGGGGTTATGTTGTGTAGCTTCCAACGTATGGAGGGACTCCCCGGTCAATGTAAATTGTAGGCAGTAAGTTATTATTTGTGTGGCCTAGTTGTAGTTGGTAGTAGTCTTGCAGCATTTCTTCTTAGTTTCTCATCACAGAATAAAGCAAGTTATGTGGGGCGGTGATACTGACATCCTGTTGCTTCACTTGGGAGAAGAGTTTTACTGGGTTTGAGGGATAGATTATGAGGATTTTCTTGTCCCTTAGACACTGCTGAAGTGCTGAGCTTGGAGTTAACCAGAGTTCATTAACACTGTTGCAGGGCTCCTTACATTTAGTGGTTTTGTAGTCCAGGCAAATATGAGGAAGTAATTCTTTTTCAGCTGCTGTACATGAGCGAGTCATGACGATATCATGGTGGCTTTCAAATGCCAGTAGTTACTTTGGTGCAAATTTGAGTCTGCACCAATTTGGAATGACAGTGTCCGGAAATGCCACTGACCTTTTATCATTAGTCAGAATGTTGGTTATATTGCAGTCATATTTAGCAGGTTTGTCTGCAGCTGTTCTTAAAAGGAATATGGGAAATACACAGCAGCTTTCTGTCATATGCTAGATAACTACGTTGGTGTGCCTTCCTCTCCAAAATTTAAACTCTGGCTATTGTTTAGTATACTGTGATTTGAAATCGCATGAGCCAAGATGTGGTCCAGTTCTTCCGTTTGTAGCTTAGTTAAATGATGTACAGGGTCGTTGTTGGTGACATGGACAGTGGGATTGCGTGTGCCCTGAGCAAGTTTGCTGATGACACCAAGCCTTGTGATTTGGTTGATATGCTGAGGGGAGGGAATGCCATCCAGAGGGATCTTGGCAGGCTTGAGAGGTCAGCATGTGCAAATCTCATGAAGTTCAACAAGGCCAAGTGCAAGGTCGTGCATCTGGGTCAGGTCAGTCCCAAACACAAACACAGACTGGGCACAGACTGGGTTGAGAGCAACCCTGAGGAGAAGGACTTTGGGATGTTGGCTTGCAAGAAGCTCAGCATGAGCCAGCAGTGTGCTTACTGCCCAGAAAGCCAACCATAACCTGGGCTGCATCAAAAGGAGTGTGACCAGCAGGTTGAGAGAGGTGATCCTGCCCCTCTACTCTGCTCTCATGGGAGCCCACCTGGAGTACTGTGTCCACCTCTGGCACCCCCAATGAAAGAGGGATGTGGAGCTGTTGAAGCGAGCCTAGAAGAAGGCCACGAAGACAATCGGGGCTGGAGCACCTCTCTTATGAAGACAGGCTGAGGGAATTTGGTTTGTGCAGCCTGGAGAAGAGGGGGCTCTGAGGAGACTTTATAACAGTCTTACAGTACCTAAAAGGGGCCTACAAAAAATCTGGAGAAGTTCTTTTTACAAGGGGGAATGGCTTTGAGCTGACAGAGGAGAGATTTAGATGAAACATTAGGAAAAAATTCTTCACTATGAAGGTGTTGAGATGCTGGCACAGGTTGCCCAGAGAAGGTGTGGCTGCCCCATCCCTGGTAGTGTTCAGGGCCAAGTTGGATGGGGCTTTGAGCAAGCTGGTCTAATGGAAGGTGCCTCTGCCTATGGGAGAGATGTTGGAACTAGATGCTTTTTAATGTGCCTTCCAACTCTAACTGTTCTATTATTCTGTGCTTCTGTTTCCATTCCTACCACTGTTTTGCTGAAAGATGGTGATTATTTTGCTTCTCTGTTGAAAAAGTGAAGAATAAACACTAGTAAGGGTTAGTCCTGAAAGTACTTTTCTCCTGCATTATGTAGTATTGTTTTATCTAAAGATCATCTTCATAACTATCTCTGTATTCTTCTTAAGTAGATAAGGAAGCCCATAGCAGTGTGTGGGTTATGGACTTAGGAAGTTTTTTCCAGGATCTGTGGCGTCAGCCAGTTACAAACAGGCCAGATGTATTTGAGTGATGTCGCACTGGGTGAATAGACTGAGCTTCTGGCAAAGCTGTCCTAAATTTGTGAAATATAAATTTCTCCTTACCTATTTCTTTTTTTTTACTATGGAGTTGAAAATCATTTAAGACTTAACCTCCAGAATCTTTTCTAGCAGTGTGGCTCTGGTAATGGGGACAGCCTAACTTCAGTAGCATCATCATCAATATAAGCTAATATCTCATGCTCCATGATATACGCATAAATATATCTATGTACTGTTGAATTCATATTTTTAGTGAGTTGCTTTTGAAAATCCCTCTTCTAAGGACATGAATTTGCAGGGGTTGTAGGAAGTTCTGAGGTTGAGAGGAATTTTGTGCATTTTTTACTGATTATTGTAATGATGCTTACAGGTCCTGCATAAAAACATGCAAGTTGGCAATGGATTCCATTAGTGTCAGCATCTAGCCTTCTCTTCTAAAAACTTAGTGTTGCAACAAGACAGTTCAATTGTTAGTTTATGTAAAAGAGGGATTTATTAAGAGAAGGAATGTACATGTAACCCCACACTGGTAAATATTAATGAAGATCTGGAGAGAGAATATAGCTCGTTTTGTGGCAGTACTGGGGGAAAAACTGTTGTTTTGTTGTTATCTAAACCACTCTGTAGACAGATAGGAGCAGCCTCACGCATGCAGGCCCTTGCACTCATGGGGGACTTCAACCACCCTGGTATCTGTTGGAGGGATGGTACGGACTGGCACAAGCAATCCAGGAAGTTCTTCGATTGCGCGGAAGACAACTTCCTTCTGCAAGTAATAGAGGAGCCGACAAGGAGAGGTGCTGTGCTTGACCTCGTCCTCACCAACAGGGAAGGGCTGGTTGGAAACGTGACGCTCCAGGGCATCTTGGATGTAGCGATCATGAGATGGTCAAATTCGAGATCCTCAGGACTGTGAGAAGGGTGTGCAGCAAGCTCACTGCCCTGGACTTCAAGAGAGCAGACTTTGGCCTCTTCAGGAACCTGCTCAGTAAGGTTCCATGGGATATAGCCCTAGAGGGCAGGGGGGCCCAAGACTGTTGGTTGATATTCAAGGATCACCTGCTGCAAGCTCAGGAGCGATACATCCCTGCTAGAAGGAAGTACAGCAGGAGGGCCAGGAGACCTCCTTGGATGGATAAGGAGCTGCTGATCAAAATTTGAAGGAAAAAAGAGACTTATAAAAGGTGGAAGCAAGGACAGGTGGCCTGGGAAGAATACAGGGATGTTGTCCGGGAAGCTAGGGACCAGGTTAGGAAAGCTAAGGCCCACTTAGAATTAAACTTGGCTAGGGATATTAAGGATAACAGGAAGGGATTCTATAGGTACACTGCAAATAAAAGGCAGGCTAGGGACAACATGGGCCCTCTCCAGAAGCTATCGGGAGAACTGGCTACCCTGTATTTGGAGAAGGCTGAGGTTCTTAATGGCTTCTTTGCCTCAGTCTTCATCGGAAAATGCTCTGACCACACCACCCAAGTCTTGCAAGGCAGATGCAGGGACAGTGGGAATGAAGGCCCTGGGCCCACTGTAGGAGAGGATCTGGTTCGAGACCATCTTAAGAACCTGAACATACACAAGTCCATGGGACCTGATGAAATCCAGCCATGGGTCCTGAAGGAGCTGGCAAATGAAGTTGCTAAGCCAGTGCCCATCGTATTTGAAAAATCATGGCAGTCAGGTGAAGTTCCAGACGACTGGAAAAAGGGAAATATAACCTCCATTTTCAAGAAGGGAAAATAGACGATCCGGGGAACTACAGACCAGTCAGTCTCACCTCTGTGCCTGGCAAAATCTTGGAGCATATTGTCCTGGAAGGCATGCTGAGGCATATAAAAAACAACAAGGTGCTTGGTGACAGCCAGCACGGCTTCACTAAGGGCAAATCCTGCCTGACCAATCTGGTGGCCTTCTATGATGAGGCTACGGAACTGATGGACAGGGGTAGAGCAGTTGATGTCATCTACCTGGACTTGTGCAAAGTGTTTGACACTGTCCCGCATGACCTCCTTGTCTCTAAGTTGGAGAGACATCAATTTGATAGGTGGACCACTCGGTGGATAAAGAACTGGCTGGATGGCGGCACACAAAGAGTTGTGCTCAATGGCTCAATGTCCAGCTGGAGACCAGTAACGAGTGGTGTCCCCCAGGGATCCATGTTGGGACCGGTCTTGTTCAACATCTTTGTGGGTGACATGGACAGTGGGATTGAGTGTGCCCTCAGCAAGTTTGCTGATGACACCAAGCTGTGTGGTTCGTTTGGTACGTTAGAGGGAAGGAATGCCATCCAGAGGGACCTTGACGAGCTTGTGAGGTGGGCTGATGCCGACCTGATGAAGTTTAACCGTGCCAAGTGCAAGGTCCTACACCTGGGTCGGAGCAATCCCAGGCACAGCTACAGGTTGGGCAGGGAAGAGATTCAGAGCAGCCCTGTGGAGAAGGACTTGGGAGTGTTGGTTGATGAAAAAATGAACATGAGCCGGCTGCAGTGTGCGCTTGCACCCAGAAAGCCCCCTGTATCCTGGGCTGAATCAAAAGGAGCGTGACCAGCAGGTCGAGGGAGGTGATCCTGCCCCTCTACTCTGCTCTCGTGAGACCTCACTTGGAGTATTGTGTGCAGTTCTGGTGTCCTCAACATAAAAAGGACATTGAACTGTTGGAACAAGTGCAGAGGAGGGCCACGAGGATGGTCAGGGGACTGGAGCACCTCCCGTATGAAGATAGGTTGAGAAAGGTGGGGCTGTTCAGCCTGGAGAAGAGAAGGCTGTGTGGAGACCTCATAGCAGCCTTCCAATATCTGAAGGGGGCCTATAGGGATGCTGGGGAGGGACTCTTCATGAGGGACTGAAGTGAGAGGACAAGGGGTAATGGGTTTAAACTTAAACAGGGGAAGTTTAGATTGGATATGAGGAAGAAATTCTTTACTGTAAGGGTGGTGAGGCACTGGAATGGGTTGCCCAAGGAAGTTGTGAATGCTTCATCCCTGGCGGCATTCAAGGTAGGGTTGGACATAGCCTTGGATGGCATGGTTTAGTGGGAGGTGTCTGTGCCCATGGCAGGGGGGCTGGAACTAGATGATCTTAAGGTCTTTTCTAACCCTAACTATTCTATGATTCTGTGATTCTGTGATTCTATGATTCTATGATTCTATGATTAGACACATTGTTCAAAAGAAGTAGCACAGTCTTGTACTAAATAGGAGACAGCAACAGAATATGATATTGGGGTGTTAATGTTACAAATTTTGACTTTTTAGAAGTGGTATTGCAGTTGATTTGTGAATGTATGTTTCTATTAGTAGATAAAAATGGAAGTCTTCTACAGTTTTGCTAATGTCATCCAGTGATGTTGAGATTTGCATAGGATTTTTAGAACTTTTTGTTAAGGAATGTTTTGCTTAGGTTTTGACAGCTGAACTCCCAAGTTTCATGTTTTTCTAACTTTTCTTTATAACCATGCAGACTCTACTGCATTATTTTAAATGGGAACTGCTATTCTCACATAATTGCATAAAATGAGGAACAGTTGCTTCATGAAATGCATCAGATAGCACACAACCAAGATAAAATTACAAGAACTTGCGTTTTGACAACCTCTTCATTTTAAAAATAAACAAGATTTCTTTCCCTATTTATTGGCTTTGTCATTCTTCAGTTCTGAAGAATAGTATCATAGTACCATTATGCAAGTAATAGAATATAATTTATATTACTGAAAGAAAACATTGAAGTTTCTGGGGATAATACGTTTGTCTTTCATGTAGAATTCCTAGTCGTGTATGCTGCATGTTCTGCAGTATTCAGTAATTAATGTTTTAAAGTCTAGGTTATGTTGAAGTCCTCAAAGAAGAGGCAGTCCTGAAAGTAAGATGATGTTGACTGTTGCATAAAATGAATCTAGGAGGAGAGTGCTCTCACTGAGTTAGTACTGGCCTACTTAGATTTATATATTTTTAAAATAATGAATAATAGCAAGTTGTTCCAGAATGTGAAAGGCCTTTAAGGTAAAAAAGTTGTCTTCTATTGAAACAAACTGATGATTGAGATAAGCACAACTCTTGCACTTTGGGACTGCAGTCCTGTGCAGTATTTTATGGACCCTGTCTGGTGATCAGCCTGCTCTGAGTGATTGATTGTTCTTTTAATTGATAGTCTAGTTGGGGGTAATTGCAGATGCTGTTCTATAAAATGATTAACCGTCCTAGTTTGTTTTTTTTGGTTGTGTGGTTTTTTTGTGAAGTTATTTGCTTTCGTATTTTGTGAATGGATTTCCAATGGATGATTTATATATTGTGTAACAGAACAGCATTTGTTCTTGTTTGTTTTAAATATGTCATCTTTATATAGGATTTTAAAATTGAATGGCGGATGAAAGATATGAAAGGTTCACAAACCTCTCAGAAGAGGTGTATTTTAATAAAAAACTTAATGTGTGGATATTGAGTGATGAAGGTGGCTCCACATGACAGCTCATGACTAAACTGTTTTTTTATCTTGGTGTATCAGTGATTAAAGCAGTACAAAATTCTTTGTTAAACAGAAAATGCTGTCTTATAATTGAAAATATATGCTATAGAAAGATATTATTTATTTGAAATAATACGTTATCTGTAGTAACAATTTTCATTAAGGTAAAACTATTTCAGTAACTTAATTTAACTTAAAATATAACTGTACGTTTGCATGAGTCATATGTAGGTTATTAGATGTTACAAAAACCTAATGAAAATTATGATGTCAGTACAAAATAAATTTCATTCCTTTTTTACGGTTTTTAGAAATCATCTGTGCAGACAATTGGTGAAGAACAAGTACAGAATCCTTACACGGAGCTCCTTGTGTTGAAAGGTCATCAAGACATAGTACGATTTCTTGTGCAAATAGATGATTGCAGGTATGAAAATTAATTTCAAATTGTTTCACAGCATCCTTGGCAATACTTCAGAAAATATGAAAATTTAGTCATATTTATAATCCAGTCTTTTTAGTGGGGAGGGCAGGAAAAGTCTGGAGTTAAAAAAGGCAGGGGATGAATGCCCCCTTTTCTTGGTATGTTACTATATATTTTGGCTTCTCTTGTAAGTTATACTTTCATGAGAAAATAATGGTGATGGAGTTACATTTCTTGATAAAAATTCAGTAGTTTGGAAGAAATACCTTTAGCTAATTCCACCCTTCTTTTTCGGGCTTTCTCCCTGGACAATATGCAGTAGTGTCTGCTGCTGTTCTGAGTGTATGCATGCGTTAGGTTTTTGAATTGAGGGCAGCTGCTGTTTCATCTTTTGGTTCTACAAAAGAATGTAATAGATTTCTAGAGATACACTATAGCAATTGAACATGACATTCTCAGCATTTTTGGCAATACTGAATGTTGCTGTTTCTTTCTTTCCAATCTTGTATTGTACTTTCTTCTGAAAATTTAGTGCTTAATTCACTTGAGTTTCTGTTAATGCAACTTTTTTCTCAACTTCTCAATGCTTCGTTTAGAATGACTTCTTAGTAAAATTCAGCATACACCTAACCTCTGCATTACATATCTCCTCCAATTTGGTCTTGTTTAACTTGCTGTACTACTTCTTTGTAACTTGGCAGTTGCTTTTTTTCTCTCACCTAATTCTTAGCTTTGTGTGCTTTTGTTTTATATGTTCCCTGACAATCTTTATCTGTTCCTTTCTTAGTTCCTTGTAATTAGGTCCAACTTCATTTTGAACTCTGAGGACAGAGGTTTCTGAAAACCAGAAAACTGGTTATGAAGCAGAGATGAAGTCACTACATTTGCCGTTATCATTTTGTAGCGTGAATTCGTTTGAGAGAACAGATTATGGTAGTTTTATGTTATGACCTAGCTTCTAGTCTGTTTTTATATAAAGTAACCTTGCATGTTCTGTAATTTAACTTAATTCTGAAGGAGAAGAAATATTTATCTGCCTTAAAAGTAAGGTTGTGAAAACTGTAGTCAATAATAAGCGTAGTGACTCTTGGCTGATGTGGAGAATTAAATAGAAAACTGTTAGAACTAAGAATGTAAGTAATAGGCAATAGTCTCTCTGTTAAGGAGTTCTAGTAATTATATTTTTTATGGATTAGACACAGAAGGGGATTTCTAATATATTAATCAATACACTACAGTAAGGTAACATGGGTAAGTGTTTCATTTACATCTTTGCAGTGTACAGCAGGTGTTTTGTGTAGGAACATTCTTCTCTTCTGCACATTGATCAGGTGGGGATCTGTCTAAATATGGATTTGAAGGATAGGCCACTCAGTGGATGGGGAATTGGCAGGATGGTCACACTCAAAGGGTTGCAGTCAATGTATTGATGTCCAAGTGGAGACCAGGGGTGAGCAGTGTCCCTCAGGGGTTGGTGTTGGGGCCAGTGCTATTCAGCATCTTTGTCAGCAACATGAACAGTGGGATTGATGTACCCTCAGCAAGTTTGCTGATGACACCAAGCTGTGTGGTGCAGTCAACACACTGGAGGGAAAGGATGTCATCCAGAGGGACCTTGACAGGCTGGAGAGGTGGACCAGTGCAAACCTCATGAAGTTCAACAAAGCCAAGTGCAAGGTCCTGCACCTGAGCTGGGGCAACTTCAAGATCAGTACAGTCTGAGGGATAACTGGATTGAGAGCAGCCCTCCCTTGGAGGACTTGGGGATATTGTGAATGGAAAATTGAAAGCGAGCTGGCAGTGTGTGCTTGAAGCCCAGAAAGCTAACTGTATGCTGGGCTGCATCAAAAGAATTGTGACCAGCAGGTTGAGGGAGGTGATTCTGCCCCTTCAGTATGCTCTCATGAGACCCCACCTGCAATGCTGCGTTCAGCTGTGGGGCTCCTAAGAAAAGGGACATGAAGCTGTTGGAGATAGTCCAGAGAAGAGGTGTGAACATGGTCAGTGGGCTGGAGCACCTCTCTTATGAAGACAGGCTGAGAGAGTTGGGCTTGTTCAGCCTGGAGAAGGCTCTGGTGCTGAGCTTAGAGCACCCTTCCGGTACCTAAAGGGGGCCTACAAGAAATCTGGAGAAGTACTAGGCATGTAGTGGCAGGACAAGGGAGAATGGCTTTAAACTGAAAGAGGGGAGATTTAGATTAAACATTAGGAAGAAATAATTCTTTACTGCGAGTGTGGTGAAGCACTGGCACAGGTTGCCCAGAGTAGCCGTGGCTGCCCCATCCCTGGCAGTGCTCAAAGCCAGGTTGGATGGGTCTAGTAGAAGGTGTCCCTACCCCAACAGGCTGGTTAGAACTAGATGATCTTTAATGTCCCTTCCAAGCCAAACTGTTCCATGATGCTGTGATGAAAATTTCACAGAAGAGTCCATGGAGAGTTTTTTAGCTTGCCAGTTTTCATTCTTAATGTCATAAATACATATTTCAGAAAAGTTACATGCATTACCATGAAATTTATTTGTTTACATTATAGTAATCCACCAGAAGATTCATATAAAAATACAAGAGTCTTGTGGGGTTTTTTTCAGTTCTTTTTTTCCCAGACAAATTGTTAAAAAACCTTTCGTCTAAGTACATTTTTCCCAAAACACGTAATAAATATACCTGATCTTTATGGAAATATCAGAGTATTCTCAGATTGCACGCACTGTTGGATGCAGAGAATTCTTTTACAATTTTGGGCTGTATCGAAGTAAATTATTGAAGCTAAACTAATCGTAATCAGTGTAAAACTGAACACTGCATAGCTGCATTGAATATAGGTTATAAAAATAGCATATGGATAACAAGTAAGTTATATAGCTGGTTAATATTCTGAGAGTTTGAGGAATTTAAGGGAGTTGCTTCACTGGACAGTAATTCTGAGGTTTTATTTATCAAGAATATAGTAGTTTCTGGATTGTTAAATAGCTGATAGTATTTTTCACTTGATTCTTTTCAGTAAAATTAGTATTGTTACTCAGCTTCTGAAATGTTTTTATTTAGTTTCTGCAGCTATTCCATTGTGTGCTTTTTGTCAACTCTTGTAAGCCAAGTTTCACGCTTCAGGTCTTTAGATAATATCATCTTAGTGAGAATTTTGCAGGATTTTCTTGTTTTCTCAGTGGCTTAGCTAAAGCCAGCAAGTGGAAAATTTTCTCAGATTGGTTTTTGAAGATACTAAATAAATCCTGTATAAATGTAACAGAAAACTGCTTTTTTAATGTATTATTATTATTATTCTCTCTTGTACTTTTTGAACATAAAGTAAGGGTCATATTGATTGGAAGATCACTAAAGAAGGCTAAACCTCAGCAAGAATATTCCAAAAACTGGACTGAGATAAAATTGCATGTAATACTCTAGCATTTGGCACATTAAACTAATCTGAGTTCATAATACATTTGAAGAATAGTGGGTTTTGTTACTCATTTGACCATTTCTTGCTCCTTGAGGAAGCAGAGAAGGTTATAGATGATGGTGATCATGACTGGAAAGGAATCAGGTGACCCGTGAATCTCCAACTTGGTGAACAGAATGTAACTGTGGAATAATTAAACCTTTATATTTAAACAGAAATCCTGGTTAGAAGATGAGGAGGAAAATGCGCAGAACAGCACTCTGTTGAACTTCTATGTTGACGAATTACAGTCATGCCTTCTTTCAAAGACCAGTTTCCTTCCCAAAATTTTGTTCAAGTGACACACATCTCCAATATTACTCAAGAAAGGAGTTGGAATTTAAAGAGTTATTCCTGAATTGTGAGAATCTTACTATTTTAAGTTCTTGTCATTGTCACAAAACAAGGTATAATAGAACTAAAAGGCAACTAAAGAGAAGAAATAAATGTAATTAGAAGTGTGCAGTGAAGATTGTTCTTGTGCTCAAATCTTTTTAAAGAAGGGGAGTGATTGGATATAAAGTAATGACATATATGAAGAAAATACAGCTTACACTTTTATTTATTTATTTATTTTTTTATTTATTTTACACTGTAATAGAACAAAACAGAAGGATATGTGGAAGAAAGATTGGGAAAAAGCCCTGTGGCTTTATGTCATAAAACTTACTCTGTTAGCAAGTTTCACATTAGCAAGTTTCACAATCAGTGTAATTGCAGAGAGTCTAGAAGAAAGAAGCAGCATAGAATCGTAGAATCATAGAATAGTTAGGGTTAGAAAAGACCTTAAGATCGAGTTCCAACCCCCCTGCCACGGGCAGGGACACCTCCCACTAAACCATGCCACCCAAGGCTATGTCCAGCCCAGCCTTGAACATCGCCAGCGATGAAGCATTCACAACTTCCTTGGGCAACCCATTCCAGTGCCTCACCACCCTCACAGTAAAGAATTCCTTCCTCATATCCAGTCTAAACTTCCCCTGTTTAAGTTTGAACCCATTACCCCTTGTCCTCTCACTTCAGTCCCTCATGAAGAGTCCCTCCCCAGCATCCCTATAGGCCCCCTTCAGATATTGGAAGGCTGCTATGAGGTCTCCACACAGCCTTCTCTTCTCCAGGCTCAACAGCCCCACCTTTCTCAGCCTGTCTTCATACGGGAGGTGCTCCAGTCCCCTGATGATCCTCGTGGCCCTCCTCTGGACTTGTTCCAACAGTTCCATGTCCTTTTTATATTGAGGACACCAGAACTGCACACAATACTCCAAGTGAGGTCTCACGAGAGCAGAGTAGAGGGGCAGGATCACCTCCCTCGATCTGCTGGTCGTGCTCCTTTTGGTGCAGCCCAGGATACGGTTGGCTTTCTGGGCCATGAGCACACACTGCAGCCGGCTCATGTTCATTTTTTCATCGACCAACACCCCCAAGTCCTTCTCCACAGGGCTGCTCCGAATCTCTTCCCTGCCCAACCTGTAGCTGTGCCTGGGATTGCTCTGACCCAGCTGTAGGACCTTGCACTTGTCATGGTTAAACTTCATCAGGTTGGCATCAGCCCACCTCACAAGCATGTCTAGGTCCCTCTGGATGGCATTCCTTCCCTCCAATGTATCAACCGAACCACACAGCTTGGTGTCATCAGCAAACTTGCTGAGGGCACACTCAATCCCACAGTCCATGTCACCGACAAAGATGTTGAACAAGACCGGTCCCAACACTGATCCCTGAGGGACACCACTCGTTCCTGGTCTCCAGCTGGACATTGAGCCATTGAGCACAACTCTGTGTGCCGCCGTCTAGCCAGTTCTTTATCCACCAAGTGATCCACCTATCAAATTGATGTCTCTCCAACTTAGAGACTAGGATGTCATGTGAGACAGTGTCAAATGCTTTGCACAAGTCCAGGTAGATGACATCAACTGCTCTGCCCCTGTCCATCAGTTCCGTAGCCCCATCACAGACGGCCACCAGATTGGTCAGGCAGGATTTGCCCTTAGTGAAGCCATGCTGGCTGTCACATATTGTTAATGAAATCATTCACAGCTGGTAACAGAAGAATAATCAGAAGGGATGTAACTTCTCTTGTTCATGACTTTCTTGCACGTAGGAGAAGTCTTTGTTCTCTAAATATCAACTTCACCCGTAGTGAAGGCTTAAAAGGAAAAATTCAAAGTTGGATACATTTTCAAGTAACAACTGAATTAGATTATCTTTGGAAGGTTTTGCTTCTGTTCTAGGCTTTCTCAACTCATAGTTCACATTTACTGAGATAGCTGGGATGTGTGCGCCAGTGACAGTGTTGCTGTGGTGGTGGTAAGGTTCAAATGTAGGCAGGTAGCTAGATATTCATTCTAGCCTAAAGAAAATTATTGAATTTAGGTCTAACTTTATTAATGTGAGATTAACAAGCTAATATGAACCTTTTTTTTCCTCATATGGTATGCCTTCAAACTGGATTTTTAGCAGAAGTCACATTAAGGAACTTAAACTATTGTTTAAAGGATCACGATAAACACCGGGCTCCTCTACTCATGAGTGAGCTCAGATGAGTGGTTCGTAACTTGTTAAATGTCTTGCAGTTAGTTGGCTCTGGATAATAGTACTTGGTTTTTCACTGTTCTTTGGTATGTAAGATCTCACATTTTTAAACAAAAGAATTGTTTCTATAATGTGGGATTCTATTTATAATACTATGTATTGAAATTCTTAAGCCTTGTTCTTATATTAAGTATATGTTGATAAATATCTATTTAAATGTACTGACTTCAGTTTATAAACTAATTGGGATTTGCAAATTTGTGATTTATAAATGTGATTGTTCTTCAAAGCCGGAAACTGATATATATATATATATATATATAAATGTACATATATTGTAAATATTTTTCTTACATAACTGTTTATGGCTTTTCCATTACATCTGAAGTTTTCACGGCTTTTTTTTTTATTTCAGGTTTGCATCTGCAGGAGATGATGGCATTGTATTTCTGTGGAATGCTCAGGTTAGGTATTTTTTGGGATTGCTTGTGAGCTCTGGAGAGGGTAGAAGCTAGTTTCTTCTAACTTCTTAGGAGTTAGAAGCATGTAGTAGGGAAGAAGCAGAATAAATAAGAATTGCTGGAGGGCTATGGCTTGAAAATGTTGAAGTGAAGGGAGTCTGTCAAATCTGAGTTTACAAAGGAGATCTAGGAAAGTAAAAGATGTGTGAACACAAGAGAACAGTAAGTTCTAAAAGTTAGAATGTTTCGGAAAGACAGTAGTGTTTTTTACAGAGATCTATAAGGAGGTGATATGAAAAGCAGAAGTGTTTTAAAAAGGTGTTTTAAAAAAGCTTTAAGCCTTCATTTAAAGTATGTTGGATTTGCTGTAAAGACTCAAATGTTGACTAGTAACTCAACAAATATATCGCAATCCTCCTAGGATTTATATATGTACTTAAGTTTTTAAGTATATTTCAGTGACTCTGTTACCGATATCTATTTGTAGTATAGCTGATAAGACTAAATGGAGAGGTGACATAAAGCTGTATTGGAAAGACACCAAAATCAGTGGAAGTTAAATGTTTCATGTAGTGCAGAAACAAGGCCTTAATTGCTTGCTGTGATAAAAACCTTCTTATAACTTTTGAAAACAGTACTAAGACATTAGTTGTATCATGGAAATAGTGCTGTAAGTATGATACCTGTTCTGCTCTGTGTCTTTATATTATCGACAAAATTGTAGAGAAGGGATGAGCATTAGACTTGCGTTAAGGAGAGCTGGCATACAGGTTTGGTTGTTTGAGAGGATGTCTAAAATAGAGACATACTGTGCTGTCTAAACAGTGCATATCAAACTTTCAAATGAAGGCAGAATTTTCAGACTGTAAAATTTTTAGGAACCTTATAAAAAAATTATGTGACATTTATTACTAAAGTTGTATGCTATAGTAAGCATTTTCCAAATTTTGCCTTAGTTTTCCATGTTTTTATTTTTCAGACTGGAGAAAAACTTTTTGAACTTCATGGACACACACACAAAATTACAGCTATAGCACCATTTCCTTC
Organism: Amazona ochrocephala; assembly: GCA_039720435.1. Lineage (NCBI taxonomy): Eukaryota > Metazoa > Chordata > Aves > Psittaciformes > Psittacidae > Amazona > Amazona ochrocephala. The sequence goes on along the minus strand of CM077909.1, from coordinate 90,843,157 downwards.
ATCAGATGCTTCTGAAGAAGAAAACCACTTGATTTTAACAGCATCAGCTGATAGAACAGTTATTGTATCCTTATATCTGGAGAAGATTCAAATTTCTATGGGCTTTTGTGGTTTTACTTTTAAATGTAGCATTGAGACAGGGTGCAGGTTGTTTAAATTTATTGGCTGATAATATCTAGTAGGTATAATCTAATTACACTAGGATTTCCCTAGTTATTGCTCACAGGTAGATGAAATCCTTGTTACAAAAATGAATCCATAACAGACTATTATTAATATCTCTTTTTGGACAAATATTGAAAACACAATCAGTACTTAAAAGACTGACATTCTCCATACGTATTTCCTGATTTGTCATTTAGTTACAAACACAGCAGTTGTATTTATAATATATCAAAAACCTTTCAGTTTCCTTAATGATTAAAGTCAGGTTTGGGATTGCAGTAGTGGAAGACAGGTTCAGAAAGTGTCATGTTTCCATTCTACTGTCAAGGTAAGCTAAGGAAAACCTAGGTATGTCTGCTGTTTTCTTGTATATAAGAACCTATTATGTGTGGTTTATGGACCATATGGGCAGGTGTGTTAAAATGAACATGGGTGTTTGGTGTAAGAACAGGTACATAATGGGTGGCTGAGAAGTGAGCACAATTCTGAATTTGTTTTTGGAATTCTTAATACCTCAGTTTTCTTTCTGACAGGATGTAGAACAAAGGTCACTTTATGGCTTGGTTTTGTTACTGTGTTGGAGAAGGCAACCTACAGCCAAACTAATTCTTGAATGTTAATAGTAAAAAAAAACATTGAAAGATCAATTTTTGCATTTTTTATAGGAAAATGTAACATATAGTATATAATTAAATCTCTATTTCTCACAAAAGTGACACCTTAGTACTGTATTTTATAGTACTTACAGCTTTATCTAGCTAAAGCTCATGATCATTTCACTGAGAAATTCCCTGTAGAACTTTTGCAGGGGACATATATCTGATTTTTGTTCTGCAGTGTTTGACAGTTCTTCAAAGACTGAATGTATGGTTGTCTGGAGGGAGTGATCTGTGTGTTTGGAACCGAAAATTAGATCTCTTGTGTAAGACCAGTCATCTTACTGATGCAGGTAAAAATGTAAATGACTCATTATAGCTGTTAAAGTGCAAGTAAAATGGATCTGTATAATGATGCAAAACCAACTTGGCAAATTCTCTTTAATTCTAATGATAACATTATGTATTAAAGCCACTCTCTATTTTTTAAATGTCAGACTTAATCATTTCAGAATTAAGGCTGCTTTTAGTCTTCTCTGCTGTGTGAATTTTAGAAATATGTCAGACATCAGTAAGTGTAGTTAACTTGGACTTACAGGCTTGGACCTTGGTTGCTGATTTGTACATGTTTGCTCTAATGTGGACTAGATGCTTTGGCTGCCTTTCTGTGTGAACAAGTGGGAGTTCTATTATTCCTAAGTCAAGTTTTCTAGTAGTAAAGCAGTAAAGATTTCTTTTTATTATTAAGAATTAATACTTTTGATATAGATAGTGCAGGTTTTGATACAAATACAGTAAGTGTAATCAGATCTCAATATCAGTCACACTTTTCTATTAATAAGCTTATATATTATCTGCCCATGCAAAGAAAATTGTTGCATATTATTAGCATACTTTACAAAGATACCTATGAAGCTGTGAACAAAATTCAAAGTTGGAACCAATATTTTTCATATTTTTGTCGTAGAATGGAGTAGTGGTAGGCAAAACCTTCTGAATCTTAGAGTATATTAGTACTTCTTTTAGGTCAGTATGAAATACCATGCCAAATACCAGTTGGAAGTGGCACTGTAGTGCTTTGCATGAGGTGCTGCTGAAACTGTTGTACAAGTGATCAATAAGATGTGCAGCATGCACCCTCTCTTCTCTCCTAATCTCTTGCTTCTCTGTGGGGAAAGAGACATTGGGGAGTTTTCCTTTAATGGTGTGGCAGCACAGACTGGGGGAATTCTGTGCAGGATGAAGGCACAGTAACAGCAAGCTGGGCATTTTGTCTTGTGATTCTGCACTGTATTTTAGTATCATTTATACTGTGGTAGTAGCAGTATCTAAAAACTTCGGTACTGCATATGTCAAGAGTCTAGAGTATTACCCTCAATACTGTCCAGCATTAGGACATAAATATCGTAACTGTATTTAAAGTAAAAAGATTATTGATCCTCAGCTGCAAGTTTGACATTCAGAATTCTCCTGTATTCAGGACCAAAACTCCTGACTCTGTCTCCATCTGAGGTAATCTGTTCATTTCCAGTGCTGTTCAACTTTCACTTCAGGCAATATGCTTTTATTTTTATAATACCTTGTAAATGGAAGGAATATTATGAACAACTTTATTAATAAGGAATTAACAGTTTGCTGTGTTTTATTATGGTCAACGTATATCCTTTTCTCCCTTATCTCCTGTATTTTTTCAAAGGTATTACTGGTTTGGTTGAATTGCCTAAAAATTGTGTTGCAGCAGCTGTTGGCAAAGAGCTAAGTGAGTATGTTTCCATTTTGTTAAATGTTCATATATTTCTGTAACAGCTGCTTATCAGAGGTATGTGTAAAGAGCATGCTGCCAGAATTGTATAGGAGTAGTGAGTGGTATTAGGGTGTGATTAGCAACCTTCTTCCTTTTTCTGTTATTTGACAGTTAGACAATGCTAATCTCATTCAGGAATTCTACATGACAGAACTTTCCTGTATTGTTTGTTACTGTTATTACTATTATTGCCACCCATCCAGGTCTGATTATGGTGGTCTGCACTTGTCCTGGAGGAGGTCAGGATCTCATTACTGGAGTTGTCAGATACTAGGCTTCTCTAGAGCCTCCTTATCTTAACATCAGGAATGTGAGATATTGCCAATCTTGTGATACTGTCCAAAGCTATAATGAGACAATGTGATGGTTTCTGTTGCTCACTTGAGGACAGGGTTTTCTGTCTGTGCAAATTGTAAATCATCAGCTAGCTGTTGATACAGTCTTTTAAATAGAATGTTTTATAAAAAAGTCCAGGGGTGGAAGTAGAGCAGTAAATCAGCAAAACAGACTTTGCTCAATATGATTAAACACTTAGCTAAAAAAATAGCAATTTGATATTCTGATCAGAGAATCAGGAGCAAATAGTCTTCTTGTATTTAGACATTGGTATGCAATGTTGACTTCCTTCTGAACTTCCCACAGTTCTGCAGTGCCCTTGAGATATAAAAGAAATTCCAAGATTGGTTAAAATAAAGTCTTAATTCCTGAAGATCTTTATTGCCTTACTGGAGAATATTGCATCCTTTTGAATGATAGTTTTTAGTCAGATGAGCCATCAAGAAGTATGTTTTGCTATTGGTTTACTTATCAGTAAAGATGTCTACACTTTCCACTTCTACTTTCTGCAGCTTCTGATGTAGACAGATTATCAGAATTTCAGTGTTGGTAGGCTGAAGTGTTTTAGCCTATAGTTGCGGTAGTAAGAGGCCTTAATAATAACGCTGAAATAATTTATTCCAATTTTTTTGGTGTTATGAATAGTCATAAGTGGCTTTGCACATCTTATACTGTCTCAGTTATGGTTTTTTTGTGTCTTTTGAAAAATTGTGTTTTATTTAAGCATAGCTGCATTTTATTCTGAATGGTAGAGCTCGTTTAGACAACTTATCTCTCTGTCTTTTTAAGTAATTTTTAGGTTGATTGCTTGTAATGGTGGGTCTGAAGACTGGAATGTCCTTGAAGTAAAACGCCTTGTTGACCATCAGGATAACATTTTGTCATTAGTCAGTGTCAATGGTAAGAGTCGTTTTATAATGTAACTAGTTTTCCTAGTTACCAGTGGGATATTTCAACTATGGACCAAACTTTTAACTTCATAGCTAGTAGATGTACCTTTCTGTGTAGCTGAAGCAGTATGTGCAGATATGAAAATACATGTATGTGCAATGTGAAAATATAGTGACTTTATTTATGGATTAACAGTGAAATAAAATCAAGCAGGTTATGATGTAGAAAGGGCACAAAAGAGGAAATGTCATTGGTGAGAACTCTTCTTCCTGTTGGGAAACTATAAAATGCAGGTTTTTTTCATGTTCCTTCTGGGTCTTGAAATGAAATATACAATGCTGCATCCTTTGCAGTTGTAGTCCCAAGGTATCTGAAAGTTCAGGGTGTGCAGATGTGGGCCTGCATATAGATCCATTATTTAGAGGCATCCGCGGGTCCTGAAGGAGCTGGCAAATGAAGTTGCTAAGCCAGTGTCCATCGTATTTGAAAAATCATGGCAGTCAGGTGAAGTTCCAGATGACTGGAAAAAGGGAAATATAACCCCCATTTTCAAGAAGGGGAAAATGCATGATCCGGGGAACTACAGACCAGTCAGCGTCACCTCTGGGACTGGCAAAATCTTGGAGCAGATTCTCCTGGAAGGCATGCTAAGGCAGAAGAAAACCAACAATGTGCTTGGTGACAGCCAGCATGGCTTCACTAAGGGCAAATCCTGCCTGACCAATCTAGTGACCTTCTTTGATGAGGCTACAGAACTGGTGGACAGGGGTAGAGCAGTTGATGTCATCTACCTGGACTTGTGCTAAGTGTTTGACACTGTCTCACATGACATCCTAGTCTCTAAGTTGGAGAGACATCAATTTGATAGGTGGACCACTCGGTGGATAAAGAACTGGCTGGATGGCGGCACACAAAGAGTTGTGCTCAATGGCTCAATGTCCAGCTGGAGACCAGTAGCGAGTGGTGTCCCTCAGGGATCAGTGTTGGGACCGGTCTTGTTCAACCTCTTTGTGGGTGACATGGACAGTGGGATTGAGTGTGCCCTCAGCAAGTTTGCCGATGACACCAAGCTGTGTGGTTCGTTTGATACATTGGAGGGAAGGAATGCCATTCAGAGGGACCTTGACATGCTTGTGAGGAGGGCTGATGCCAACCTGATGAAGTTTAACCATGCCAAGTGCAAGGTCCTACACCTGGGTCAGAGCAATCCCAGGCACAGCTACAGGTTGGGCAGGGAAGAGATTCAGAGCAGCCCTGTGGAGAAGGACTTGGGGGTGTTGGTTGATGAAAAAATGAACATGAGCTGGCAGTGTGTGCTTGCAGCCCAGAAAGCCAACCGTATCCTGGGCTGCATCAAAAGGAGCGTGACCAGCAGGTCGAGGGAGGTGATCCTGCCCCTCTACTCTGCTCTCGTGAGACCTCACTTGGAGTATTGTGTGCAGTTCTGGTGTCCTCAACATAAAAAGGACATGGAACTGTTGGAACAAGTGCAGAGGAGGGCCACGAGGATGATCAGGGGACTGGAGCACCTCCCGTATGAAGACAGGCTGAGCAAGTTGTGGCTGTTCAGCCTACAGAAGAGAAGGCTGTGTGGAGACCTCATAGCAGCCTTCCAATATCTGAAGGGGGCCTATAGGGATGCTGGGGAGGGACTCTTCATGAGGGACTGTAGTGAGAGGACAAGGGGTAATGGGTTCAACTTAAACAGGGGAAGTTTAGATTGGATATGAGGAAGAAATTCTTTACTGTAAGGGTGGTGAGGCACTGGAATGGGTTGCCCAGGGAAGCTGTGAATGCTTCATCGCTGGTGGTGTTCAAGGCCAGGTTGGACATAGCCTTGGATGGCATGGTTTAGTGTGAGGTGTCCCTGCCCATGGCAGGGGGGTTGGAACTAGATGATCTTAAGGTCTTTTCTAACCCTAACTATTCTATGATTCTACGATTCTAAGGTGATGCAGTCTCTGCTTCTTGTTAGGGCAATACTGAGCTACTACCTAAAATTCTTTCTGCTCTACTACAGCTATAAACCATTTGTACTTTGTTCTTTCGTGTCTTTTTTTGTTTTCATGGAGCATCCCCAGAGCCCAGGGCAAGCTATTTCTGATGTGATAGTGAGTGTATATACATTGCTGTTATTTTCTCTTTTATGATTATGAAGGGGAAACAGTGTTTGCCTTAAAAAGACAAAACGCTACCTGTGTTAAGTATTGTTGAAGCAGTTCTTTCCATGTGTGAATAACAGATTCATGAGTAGCTACTTCAATCTTGCCATTAACTCATCCATTTAGTTTTTTATCAGTATTTAAGTTTATGGCAGATGCATACTTTGTTGTATCTGAGGGGTGCAGATACACCTTTGTGGAAGGAATAGAAGGGTTTTGTATGTAGGCAACAAATGAACTTCAAATACTTGTACATTTGATGGTTTTCCTTGACTTTGCTATACTGAACTGTGCCCTGTGGCTGGCGGATGTTCTCCTTCTTTGTTTTAATTCTACAAGAGAGAGCTCATCTCCTTTTGCTCATCTGAGCTATGCTATGTAATCAAATGAATGTTCAGTCAAAGAGACAGTGTTTTGTCAGTTTCATACTGCACATTCTACATAGCTTCACTCGAAAATAGACTTTTTTTAGCTTTTTAGGATTGTAATTTTGTGTGAAATTGATTTATTTTTTTTAATATAATGTGATTTGTATGTGTGTGTTTTTTTCCCCTCTAGAGTTTACTTTTGTGACAGGTTCTCATGTGGGTGAGTTAATAGTTTGGGATGCACTTGACTGGACAAAGCAGGCATCTGAGTGCAACTTCTGGGACTCCTCTGTTCATCCAGATGCACAGCCAGAAATAAAGTTATCTCAAAGCCCAAATGAAGCTTCAGTTCAACACTTGACATCTGATGAGGAGGTAAAAAGCTTTAAACAGTGAACTACTTCAAATGAGGTGGCATGACCATGACCTTACAACACGAGGTCAAGTGTTTTGTGTTTTCAGTTTACTTGTTTTAATATGAGAGGTTTATTTAAAATGTGCAAGAAAGGGATTCCTGGAAATGGATTCAAAGACACAAGCTGTAACAAAATAAAAGCTGTGGAAAATCCTGAATGTAGGCTGAGGTCCAAGTAGTCACCTGAAGCATTTGTCTGTGAAAAGAGCATTCCTGAAACACTGGAGAGAGAAACATTGGGGTGTTTGTGTGTCTGTGTGTGAAAGATGTACTTGTCTCTCTGGTTTTGTTCTGGGTGCCTTAGTTACAGGAATGAAACAACTGCTTAGAGTATAGGAACATGTCTCTCATTTCCTCAAAAAATACATTTTTTTTTTTTCTGTTACTTTCTGATTCCATACATTTGGGATAAAGCAGTAACACAAGGACAGAAACAAGCTGGATAATGCAGGCCAGGTGACATCATAGTACCGCTGGAAATCCATTACACGCGCAGAGTGATCTTTCAGTATCTGTTTCTGCAAGTTGTTCCATTGAATTTTCTTTCCAGTGTGTGTTTGCTGCTGTTGGGAAAGGCATATACGTATATAATCTTCAAATGAAGCGTGTGATTGCCTGCCAAAGAACTGCTCACGACTCTTCTGTACTGCACATTGAGAAGATTCCAAACAGGTACAAGTCATGGTATATCTTGTTAATGCAGTAAAGAAATGCAGAACTTAGAAGGGTGGCTAGAGTCAGTCTGCAAAGCTACATCTAATTTCTGGGGCAGGGACATGATATTTTGTTTGATCTGCCTTTATTAGATGGAGCTTGTTGATCTGATTTTTGAAAATACAACATTTTAATTCAGTGTGGAAAAACTATAGTATGCTTAATGCACAGGCTTAGAGTAAAACGACTGTTTTCAAAATCAGACCTGATAAAGCACTTTTGTCTACACTGAGAAAATATAGCTTAATAGCATTTTACTTCTATAAAGCAAAGGCCTATGGCATATTCAGTAAATATTTTTCACAAAATATTTTGTAACAGTTGAGATTTTTTTAAACAAAAAATAATAAAAACTTTCAGCATTTGTCCAGTTGAATTTCTAGCTGGAACTTATTTTGGCAGCCAAGTTGGACATTTTGCTATATTATATGTATCTCACAGTTGTGTTGTTAGATCCCTTTATACGCTTCTTCAATGGAGAAAAAGCCTGTCAGAAAATAAAAATTAGGGCCTTGCAAATGCATGTGCTGTTCTGAACTGTTCTAAATATGCAATGAAAAGAAGTATGTTTCTTTTTGTTATTTTCCCATAAGAAAAAGAAAAGTTTTTTCTTCATGAAAGTAAGCTTATGGAAGACATTAGTGGAACTGTGTTTGCAGAGTCTAGACTTGTTATTTTTTGTTTTACAGAGCAGTATGATTTTAAAATGGAATTGAAAATGTGTAATTTTTTTCCAGCTATTTTGCAAATCCACTATATTTTGTCCTGATAAAAATGCACCGTGTTTTGTATGGAACACCTGGATATCCTGTATATTTGAGAGTTCTAGCAAACTTGTGTAGACCCCGAGGCACTTGCTATTTCTTCTATAGAGACATCACAAGGTGACGTGTGCAGATCACTATCCATGCTAGGTCTTGCTTAACAACTGTTTTTACAGGCAGCTGATCTCCTGTTCAGAAGATGGCAGTGTGCGCATTTGGGAGCTCCGAGAAAAGCGGCAGCTGCCAGCTGAAGCAGTTCCAACAGGTTTGCTTATAGTGCGGTGTGAAAAGAATATTTAAAAAGGATACTGGGAAAGCTGATGTTCACCATATAGTAGTAGAGAGGCTTACAGGCTTTGTAAGAAGAGATAATGTCTTGTATTCAACCATCTGGTAATAGATATGGGTGGGAAACTGAAGAAGACATGGGTGTACAAGTCCTCCAAGATCTGATGTGGGAAGCTAGAAGGTCCAGCTGAAGCAGTTCTGTGCCATAAAGCTTATTTAGACTTTACAGTTGTATCAGCTGATTTAACAAAAATTATGACCTCTCCTGACAAACCTTCATCCACTTACTGCACTGAATTGTGCTGGACCCTCTTCCATGCAGGAGTAGATAGTTGCAGGACCTTGTGAAGAAAGCCAAAGAGAAGCTTGCAGATGAGCAGCTGGCACTGAAAAACATGTTTTCCACATTTCCTCCTTGAACTTGGAATTACACCGGAACTCACTTTGAGCTTATCTAACATTGTTTAAATGCTAACTCTGGACATCTCGGTTCTCAGGGCTAGTTGTAGGTATTTTAGAAGGTGTTTTCTGCCAGGTACAGATGCTGCCTATGTAGTGCTTTCTTCTCTTTGACCAGGCCAGCAGCTTCCCTGGGCTCTAATAGCTGTGGTCTTGGACTGGTGCTCTGGACAATATAGTTAGTATCATGGACTGGCAACAGTAATGAGCTGTTAATCTCTCTTGTAAGACTTATTTTTTTATTCAAGCTATGAATAATTTTCTTGGTGTATCTTGTTTACCTGGCTGCTTTTACAATTTTATTTTATAATACTGTTTTGCTACCTGGGTTGATTTAGAAAGACTTTTTCAGTTATCTTCTGTCTTCAATATTGCTGGTGACAGCTAATCTACAGTTCTGTTTCTTGTTGTGACAAACAGTGTTTGGTTTCACATTGGAAATTTACAATGTCTATGATTGGAGGCATTTGAGAAAAACATATGTAATGGTAAGACAGGTGAACTGCTGTTGATTCGCTCTATTTTAATTCTAGGAATCCCGTGAGTAGTTGTTCAGTTCTCCAGTTATCTCCCTTGCATCAGCGCCATAGTCTAGCACACGTTTTGTGCGCTGATGGGGCCGAGGGAAGGGTCAGTAAGAAAGTCTGATATGCATTGTATACAGAACCCAACTTTCTTGCTTCTGCCAGTATTATTCCACAGTTCTCCTAGAGGCTGTGGCACAGATGTGTATGTTCTTGCTATCTAAATGGAACATGTTTAGTACAATGTGTACACTCCAGTTTAGCTGATATTTTAAAGTCTGAGAGAGAAAGCCAGTGAGCACTGGAAATTCAGGATCAGAAACTTCCTTGTTACCCATACTCCAGCACTCTAATGCCTCAGTGCAGGACGCACAGGGAGAGACTGGCATCTCATTTCCCTCCTCTTTTTATAAAAGTAACAGTTTAGGAGGACAAAGAGAGAACAAAAATAAACATCACTGAGCTGCATCTGCCTTTGCTGTTCAGCTAATTCATTTTGGCAGTCCTTGGTTTTCTTGTTAAATCCATCTGTTGTCTCATCCAGGTGAGTAATTCAGCATGTTTGTTAAATTAAGTCTACTTAGGACAAAAAGACAAACTAGCTATGTTTCTTTCCCCCATCAAGGTGAATAATTCAGATATAAAAATGTGGTGCTGGACAACGATTCTGTTGTTTTGCCATGCAGACTGTCCTGCTTTTAGATTTTAAGTGACTCCTGTAGTTCTTTCTTTAGCTAGAGAAAAAAAAAAAATGTATTTTCATTTTTGCTCTTATCTCTGCTGTCCCCTGCTCCAGGGTTTTTCAACATGTGGGGATTTGGAAGGGCAAACAAGCAGGCAAACCAGGCTGCTAAGAAGATGCAGGAAAATACACCCGTATATTTCTTGGATCTGGTTGGTGATTTGATCGGTCATTCATCAGCTGTGCAGGTAGGTGAGCTTTAGTAAGAACAAGAAAAAGTGATTATCACTTATTGATGTAACTTGGCAGTGTTTCTCAAAGAACTGTAACTTCTGACTGGCTCCGGAGGCTGGGAACACATCAATTGTGTAGGACATTTAGTGCAGTGTGACAACAATAATACATACTGACTTAAAGTTCTAATGAGAACTCAAACACTCACTGGTGCCCAAAGATTGTGTGTGCAGATATATCCATACATGTAGGGTATTTGGTTTCTTAATGGACTGCAAAATATACAGCTGGGAACTGGGTGTTTGCTCCAGATTTTATATTAATTTTGCAATCTTAAGGACTCATATAAAACAATCAGGAATTTTGTAGCACTCTGCGCTATGAGTCTTAACTGGTATCGGGTACTATTCTGTGCCTGTCTGCCTAATAAATTATTTTTTTGTTTTAAATGACATTTTCTCTCCACACTTTTTTGTGTTTGAGAAACCTATTGGAGTAACAAATCAAAAAACTGATGAAAGAAGCCCTTTTATCAGTAAGAAAAGTTGCTATCTGAGAAAGAGGACATACTATGTGGTTCAGCAAGAGACATAGTAAAGAAGGCACGTGTGGGTCTTTGCTGGGATACTACAGGGTCACAGATCAACTGAGATAATGATGGGTATGATTTCCTGCAATGTTCTACATATGTAAAAATCCATTTTTAAACTCTGGGTAGACTGGAGGCTGGAAATGTTGAGTAGTGATGAAATCTGATTGTCAAAGATGTGGGCTTGGACAGACTATGCTACTGGAACTGCATAGCTAGTAAGTGGCTGTTGCCAGAGCTGGTAGGCTGTAGCACAGTCCTTGGCCTGAATGCTCTCCTGGGCAGATCCCTTCAATAAGCCAAAGAGTCAGGACACTGCAAACATGCCATAGTGGTATCAATGACCTGGATCCATTGGCTGTTGAACTGTGATTAGTGGCTAACTTTAGGCAGCCTTCTGGAGGGCTCTAAAGTCAGGGATGACTACATGACTTGTCAGCTCCATTGCTCTTGCAAAATCCCTCCACTGCTGCTGTACTTTTCTCCTGTGTTGCAGTTCTTGCTGGTTTGGCTTCCTCTGTATGACCAGGCATGTGCTGATGTCTGTCACAGTTGTTTACTCTGTGATCCTTCCAAGCCTGGTGATGGTAGCCCATGGTGTTGTGTGGGAAGGGGACAGTGTACACAAGAGAACAGGATAGTGGCTTCTATTCCTAAGAAACCAGGCGATCAGAGTTCATGCAAGTCACTCGCTCCGCTGCTGCTGACTTGGAGCAAGTTTCTTCAATATTCAGTACCTTAGCTTCCCTATCTATAAGGCTTTTTTCTGAACTGAGATCTTTCAGCGTGAAGTGCCATTAAGGAGTTGTTTTCATGTAGGGATTTTATGACATCTCAAACATACAGAAAGTATGCATTGTAATTTTGCATACTTATGTTCAAGCAAAATGTGTATTTGTTTAGTCCAGTTGTACACCAGACATCTAATCAAGCTGACAGTCTCATGTTAGCATCATGGTAATAGTAATTGTCTAATTGCAGATGTTCCTGTACTTTGGTGAACTGGGACTGGCTACGTGCTCTGCTGACCACCTCATCATTTTGTGGAAGGATGGTGAACGAGAATCTAGACTCCGCAGTTTAACACTGTTTCAAAAATTGGCGCAAAATGGTGATTTGCAGCTCAAATTTTAAATTGCTTGGGTACAGGCTATGTATGTGTAAACTGGGTAGGTGTTAAATGTGAAGGAAAGTGTTAAGTGTGAAGGAAAGTCTGAACTACTTGGAATGACTCTCAGTAAGTACCAGTAATATCATGTGTTATATTAGAATTATTGTTAGCTGCTGCTGCTCTTCTCAAAGGAGAATTTTGTATGTTGAAACTTACTTTGCTTACTCTGTCAGCAGAAAGAGTGTTCTCTTGAAACACTGAAGATAATGATTAGTTTCTAATATTATTCCTAATGTTTAAAAATATCATGGGCAGATGTCGAAATTAAGATTTGTGAAAGTCCTTAAATGGATCAAAAGTAAAGCAGTTGGGGGCATTCCACAGTTTTATGTGCAGAAAGGAAGCATAGAAAAAAACACTGAGTCTTCCTGCTTGATGTAACTTATTTCTTGAAGCTAAACTTCAGTTGATCATGGCTGAGATTTATGTATCTAGAGAAAAACCCCGAAGAAACAGTTCTCAGATAGAATTCTTGCATTTTAAGTTGTTATCCCGCAGTAATGGTAAGTGCAAGAAAGAAGATTAGGCAATACTGGTTTGTTGAGTTTTAATTTTTTGGCAAAGCTACTCCTAACTTGCAGTGGCTGCCATTTTACTGCAGGTTAACCTACACTACTGGATTTTATACAGCACCATTATCATGTTTAGCATGAAGTCTGATTGGCTTAGCATAGTCTTTCCACAAAACATTCATCAAATTAATTTGTATCTAATAAAAAGCACTGGTGTTACCATGGATTTTCAGGATGTAAAATGCTTTCTTAAGCAGTAGCAGTTGGTGTGTTCAGTATTAGCAAAACATTTCTGCCAGATGAATACTGAATTCTCAGCTGAAGTTTGCAGAGAAATCTGCACCAAATTTGTAAGTATAAGTAGTATTTTAGAGTTTAAAAATAAAAAGCTTCTAAGTACCTGATGCCTTTTTCAAGTCTGAGATAGCATTAGTAATCTGAAAACTAAACAGGAATGGGAAAAAAAATCCAAACTAAAGAACCCCAAACTAAAGAAACAAAACCCCAAAAGAACAAAAAATACCCTAGAACCCCCCCAAAGTTAAACCCAAAACTGATACAAAGAAAGTGTGAGTGAGGATGATATAATGAGTGGTAAGTTGCCATTTGAGCTAGGGAAGGGGGGAATTGGGGAATTTAGTGGTTATAAAGCCATGAGAAGAGGGTGCTTGGGTCTACTCAGAAGATCCAGCACTTAAACATCTTAAGTCACTTGAGGCATATCCATTGAAAACATGATAAGCTAATGTTCTCAACAATGAGAACCATGAGAACAACTATTTCATTTTTATGTGACTGCTTTTAAGTGAATATCTGGTAAAGAAACAGACCTATTTAACTGAACAGTTCTAGTCAAAAAACTTGCTGTGTATTTTACAGGGGTGTAATTCAGCCTTAAATAGTCCTACATGCATGTATAAATATTTCTATCAAAAGTGCCATTGTTCTCAGATATGCTCCATTGGTAGTAGAGCTCCCACAGGTCTTTGCCTTTAAAGATGGTTGAGTTGAAAGTATTAAATTGAGTTCTTTCTTTTACAGGTGAACTTTGAGCATAGCAGTGAGGCTGTAGTAGCCCACTGCTGTTAAATAAAAGTTTGTCACTTGCTGTTGGAAAGTATAGTGAGCAGAATTTGGGTAACCAGATTAGAAATTTTACTTCAACTTTGTCCTTTTAACTTTCTTTTTCCACATCTCAGCAATGCAGAATTCCATGTTCACCTCATGGAGTTAACCAGCAGACCTACTCTTTATACTTCTGTAACTCTGAGACAGCTGTTAATCAACTGGACAGGTCAGAGTCTAAGAGATCTGACACAACTGGCAGATGACAATCTGTGCTGATTTCTTTTGCTCTTAAAAAGAACATACTGCCACACAGACTACTTTCTTACTTAGGTCTCTGGCTGTGGAAAGAAACACAGATTCTTGCAACAAATACACTGATTACACATCAATGCCTTAACTTGTGAACCAGAACTGAGGCTGAATTTTATTTCTTAGGTTCCTTCCACCATTGCCATTTTCTTCCTTGTGACAGAAGTGTGACAAAAATAATGCATGTTTTATATGGGTGTGGTTTTACAGTGTTGCTGTATTTAACAAATTGAGATAACAAAGCTTTAAATCTTCTGAAATCCTTTCCTCTAATGCAAACTCCAGTGAGTGTTTAGTCATCAGAATATTTAAGGTACAACCACCAAGAACACTAGTTCTAAACAAAGGAATGGTAAAAGCAAACAGTTTACAATATAAAAAACAGATTCAACTTATGTGACTAAAAGTCCATTGAAGAATGTTGCAATAGATAATAAGAAAGAATGAGTAAACATACTTCACCAGAAACACCATTCTTCAGATATACACAATGCAGCATTTTAATACACAGCAACCTGCCTTAGCTATGACAAAAGTAAGGGTCTGTTACAATTCTAACAAAAATATAGCTTATATACATTTATCTGCACTTACATTTTATGAATGTTTCCTTTTGTTTCAGAGCTTGGTACAAAACATACAAAAAAGGTTGGCACATTATGTAAGCTACCTGTAGTAGATATCAGTCATTGTCACTTTTCTTCCACAGCAATCTAAACTCTGTGTGTTTGGTTTTGTTGTTTTTTTTTTTTTTTCACCTTTACTGGATTCAATTCATGATACAGCATAGGAGAGGTAAAGAGTATGTCTCAAGACCTTTCCGCTTGAGGAGTAGTGGACTGCTTCTTCAACTGCAACCACAGCTTTGAAGCTCTTGCCTGCAGCCTGGAGTGCAGCGTTAAAAATCAGCAGTTAGCTAGTATTTATTAACTGAATAGTCTGAGAGTAGTCTAAAATTTGAACTCATGTTCTGCACAGGGTTAAAATTGAGATGTACAAAAATACGCATTTGTGCTTTGGAAGCGTAAGCATAAATTTTTTATCATAATACTAATGAAAAACTATGTTTGATTTCTAACTTATTTACATATTTTGAAATACTTTTTACCTCACAAAACAAACCAATATTTTAGTACAGGGAAAAAGCAGTACAAATTATAATGCTGTTACGAATTATAACCTGGAAACTTTTAAAAAGCAACAGGTTCATCCTAGAAGTAGCATACATGGACTTATCATAAAATTTAGATCAGTTTAGTAAAATTGATGATGTGTATAAACACCACTTTATAGAAAAGGATGCTGACCAAGTGCCACAACATTTTTTGTGTAAAATTTGGTGAAACATATCATGTTAACATCTCTAAGATGGCGGGGAAGCATGTGGATGGCACCAATTTTACAGAACATCTTGTTTTCCTTATTATATGACTAATTTTAAGGGAATTTGACTGCTACCAAGATTTTATATGGAAAAGAAAGAACAGTGGTGCCCTAAGAGAAAGTCTGTATAAGAAGGTTGTGTTAAATGGTGCAGGGTTTATTTTTTACTGTGTCCTGTTTATCAAGGTTTACTTGTTCTACTGTGCACGTTCTCTTTTAGAACAGTTCTTCAGCTCTCTAAACCATATCAATAGAATTGGAGAAAGCTTATGCTAGTGGGAAGTTTTTATGCTTACTTGTCAACCTATTCTTACTCTACTGGTGACTAGGTTACTACCCCTCTGTCTGAGAAACAGTTATATGAAGTGTTAGTGAATGCAGCTGTATAAATTACAAGATTTGACAGATGTATATTCAGTATTAGAAATCAGCTTCAGAAGTACATTTTCTGCCACAAAATGTTATTTCCAAAGAGCACTTACTAATCTGTGGATTATGTAGCTTTCTTGAAAACTTTTTTCTTTAGGATTCAAAGAAGCTTAGAAGTGATTGAAAAAAATGTTTCCTTCTTGCCACAAAGTCTCAATTTCACTGGACAGGAAACACCACCCCTCTTGAATCCAAGTCTGTAAGTGATTCACAGTGAAACTGGTAGATCAAGAGGTCTGGTTTTCTTGGCTTAGCGTCAGTTGTTGTTTTCTGATGGGAGCCTGACACTCTTGCACTTTAATTCATCCAGTGTTTTCCAGTGTTTGTAGTTATTAGCCAAGTGTTGCATCAAAACAGGCAGATGTGCAAACGCTGAAATGAATAGGAGGATCAGTTTACTATGTGTACAGAATAGGCAGAAGAACAGCCCAACCTAATCAGAAACTGGCATTCTCCTGCTTTTTCTTGTTCCTTCAGCTGTAAGCTAATGCTAAAAGGGGAAAGATTTTTTCAGTCTGTTTCTTTCTTAAGCAACTCCCTTTCTTAATGTATGATGAACTTCATTAAATTGCGCTAACACACAACCACTGTGGCCTCAGTTTCTGCTGCTCAGAAGAAATACACTGCTAAAGGAAAAAAAAAAACAAACAAGCATTGTAGATGAAAAAAAGCTTAGTTTAAAGCTATTACTCCTTTACATAGATTGTCTCATAAGTGCTCAACTTTCATTTGTGTTGTGTGCAGTGCACTGGGTTTAACCAGCATCACTTATGCTGTACTACTTATATATGGGTACTGTCCCTGGAAAAAAACTGACTCGAGGCCAGCTTGAGATTATTCAGTTTACTCTGTTGAATTCTCTGTTTCGGAGCAAGGAAGAAAAAAGCAGAAGTACTTACCATCCCATGCATCGAACATATCTGTTATAAAATAATCAATGAAGGAAATTTGAGACTTGGGGATGCTGCAGGTGTTTCTATCAAATACAGGCATTACAACAGGCAGACCCTGTCTCTTCTCTTCATCAGTCTAAGAAAACAAAACTCCAGTTAGCCCCTAGAACTTTGCTGGCTTTAATGCTGGAGTAGCAAAGGCCAGGGGATTAGATGAATTGCAGTAGATTTGAGTTCACAACCTAGAACCCCTCAGGTGAACTGCCTTAGTTTCATGTGCTTTATTTTATCTCAACAGGGACTGAAATCAACATCTCTTCCCTCTGTTACTCTACTTCTGTGATTGGTTTTAGCTCTAGTAAGACAGAACGCTCAGCTCTGGTGGTTAGGGCACACCAGCTAAAAATGGAAAATGGGGTTGCAGCATTCTTTAGCAGAGGACTGTTCTGATCACACAAAGGTTGAGGCTGGAAGGGAACACTGGGGGTCAGCTAGTCCCACTTTCCTGCTTAAGCAGGGACCCTCAGAGCACATTACTCAGGATCGTCTCCAGACAGCTCTCCTCCAGGGGAGGAGGCTCCACAACCTCTCCAGGCAGCCTATTTCAGTGCTCAGTCACCCTCACAGTAAAAAACCTTTTCTTTGGGTAGAACATCCTGTATTTTAGTTTACGCCCATTGCCTCCTGTTATATTGCCTGGCACCACCAAGAAGCATCTGGACCCATCCTCTTGACACCTTCCCTTCAGGGATCTCCTTTTTTACCACATCTGTAGTGTCTGTTTCAAACCATTTGTCTTTTAAGAGGAATGTTGCTGTTGCTACATGTTGATGTTGCTACATTTGTCTCTGCTTGTGTTGGTTTATAAGATGAATAGAAGTAAGGGTATGCTCTTTAACTGTGTGGCCACAACTGGAAGAGGGCTAAGGATCTATCAGTTGTTCAACTAAAGATCTGGTAGAGCGTTTCACTTTCAGGAAGCTGGTGCATTTGTGCACCAGTAGAAAAACTGATTATTGAGAAAGGAAGTTGAGCTTCCATTTCTGTCCAGAGAGCTCCCACTTGATAAGTGTTTACGCTGCCCACATGTCTGCAGTACTGGCTTACCACATTGTCTGCCTACTGTGATGGTAGTTCAGGTGCCATCCTAGGAGAGAAGGAACCAGCCTGATGATTCAGCGGAGGGCTTCATCAAGCAGGATCTTCATGCTCTCTTCAGGGAAGGTACTGGGACTATTAAGCTAGAATGTTGACAATCCTGAATTTCAGCCAGTTAAATTGACCAAGGCTAATCAAATAGTTTTTGTTTAGCCAGATAGAGAAAGTGTAAAAGCTCTTTTTCGCCCTTTTGTACTGCAAACTTTGTGGTAAGCAAACTAGCTAACTGACTAGAGTGAATTGTTCTGTATGAAACTGAAGGTCTGGGGACAAAAAGCATATATCTGGCTCCATGGTGATGCCAGGCAGACCCCACGTGGAACAGCAGACCTGCCAATGTGTGCTTTTTTACCTAACCCAGTAGTCATTATAAAAATATACATACCTGTGCAAAATACTCCTCTGAGATCCTCCCTGCCCATTCGATACACAGCTCTAGGGGGCGACACGGATTTGCTACATCCGCACATTTAATCATCATGCGCTTGATCAGTGTCTGGTTATCTGGAAAATTCTTTATATTGGCTGTACATTCACAGTCACTGCCTTCACTCTGTAAAAGAGAGTTGGTTTCAGGAGTCAGTGGCCAGTATTCCTGCCAGCAGGAGCAGAGCATCATTATTAGCTCCATTGCACTGTAGGCAGTAAGCAGGCATCCCGCCTGAAGCCTTCTAATTTCATACAGAGCACCAGGAATTTGTAGGAGAGCTGCAAAGGAAACTGCAGCCTTGCTTAAGTTACTAATTAAAGCCCCATTACACGTGACAGTTGTGGAGATTTTCATGATTAATAGCAAAGTCTGTGAAATAAAACAATCACAGGCTCCTAATTGGGTAGAGTGATTTACCCTTCTCTGCATCCCAGCCTTGCTGTCTTGGAACAGGACCAGGACAGGGGACGCATCCACCAACTGTGAGGTGATAAATGGTCCTCCTTGCTGAGTTGTTTAAATTTAAGGATGGTGATGGTAGTGGCTGCTTCATTTTTTTGTTCTTAATTATCAGCTAGGATGAAGTCTTGGATAATCTTTGAGATTAACAGTAGGAAAACGCAGACTAACTGCAGGGAGTCTGCTTTCTAGGCAGTAAAATACTTAAACTGCTTACTGACTGCTCTTGAGAATAGGTGAAGGAGACAAAGTAGTAGTTAAAAGTCTGCTATGGCATCATCTTCTGGGTCTTGAACAATTTAGAAGGGCACAGGTATATTATGTTCCTTATTGAGTAATAAAAAGCCTCTACCTCGGCTCACTATGGTATTAACACTATTCTCAAAATAATATACTTGTGTAGTTATAGCCTCCCTTCACTGCAGTTTCAACTGGAGTAAAATACTGAGCATGAATACTTTTTACCATCATGTCTAAATTAACCTCTTTGTGGTTTATGGGGAGATATTTTGCAGTGCCTCTTGCCAATTCAGACATTAATCTTCTAACTTCACATTTAACAGTTAATTTATTTTCTTTTCAGCATGCTGAAAAAGATGCCAAATTAGCACTGCTCTTTAGCTGCTAACCAAAAATAGGAAAGAGCCACCATTAACCATGAGGAACAGAACAACCTAACATCAGGGAAAAAAAAATCAAGCCTGCAATACAAGTGTTTCTGTGCTCCACTTTTATTGCCCTCCAACTCTTGTACATTTTGAAATAGCCTCTGCGATAAACTGGTAAGATGAAAGAGAATGAGTTAAAAAAAAAGTATTTAAGAACAGCTCTTTAGGAAGTGCTGGAACAAATGCATTCATGGGATAAAAGCAGACTCACAGAAATATGTTCAGAGCTTGGAAACACGTGGTTTCAGTCAGGCTTGTGAATCTGAGTCCCACAGGCCAGTGTGGGGGTGCCAGAAAACTAAAGACATTTTAAAGGGGTGTAGATTGAGGAGACATTTCAGAACAATGCTTAAATTGTCAGAGGGAGAAATGAAGCACTGTGAAATGCCACATTTCCTCAGGTGCCTTTTTTAGAAACCAGTGGAACAAGCTGCTATCTGGTCAACACGTAAGTACAGAGAAACCTGAGAGTAGGTATGTCCACTATCAATGTGGACCTTCCTTTCCTCTGGGCCTTGATCTAAAGTGGGATCCTTGCTGTCCTGGCTTAGTCCATGCCTGGAGGGCAAAACCCATAAAACACAGCACCAGGCAATGTGCTGGGAGCGCCATGCAGAAACAGTGGTAGGTGCCCTCAGCAGTGCCCAAAGCATGTCCCCTGTGCTGTGGGACTTGTGACACTGAAGATGATCAGGCTAATTCAGACCCAGCACCACATCCAGTGAGCCCTCCAGAGATTGGAAGTGCTGGGGCATACGGTGCAATGTGTCCACAGAGCCCGTAATGTTCAGCTGTATTTGTGATTTCCATCTCAGTCTGCTGGGCAAATAGAGCTCAGCAATCCCTAGGAGCACATCAGTTAACTGATGTAATGCTGTCTCCAAAGTTGTAAACACTGACTGGTTTCTGCACCCATGACAATCTACGGAGTGAGAACCTGCATGACATGACAACCTACACTGTGAAAAGTCTAGTTATGGAGAACTGACAGAAGCTACTTTTATTTAATACCAGTGACCTTCAATTTGGTCTGATTTTTTTTTTTTTTCCAATCTTTCTAAGCACGTTTTTGCTAAGCTGTGATAAGATGGTATTTGCCTAGGTGAGTAACAGTGTCTTGGAGAGCACTCCAGGCACTGAGCACTCAGCTGCAAGTGGCAACAAGAGAAGACAAATAGGGGCCTGGGCTGGGAAACCTGAAGGCAACTTATGAAAGGTACCCTGGCTGGTGATGGAGCATGAGGGTGTATAACTGATAGGATTAAATGTTTGGCCATCTCTTGGTACAGTGAGGAATGGGGATGGGGTGAAGAGCTTGAAGGCTCCAGATTACATTCACACAAAACTGCCAGGGCAGATTCCTCAGTTGCAAGCCTGGGTTTAGGCAATTCCACTGTTTGGAGGCAGGACCATAGGCACAAGTGCCAACCTGGTGCCATGTGCAGAATTTTGCGTGAATAAAAGAACCCTCCCACAGGTTTTCTGAACACAAGATGGCTTTTGAAGGCAAGGCTTGTAAAATGAAGTGTTTAAATGAGCTGAGGGCAGGCCAGACACAGAAAAGAAAACAAGAAAATGAAAGTATTTTTTCACAGTTTGAGATGTGAGGTCACAAACCCAATTGTGTTTTTTGGCCGCTATCACAGTGCATATTAATACAACATGAATGAAAAAGACACTTAAAGTTGTCTCTGAAGGACTTCACTGAAATGCCTGAAGGCATGAAGGCCTGCAGCACTTACGTGTGAGCTGGTCTCCTCAGATGCCATTGGCTTGTTGATGCTGTTCACAAATTTGTTCACATGCTCAAAGTGCTTCGTCATCTCCGTGGCCAGAACCATATCAATAATAGCCTGGCGCAATGTCCGGTAGCGATTTCTGGGGAAGGAAAAAGAGTTCCTGCTTGCAAGCCTGACAGACAGAGCTCTGTCCTTTCTCATCCCTCCCCAGACTGCACCGCAGAATGCTGCTTGGGAAGAGCACCATTGGAGGAATGGGCCGTATCATGCTTCTCCAGCTTCCTCCAGCTCTGAATTCCCATATTACCTGGATTTTTGTGGTTGGTTGGTTTTGGTTTGTTTGGTTTTTTGTTTGTGTTTTTATTTTTACCTAATGAAAGGCAGCCCCCTGGAGTCAATAAAAATTTACAGTTCAATTTCATAATTGTAACAGTGTAACACTAGGACAACTTCCCCAGGAATGGCACCAACACATTTCCATCTCACTCTATGTTAGCTTGGAATCAAATCTCAGGTTTTTCAAAACCTGGAAGTGTTATAAGGTGTAGACAAATTCATCACCTTCCTGGGGTCAGGCCCTGTCACCTTTCAGATCCCTTTCCCTCCCACATCACTTTCTCTCCACCCTGTCCCTGCAAAAGCTAGGCTGATGCAATGAGAACTCCCACGCTACGTGCACACCCAGCAACAGGGTGTTTCCAACTCTCCCGGAGGTTTCAGCTCCCTCCACTTACCCCCCTTTCTGTCCCATGTGAATGCAGCAGTGCCAGCAAGCATGGGGCCACATGCAGGCACATCTAGCTGCTTTGAAAACTCATGTCTACATGGGATTCTGAAAGAGGTTAAATATTAATGTCTTTATTTAAATTATATTCCTGGTTTAAAAGGTAGGCTCTCAATCCACCCCAAACTAAAATCACCAAACAAGCAACTCATATACACACACACTCCCTTTCTCCAGCAGACCCACCTATCGATGTTCTTGAAAATGTTGCATTTGCTGTCTTTAATCGTAAGCTGAAATGCCAGTGCTGTGTGATGACTCTCTAATACAGCTGTATCATTGTAAAGGACAGCTAATTCACTGCCTGCGTTGCACAGGAAAGAGTTGGTCCGTCCGGGGTGGTCTACATCATGAATGGTGGCAGCTATTAGTGCAGCCACTTCATCTAAGTGGTCAAGACTTCCCTACAGGAAGAGAGAAAAATTATGATGTGGCACAAAAATTAAACTAAATAACCTCTGATCATTTCCCGGTACCCACAAACACACAAGTGTAAGCTTGACTGCAGGGATTATACTTCCTTGCACTTATTTTCCATGCACTCTGCCCACAGGTTACCTACTCCAAAACCCTCCCTCCCACCTTACCAGAACTCTCTTTCCTTAACAAAGCCTTTGACTGGGCTGTCACCTCAACATTGTCTTTGCATTAGAATTCTCTAATGGTGGATGGATCACCTAATGGTGTCCTTCTACTTTGTGGCCTTGCCTGAATGCCTCTGTGTTGACTGCTCCTACACAGCTCATGTGTTTTAGGATAGGATGTGATATTTCAGTTGGAAGGGACCTACAATGATCAGGCAAGTCCAACTGCATGACCACTTCAAGGCTAACCAAAAGTTACAGCATCTGATTAAGGGCATTGGCCAAATGCCTCTTAAACACCAACAGACTTGGGGCATCAACCACCTCTCTAGAAAGCCTGTTGCAGGGTTTGACCACCCTCTCAGTAAAGAAATGCTTCCTAATGTCCACTCCAAACCTCTCCTGGTGCAGCTTTGAACCATTTCCATGCATCCTGTCTTTGGATCCCAGGGAGAAGAGCTCAGCACCTCCCTCTCCAAAGCTTTTGCAAAGCTTTAAGAGCTGTTACTAATAACCAGTTACCAGGAGACAGAAAAGAGACGGGTATTCCCCTCTATTCCTGCTACTTAAAAATGCAAATTCCTGACTCGTATAGACTTTAGATAAACTGTGTGGGCAGTTTATCTAAAGATTAACAGGAATACTTCAGGGGCAGAGATATTTTTATGAAGCCAGGACCATTATTAAAGAACATCTGACTTTTGAATGACAGATATACGATGGCAAACACACTGAGATCCTAGCGGAAAGGACTCTTAGCTGGTGGTTATACCTTGACTCTCTCCTTCCTGAGAAAGAAGGCGGTAGCATGCAGGACATCTGCTGCATGCGTGGAGTTGTGGTATGAATTGGAGGAGTGGTAGTTAGCTTCAATCATTTGCAGCCATGCTCGCAGTGTTGCTTCCGAACAGTTTAAAAACTCAGAAACCCCAAACCGGGCAAAAATCTTTAAGCCCAAATACAATAACGGCCTGCAAAACAATAGAATTATAAAGTACTGCTGTAAAACAGGAACTTCTGATGTTCTAAAGAGAGAGAGTTTTGGCAAAGGAACCAATAAGACCTTATATATGAAAGCTGGGGGGGAATGGTAAACAGTTTTAAATTGTACACCTATAATCTCTCACAAGCCTGACCAAGGTTACAAATCACTACATCTACCATCCTTTCAGAAATCCTTTCAGTATGTTCAGTAGAAAGGGCGCAGTTCCACTAGAGTTTCACCAATTCTTCTGGCTTCAGAAAAAAGTTTAAATGTTCGTATTTTTCCTGAGGAGAAAAAAGCAGACTTTGAACATGACACGGGCACATCCCAAAGGCTAAAAAGGTCAAATGTCTGCTGTTTAAATTTGTCCTGTGACTTCAGGGGGTCTAGATTTCTACTTACTGACTGAAGTTGGCAATATGTAAAGTGTACTGATGTCTCCCAGAGCAGTTCTTATTTCATATTTCATATGAACTCTTCTAGCTTTAGGACTGGATCACTTTCTAGAGCTGAGGCATTAATCTTCCATCAGTAAGCCACCCTCCCTTGAATTCCACATGCTAACAAGCAGCAGGTAACTGTGTGTGTCTGTAGGCGCTTAATGTCTAAAACAGAACTTCAGAACTCTCAAGCAGAAGCCTTCTACTTTCATGCTTCAAGCGGTATGGGCTGGGATAAACAGAAGTGGCATGTCCTGAATCCTGACCAGTAGTGATCTCCTGGCTGTAGAGGGAACTTGAGGTCTGGCAAATGTGATTCTGGGGAGGTCAGCAGTGAGCCTGTGTGTGAAACAGTGACTAGCGTAAAATCTCGAATCCTTTTGGTTCTTAAGTCCAAATTCGGTCTGGGTTGTCATTTACTCTGTGTGGCCTGTGACAGAGCCCTATCTACCAGTCACATTTTTCACACCTGCAATGTGATCTACAGAGCTCCTGAGCTGAGAAAGGCACAACCAAAAGCCAACATCTGCAAATTAAAAACAGGCAAATGCAAATTCTGAAAATGGCCACTTTCTCCAAGCAGAGCACAAAAGTCCTGGTAGTCTCTCCAATTCTTTGCATCTTGGAATGAAAATAACTTCTGTCTGTGCATGACATGTTTATTTTTGTGGTCTGCATGACCTCGAAACTACTGGCGCCTATAAGCTTTAAAAGGTTAGGCCCTTGATCCTATCACTGGTTTATCCTCTATCGCATCTTTTTATCCCTATAATCAAAAGCCACAGATGCCTCACAGCTTTCTAAATCATAGGGAGATTTAGGTGAGGAAAGCAAGAGGCTTGTTTTTTCCAGCAGCACCATTTGCAAATCAGCAGGAGAGAGGGGCATCTGTGGGATATCCAGCATGTAACAACACAAGACTACGCCAGACATTGTCACCTGGACAGAGTGGATGGGAGTCATGTCCCAGACAATCCTGGGGGGCTGCAGACACTGTCAGGGAAGACAACAGCCTGCACAGGTCTATCCATGACCATTGTTCATGCCTGGCTTGTTAAATGGGACCGTGACAACACACATACACAAAGAAGACAGCTTTCACACATTTGCTGTGCCTTGTGCTTCATCTTTACAAAAGCAAAGTGCTTTCTGCTACAGCTCATCAATAACCTCTTTGCAGGCACTTGGGGAAAGGAGTCCAGTACCTTTTATTTGTAACAGCCTCCAACTCAAAAATATTGAAGTCCCAGCTTTCCTCATTATCCAAGAGCTGTGCAATACATGGCGGAACATCATTGATGGTGTTTGGCACTGAAAGGTGACTATGGCTCAGGTTCACATCTGTTGAAATGGATTTTGGGAATTACAACATTCCTGGATTATTTTTTTCTCCCACATGCAGAATTCCATTTACAAAACAACTTGTTTTCAAATAAAACAGCTCTTTTCCTTAAATAAAAAAGTCTGTAATAAAGCCTACAATATATATAGTTTATATTATTACATGTGATTTGGACATAAACTAAAAAGATCAATGAACATTTCTTTGAGTGACAGTTTAGTATTTTCCTAGTCTTATTTTCTACAGTCTTATTTTTTATAGTCTATTGGCTTTTCCTCTGCCTTGTTTTCTTATTTAATTACTTCAATCTGCTTCAACTTCAAAATGGAGGCAGTCTAGCACTTGTTCTGCAGTCACTTAGCAACTGTTTCCAAAGATGGACATCCCATTGCAAATTAGCTTGGAGTTTTATGTCACCAGCATCTACCAAAGATGTTACGCATGCAAAGGGAAATTTAAAATGGTGGCTTACTCTTAGAAAACACATACTCATTTCCTGACAGTCTTCTCAAGCCATCCTGAAAAAGCAAGTTTATTGCAAGTTTTAGGCAGAGCAACCATCATTAATTGCGAAAACACAACATATCCTTTTTCTTTAGATACTATTCCTATTGTAGCACTATAAGCACCATCCTTTTTTTAAGGTCTTTCAAAACAGACATGAAAGGATCCAAGGAGCACTGATCTGAGGTCTCCAGAAGGGATATTATGAACTATATAGTGTTTTGCCCACCTTAACCCTTTCATCGGCACATGCAGGATTTCTTCATTCAAATTAGCAACTATAACTTATTTTTCATTTTCTTTATATTATTTTGACAAGGATTGCCTCAGCGTATGTTAAAAACTGAAGTATTCATTGATGAAATTTAGGCAGTCTGTCTCTGGTGGACAGTGTTGCTGCTATTACAGGACCAAAGTCAGAACCTGATTAAAATAACCTCACCCTTACACTGGACCAGGTGTAGAGCAACCCCTCTATTCCCATCTAAGCTTCTAGGATTCCCAAAAAGTATTTCCTTGAGACAAATCAGAATGGATGATACAGTTTCCAGTGGCAACTGTGTTCACTTATATATGAGGATGAATGCACCCAATGGACTGAGATATGGCCATATCTTACTACATCTTGGGGCCCACTGTTTGTAGAAAGACCAAAATACTTAAGTGAAATGGTGATGAGTTATGAGTCCCCTTCCCATTGCTTGTAAAATTTGAGCACAGCAGAGCACTGAACTATGATGTAGCGCACTGGTAGTGGCAATTTCATCTTTATTAATTTTACTCACAGTCATCAGACCTCCAACAAGATCACTTGTGTGAGGATCTTCATCCTTGGTACCTAGCTGAGGGGAGTAAAGTTCTGTTGTTCGCAGGATTTCCAGAACCCTGTCCAAGGCCTCTGCTACTGTGATGGGGCTGTTTTCCTGGGCAGCATTAATTATGTTAATAACCTGAAAACAGATTAAAGAGGCAGCTGAGGAAGACTGAATGGCACTTTTTTCTTATTAGAAAATTTTCATCCTTGGCTTGATTATGCTACTTCCCATTCAGGAAGTGCTATGTATTTTCCTCAACCCTTGAAGTACAACTCTGAAAATGTAAATTTGTGCTCAGATGCCCTGGTATCCATCTGCTATTTATAACTGGGAAACTCCTGGGAAGTGAAAGCAGAAGGGTGTGAGGTATCTGAAATAGTTGCAGGTGGGTAGACCCAAAACTAGCCATGTCCCAGTCCTTCAGCATAGCCAAGGCTGCTCAGAAGCAATCATTCAGTCTCTAGAGGAAAAAAAAACAACCAACCTAACTCCTGGATGTGACTCAGATATCCTGATACTGGATGTAAAGCCTTGGTTTTACCAATGTGAAAACTAAGCGCAGAGAGCAGGAAACAGCTGAGCTATGGTTTCTGGAGAAGATAGGTTTTCTTTGCCTCCCACCTTTTGTCTCAGCTGCAATCAGGGAATGCAGCAACGACAGAGCAGCACCAATGACTGCTGGGTCTGAGGGAGAAAAGCCCCTGTCTTCTGCAGCAATCAGAAGCTGCTGGGGTGGCACTGCAGGTATCCGTGTGTCTGCTTGTTGAGAAGAACAGCTGTTCTAGTAGGAAGGTTGTGCTGGGAAGCAAAGAGCTTGGTGGTAGGAAGAGAAGATGGAGAGAGGGGAAAAAAACACTTTGAGAATGGGAGATGGCAGGCGCCTTGGCTTGTGGGACAAGTGATGTGGAGCTGTTTTGTGGCAGCAGTCTGTATAGAACGGATAGCGAAGACTGCAGGAAAATGGAGGACAGAATATGGTGCAGGTGCTCCCTCCTGTCCATGCTATCTCTTAAATATCCATGGTAAAACAAAGGTGCGACTGGGAGCACACGTCCTCCTACACATGCTTGGCCCAACAAAGCAGGGTCCTCTTCCTGCCACAAGCAGTGCATCTAGCAAGGACACCCCTTTCCCCTGTTTATTATTCTTCTTTTTGACTAGGATTTAGAATGAGATACAGAAAGTAGTAAGAAAATATATAAAAAATAAATAATTTAAGTTATTCAGTTAAGTACAAGGTGCATGAAACCCCTGGCTGTCCTGCCACAAACTACAGCCTTCCCTGTGAGAGCAACTCCGAACTCCGAGTTAGTGGAAAAGGTAGTGCTCAGGGCTCACCTTTGTAATAGGAGCTTCTATTGTCATGGAGTGGATCCTTGCCATGGAAGAGTACCTTCGTGTTGGTAAACTTGGAGCTGCTGTTAAAGAGAGCACTGTTTAAGTGCCACAGAGTGTAAATCAGGTGACAGCATTTAAAGAGTGCAGAAGGTTGCCATTGGGTAGCAGCAAAACAAAATCCAGCCTCATCTCCCATTTCTCCTGTATCTCCCTTTCTTCAAGTTCTTGCTCTACTGTTTCATTTGTCGCACTGTTGTCTACCTCCTTTGCAGCCACCCCTCACTTCTGCTGTAAGTTTTTCTATCCATTCTTCACTTCAGCTGCAGTGAAATGAAGCTACACTTAAGCTACATTATACTTAATGCTCAGAAACTGACACTTGTCCTTTACAATGAGTCTCTGCCAGTGATGGCTCCTTCTGTGAGAGTATGTCTCTCATCTCAGTGATACAGCTGCTTTAACAAAACCCATTCCTGCTCCCTGTAACCTGTGCTTTCTCATTACATACTGGGGCAGAAAGAAATCTCTGCTACCACTGTCCCAGCCCCAGCAAGCAGTTACAAATGGCATCAGAAGCAGAAGTACTGCTCTCAAGTTACCAGCAGCAACAGATCCTTTCATGTCCCATGCTAATGAAATCAAAGTACTGGTTCAGGAGCAGAAGCTGCAGCTTCCCGAGAGAAGTGGAATTAACGCTTCACCATGCACTCTTTTAACAGGCTGCCCCTATCCCACAGCACGGCTGATCTTCCTCTACTTGAAGGCACTGCACGCTGCCACGCATTGTATACTGATGCTGGTACTCAGGCTGGAGAACTGTTTCACAAATAATTCTACAGAAATTTTACATCAGCTATAAAAAACTGGAGTGATCTCTTTAATGAGATGTGAATCTGTCTGGTTCCTCTTTCATTCTGCATTTTTACTGCCTATGGCAAGTCTATTCTTTATTTGTAATATCATTCTGGACAGTTTACTTTCTTACCATCACTACTTTGAGATGTTACGGACTTAACATCAATCGAGTCTTTCCTTCTATTCTTGCATTTGAAGGAATGGGATTCTGTAAACACAAAACAAAAGGTTCAAAAATTCATCAAGTAAGGCCTCTACAGAGACTCCTCCATCTAAAATTCTGAACATTGCATTAAATGACCTTAACAATACCACATTAGTGGGGGAAATACTGTAATCTCTGCACATCAGAACAAGGGACTCACTGTCAATCGCTTTACAGCAACTTGTCTGAAGTGTCTGGAAGGCTGTTTTCTCAAGGAAGTTGAGATGTTATAGAACAGGAGACTCACCTCACCTAAGTTTAGCTGCCTAAAAGCAGCAATCTTTCAGGCTTTGTCTAAGGTAGTTGTCAGAGATCCTGCTTTAGAATAGATGTCTCAGTCAGGTGGTTTGAACCCCTCCTGCAAGTCCCTTTCATTCTTCACTGACCATTGGACAACCCTGAGTTTACCTGCCTAGAAATTTAGCCAAGTAAGAAAAATCCCATCTCCCACAAAAGAATCCACACTCTTTCAGCCCAAGCACAGTTCAGACTGTGACAGCTTTTGCTTTTAATTGCAATAATTTTATGTACCCTGTAAGAAAAACCCAACATACTGAGAATGGTTATAAACAATTGATTCGGTTGCTGTGAAAATTAACCATGCACCAGGCTGTCATTCTTGAAACTGCCATTTGCTAAAGCAAGAGAAATCATCACATCCAGACAACTACAAAAGTGGGATGAAATGCCTGGAAAGAACCTAAACAAACAAAAAAAAAATTTCCTCAAAAATATTACACTCTGCCTTATGTTTAAAAACAGCAACCATGCATCTATATATCTCTGCAAGAATAGGTGTAGCACCTGTTCCCAGAGTATCTGAAATGCTACTCCAAGATCAGAGACCCCAGCAAGCTTTCAAAAAGAGATAACCATCATGTGAAGAATCAGAGATATCATAAAATTGATATTCTCAACATAAGGACCAATTAGCATAACACTGTTACAAGACACGCTATATGCAGCCTGTCTTTAGCAAAATAAAACGGTAATATATAGTTCTCCAGAATTAAAAAGTTATGCATCTTATGAATTATGATCTTATGAATCTTATGATTACAGTTTCTGACCGTATTTCAGATTTACAAGACAGCTTGGGTCTTCTTATTTTGTTGCAGTCCAGACTGGAGAAACTGCAAGCCTTTTCCTCTGTCAACACCTAAGCAGGGCACAACTAATGCGTGCTTCATGATTTTATTTATTTATTTGATAGGACTCCTCTCTCGAATCCCTTTCCTGCATTAACATTTGGAGGAGTTTAACATAAGGCACTTGAATGGGAGCCAACATTTTTGCATAAACACAACTGCGAGTGGCAGTAGCTGGCCGGACAACTCTTCTCGTGCTAATTACCAGCTAGCAAGTCCAAAACTTTGCCACCTGGAGAGTTGCAGGTGTATAGAGGCTGCTTTGTGCCACACGACAGTTTTAGCTGAAAATATTTAAATGCCTAAATAAAAAAAATGCCCTTTGCCTGGTGAGCGGAATGTCTCCCTATCAGATTTATTACAAATCAAACCATCACAAGCAGCACAATACACATACAGTATTTTCTACACTCATCACATACTGGTATATGCCTATGGCTCTGGGAATTTACCCTTGGAGCACAACTATGGACAGCAGGGAAGGATAACCTGCATCACATACACATGACTCTAAGGTTGCTTGTCTTCACTGCACAGTAGCCATCAGTGGGATGTGGCTCCACAGTCTTGTTGAAATTTGTCACAATAATAAGCAAACCTAAATGCCCACATTATCTGTAAAACACATTAGTAAACTAGTAACAATGTGTTAAGCAGTTACAAGTGTCCTTCCTCTTAATTCATGGGTGTTCTCACCTTCCTCTTTGCAGGAAGCAGTGAGAAAGTAAAACTGCATTTGTTACAAGGACACAGGAACAAGCAGTTTAACACACCATGGCCATGGCAATGAGAACAGCAAATTGCATATATTGTCTCTTCTCCCCCCTGCCCATTATTATTTTGCACCGCAAAGGTCTCCAACATTTATGCTACTTGAAAAGGTAGGGGATGTCAAACAGTCACTTCCCATCTCTTGGTATGTTACATCCTCCTTCCATGTGAAAATCAGAAGCTGCCTGACATTGCATAGCAATGTTGTCCAGTGTTTCATAGCGGGAAGGACCTCAGGTGCCAGAAGGTAATAGGGCATGAGAATCTGTTCACTCAGAAAAAAACAGCAGTGAGCATCTGGCTCAGATTGCTAGAATCACAAGCTTAAAATTGGCCTTTAGTGCCACCTTCTTCAGTGAAAAGTGTTGTCCCAAAGGTAACACAGCATCAGAAAAAGAGATTATCCCCTTACGCTCCACACCTTTAGTGAAAATCTATCTGCAGAAGTTACTGAGAGCTTGAATGTGCTCTCTTCAAACTTGCCCAAGAGACAGTGCAAGGGTTGTTCAGACATGCTGCAACAACTCAGCGCTAACTGGACATGACTAGTTCTTACCCTGGCTCTACAGACAGCTACCTTAGTCCTGTGCTGGAGCCAAACCAGTGATCTGCTGACAAGTCCTAACTTGAAAACTCTAGGGCAGATCTGGCACACATCAGCACAGTTCCACATTAATTTCAAACATAAAGAGGTGCCAAGGTACACCAGCTTCACGATCTGACACAGTGTTTTAGTACAATGAAGAGCAATACATCTTAACTCCAAATGCACGGGAAGAGCTCTGCACAGGAGATTGAATTATTAATGATGGTTACAAATCCAATTCATGGTGCAACATCAGAGCAGCTGGCATCCATCGCTGGCCATCTGCTCTGACCACTAACTCGACAGAGGGAAGAGACAATATTTCATACCAGGAAAGAACCTGGCCATGACCTCAAGTGCAGCGGTGTATAAAGGTAAATGACAGAATTCTAACCTGACTGAGAATTGTCTCCTGTATACTTCTCATCACGGTGACTCTTGTAGAGCTGAAGATGCATGAAGAGTGAAATACATATGTAAGGAAAAAGAACACAGAAATATTTTAAAAGGGCTACGTTCGACACTGTCCTTTTCCAGCATTTTCTGTTCAATTATTAAAAAAAATAGTGTTTGGCAAAGACTCTTCTTTAGGTGTAATCAGATGTAGAGAAATAATATGAAAGTAAGCAGATATGCAATGCATAAGATCACAGATACAATTGTGCTTTTATGTACAAAGCTCCTGTTTAATGCTTGTGTCTGCAACAGAACTGACATTCATTTTTAAATAGTGTTTTAAGTGCAAATTACTTATGAACCTGAAAGGTTCAAGAAATAAAACATACACACACGCACACACAAAAATACATAAGTTTACTTTTGCCCTCTGTAAAGTAGTTTAAAAAACATTTTCTTAGTACTATCTGATTTTGCATGCATCCTTTCATGGGTCACTGATAAACTGGACTTCTAAAAACTAAAGTTACAAAAACCACTCTCCAGCAACTGAAGGGTAGAAGTAGGTATCAATTATCAAGACTTTCTTTATTTCCTAGTAATTTTTAAACATTCTCAGAAATGAGAAGTTTAAAAGTTCTTTATTCTTTGTTATTCTGACACATATTGAGTAGCTCCACTGAAAGACATTTCAGACTTTCTCAGTATCTGGATAGGGTATTTCCATCATCTTGAAGTTTATGCCTATAGCTTAGCCTACAATAACACAGAATAAATGTTCCATGCTTTTCCATCCTGCTAGACACAAAAAGCACAGCCTGTCTATTACATGACAGTTTAATATCAGCCAATCACTCCATCCTGTTCCTTCGTTACACAGGTAAAAGAAAGTTTTTTGCTGCTAGTAGGAAAACGGAGCAGAGCTTCCAGTTCCTCAAGCCTTCCCTCTAAAGTTAGCACATGATGTATTTAGAGACACTGAAAAGAGCTAAAACCATTCCCTTTTTTCCTGTAATCACTAGCAAAGGTATATATGCCCTTTACTTCAGATGAACAAACTTTAGTGCTTGACACTGCACTTACACACTATTCATGACACATCACAATCTAGTCTATGGTGATTTGTTCCTCTGGCCAAATACATCATCTGCCTATAGCAAGGCACTAGATTGCATGGAAGCATGAAATCATGGTTACAACTGGTGAGGAATTACACAAATTCTCTTTTCCATCATTCTTGTGCTACTTCCACATTTTTTTCCTTTTTGCTATTGCTGGGAGGAGGGATGAGGGTGAATAAGAATGAGAAGAGAATGGACGGGGAAAACAAACAAACCAACCAACCAACCTCCTCCCCCACCCCCCAAAAAACAACCCCCCCCTCAAAAAAAAAACAACAACCCCCTCCCCCCCCAAAAAAAAAAAAAACAAAACAAACTACCCAAAACCCCCAAATTCAAGAGTGGCTTTCTGTAATGAATTAGAAGGAAAATAAAAATGGAAGGAGAAATCCTGCACTCATGGTCCATATAAATCTGGAGCCTAAGGAACATGTCTTTCCCCAGAAAACTGATTTGAAAAGCTTAAGCACCTGTCTTGTAATCATGCAGGAACACTCAGATAAGTCATCTCATCCAAACAGAGTAAAATTGAGTAAGCTCATCAGATATGGTACAATGACAAAATGCATCTGAACTACTTGTTCTGATCCTGAACCAGAGCTTCCTTCAGAGCCTACACCTATATCTCTGCTGCACAACTGGCAGAAAACATTACTTACTGTCCTTTGAGTTCTCTACTGAGAAAGTAAAACAAATCATAATTGAATTCTGAATACTTCCATTATCCCTCCTGCAGGCATGACCTGAAAAGCCACATAAGGTAAGTTATGAGGCCAGTTACACAGCTGATCTTGGGCCAGTATGTTCTTAAGAGAAGAAACACCACCTCTGTTGTAAATCTATGAATGTGAAAACACTGGACTCTATCCTGCCATGGTTCAAATCATCAGGCTTCAGCACACAGGAACTGTCACATGAAAATCAATCCCTATTCATAAATCTTCACTGTAAGAATACTTGATAGACTCAGATATGTTTCTTTTTTTCCATGCATAAATCTAACATGCTTAATTTTTGTATGCGATAAATGTGGCACAGAGATCCATGAAGCTTCTTACACAGCGACCTCTAATCATGCTGTGATGCCCCTTGTGGAGCCTGTTGGTATTGACAAAGAACACTTCTACATCTTTTTAAGGTGAAACAATGCAGAATAATGTAAGGGTGTTTCTAAGTTTGCACACAGAGTCTGAATGCTGACATCAAGCCATTTATAATTATGTTGATGCAGTGAAACATTAGACATTTGCATCAAAATTTGAATCATCAGTTTTTACTGCTCTGTAACTAAAACTTCGTTTGATTTCTTTTTATTCCTCTGTAAAGAATTATCTGTGGCTTCAAGAGAATTTTTTTTTTTTTTTTTTTAGGCTGGGGAAAGTTCTATTGCTGCAAGTATTCTGGCATAGATTTTAGGAGACTTCAGTGTCCAGACGCTGATCAAGATTGATAACATCACATTCGCGATTATTGCTACAAAATAATTCTAAAGAGTCTTATGAATATAACAGATATTCACGTCACCATCACTGCCCAATTAAAATGAATAAAAAAAAGAGAAAAGCAAAACAAACCCAAAATGAACCCAAAACCACCTCCAAGCCCCCCAGAATTCCAAGGCACACTGTGAATTTGTCATGTGATCAGAGAGCACCTGGTACTCTGCTCTAGGCAGGAGGTATTTCCACCACAGAACTGAAACACAATAACTACCTTGTTCTGTTGTTTGCGCCTTGTTTTTCCCCCAATGGACCTTAAACCTCTACAGACCATGCCTTCCTGTTAGGCTGTGGTCTTTAACCTTTGTGGTAGATATCTATCTGCATTTGGGTAGAACCCTTCAAAAGCCATATTCCCTGTGATGACCAAATGTGTAGAGCTCCCCAGACCTGTAACTCACCATGTTCATGCTTTTTTACCAATAAGTGCTCATGAACCACTGAGAAAAAAAGGCGAATTGATGGTGCTTTCCAACAGTTCCAGTAGTACAGAGAATATGAATGTGGCCTTGGACACAAATCCCCTGCTAAAATCTGATTCTTACACTTAATACTGGCTTTGGCAGCCCAAAAAAAAGAGTAAAGAAAAACAGGAAGGAAAAGGACTTTTATCTGTATTCCTATTGTTGCATTTTACATATGGCTGCAAGTTTGCAACTGTTCTGTATTCATTATCTTGCACTAAGAGTATCATATCTACACTTCCCTGTACCAGCCTTTCAGCTGTGCATACATTCCAGGGGAAAAAAAAAATCAGCTTGTATCTAAGAAATACCTGTAACTTTAGCACTGCTTCCATTACACAACTCTTGCACTCTGCCTGAGCACTCTGAAACATCCTGCTATAGTAAATGGTACTTTGCTGCTAATACTAAAATCCATGTTTTAGTTCAAAGATGAAGTCAGTTTATAGTATTCTGAGCCTTGGTTTTCAGTGATCAACCTTCAAAGTTCTTCCAGAACTTACGCAGATTTCTCCCTTAGCTTCCTGCCCCCACAAAAAACTTGTGCAAGGGGCATGGTTTCAACAGCCAGATTTCATAGAATAACACTTACAAACTTCTTCCAGTATTAGAGGATTTCCAATATTGTGTTAACATTCAGTATTGTTACACTGAAGAAGGAGGAACTAGAAATAGTAGTGGCTTTCTCAATACCTTTCATGCACAAGTGTCTTTACCCACGGAACGGATAAAAGAACATTAAAATTCTAAACAAAGCAAGATTCCCTTGTTTTATTTCCCATGATCCCCTAAAGAACATGGAAACAGATCATGTTTCCCAAGCACATCCTCAGCCTAAACTGTTGCTAGCTATTTCTTAGGCTTCCCACTTTCTATCTCGCCCCTACAGATCACAGGCTAAAGATAGATTTCACTCCTTCACTCACAGAAATCCAAACTTCTTTACTTTACAGGCCATGTACTGGAATATTTCTTAAGCAAAGCATGTGATACAATCATTTGCTTTGGATATTTCCCGAGAGAGGGAACCAGGAGCAGATAACAGCAAACAGCTCCCCATGCCACCACCTTTGCTGCAGGACCTGCTCAGGTGGATATGTCTGGCCTGCAGAGACCAGTGTTGACTGCTACTGCTGGTTTACTTGGGTTATGACGTGGATTGCACCCCTTCGTAACATGTTCTGATGATGCAATATCTCAGGTCCTGCATGAAAGCTACACACTTTACCCACTGCCAAACCTTGTGACAGCCAAGCACAGGTCATTATTAGAGCTGAACACACCAGATCAGACTGGCAAGAGCAGCTCTAGAAAAAGCCCCTGAACTCCCTTTGGACTGTGGTCTATGTTGCTTCACAATATTATGGACTCAACAGTCATATCCACGCTCCAAAGAATTAAAGTCATTCTTCCTCTACTCAGCAGTCCTACAAAAGGAAAATAGCCGATGCAAATGAAGTTATTTTGCTTGCTCAAACAATCAGTGAGAATCTCATTGACAATATAGATCACATCCTCCTGGAAAAATACATATTTCTAAACCAAAAATATCAGTTTACTCAAAGCTATGAAAATTACGACATGAAAGAAATACAATACCTGTTTGTTGTTTTCATTGGTGCAATGCAGCCTTTTGAGGGACACAAAGTGTCTTATTTTCCTAGCAACAGAAATAACCACTCATTACCATATCAAATGGTAAAGAGAGAAGTGAAGCGATATACTGCTGTTTTCTTAAGAAGAGGTCTCCAAACCCTCATGAAATAAGGTACCAAATCCAACGCCAAACAGACAACTGGGTGGCAAGCACTCCTTCAGTGTTACAGTTATGTTTTTGTACCTGATCCTTCTGCTCCTGCAGGAATTCACCTGCACATCTGGGAGAAGAACCTGGCAACATGCCCATACCACATGGCAAAGGTGTGAACACATCCAAACATGCACACAAACATTACCCAGCTGCTGATCCATTCTGTAGAGTAACTACATAAAGAAATGCCTGATAACATGAACATATTGCAGGTATCTATAGCAGTAACACTACTAATTAGTTATGACTTTGCAGTTCTTTTAGTCAGCAAATGATGATACCAAAATGAACATGACCTTCTCAACTTTGCTTATTTTTTCCAGACTGTTTGAAGTCAGCAGTTACATCATCATCCTGCTACTAAATACATGGAGGTTAATGTTAAACTTACAGATGGGGAAAGCAGAGAGAAGGCCCTAAAAAGCAGAAAGCAATTATGTTCTGGACAAGTAAGTTACCCTCCTTGACCAATCACAGGTGTTGTCTTCACATGCTGTTGGATACTCTCTCCTGTTTTTCTTCTTCCATAGTAAACTCCTTGCCATTCCTAAGCAAACACATACAACAGAGGCATCATCTAAGAATACATACTGGCAGTCAAATGTTCATTTATTATTACATAATCCTTACACAGTAATGTATTATTTCTGGTTGCATTTTTTAAAATAGTGTAAAATTTATCAATACAGAGTAGCACCTTTAATAGGCATTTCCTAATATACGGACAATGTAAGTATGTTTCTTTTGTGAGAGAGTACACAGTTTTTACAAAGAACTTCAGCAATCATCTGTTTCGAAGGTTACAAACAATGCTGGCTGCAACACATCCAGAGGATATCTCCCCTGGAAGCAGACAAACCAAACACTGCACTGAATACCATTCAGCTTCAAAGTTGCCAATCATCAAGCAATATGTATGCAAAATTGCAGAAACCCTTGACCTAAGGTTGTCCCTCAACTAATCTCAGGTAACCAACAGCCTATTCTCACTCCATGACTCACTTCCCATGACCATGAATATCTGAAGCACTGTAGATCAGCAAAAGGAATAAACAGTTTCTTCACTGCATCTTTTATCCTGGTCTCTCATAAAAATGCCTGTTTCTCTGACTGGCTGCTCATTTTCCCTCCATTCCCACTACTACAGGAAAGCATCA
This sequence comes from Amazona ochrocephala, assembly GCA_039720435.1. Classification (NCBI taxonomy): domain Eukaryota; kingdom Metazoa; phylum Chordata; class Aves; order Psittaciformes; family Psittacidae; genus Amazona; species Amazona ochrocephala. Next base: position 90,805,143 of record CM077909.1, on the reverse strand, counting down.
GTAGGACTGCAGGCTAAACAAGAGCCATACATGCCCCATCCTTAAACACTCCATTGATGAAGAGATAAAAGATATCTTCTAGTATGGACTGCAGAAGAAAGGAAGATAAAGCAGAGGCTATTGTTCTCCTTAACAATTCAAAGAAGAGAGACTTTAAGGAGGGAACTACTTAGCCATATAGTAGAATGAAGCTGGAAAATGGGTGGAAGATACCTTCTTTGTCACAAAGATGGATGGATGCAGAAGACACAGAGTGCCCTTGAGCAGGCAGTGCAGGTATCTGGGCAGCCTATGTAATTGAGTAGGACCAAAGCAAGAGTGGCCTGCAGGTGCTGCTAATGAACCAAGGCAAACCTGCAAACAGCTCCAGCAGTGATCCCCAAAGCTCTGATCATTGCTGTAAGTGACTCAAAGGTTCAAGAACTCCCCAAAATTCATGAAGCAGATAGTGAGACAGGGAAGAGTGAGAGGTACTTCTGCAACCTCTGGGAGACGGGATAAGAGGCTGTTGCATGTGTTAGGAGAGCATATCCCCGGGAACAATGTAGTGCTTCTGTGGCTCATCGCCACCATGACAGGAGCTCACAGTGCACTGCAGATATTCTGACTACAGTTAGAAAAACAAACCCCATTGGGTACTAATACGTTGTGGTGCTGATAGCATGCAGGTGGTGAAGGCTCTACAGTGTGACAGAACAGTTAAACCTTTTGGCTGGATGATGCAACCACCTGAGAGACTGACTGAGGGACAAATTACTATGTTCCAACTAACAAAATCTCCATGGGCTCTAGGCAAAACAGAAACACAGAAAATGTTCTTACATTTCTCTTAAGCAAACAGATCAGTAAAGGACTTCAATCAGATCTTAAAAGCAAAGCTAAAGAAATCTAGTAGTCACTTGTCTGAGGCGTGGGCTGTTGTGCTTCTGAGACATCTGAGAAGCAGAATTCTGGTCTCATATGTATACCCGTGAAAACCATATCTTGTGTTCTTAAACCTATACTACTAAAAATGAAACAGAATAGAAATTTAAAGCAATTTTGCATGGGTTTATTTTATTTGCTTACCTTTCCTTTTTTAATAAATGTGTTGATATTGTCTACAAGATCTGCACAGTTTTTATCACTTTTTGGTAGCTCAGTAAGTTCCTTGCCAATAAGCTCTCCCTTGTGATACCCCATCATCCGTTCAAAAGCTGGATTAACATACTGCCGAAACAAAAGTACTTTAAGATAATATGAAAAAGAACATATTTAAAGGCTAATTACTCACATATAACTACCAAATTGTTACAAGTTATGCATCTAGAGCCATAACCATACATCCCTAGAATTCAGTATTTTTCATATAAAAATACTATGTAATGGTAAAACATTTTATTCAAGCAATGAGCTGAACACAGAAGGCAATACGTAAACTGTTACCAGAAGGCACAGAAAGAGAACAAAACTCTACTGTACAGGTCATTTAGTTCTGCTCCAGATTTTATGCTGGTTTTACTACATGTAACATTACTGAAAATTAGAATCTAAGTAAAGTTACTGAAGAAAAAGGTCTTAAAAGTTCCGCAGGCATCAACGTGCAGCATGCAGAAATAAGACAGTTCATTGCACATGGCTTTCTAATGGGCAGCAAAACTGGAATACTACAAAATAGCTAACGTTTTCCCCCTACCTGAATGACATGATCTTCACTGGTTATTTCTATAGCTTCCTGACAGTGGTCTAATGCTGTAAACACTGCATTACAAGCCCTGAAATTAGCAAATGATTCATGTTAGTTTTATTGTTAACCATTTTGCTTAATATAAATACATTATTATATTGTACTTATCAGCAGATGGATCACAAAGTAGTATGTTGTTTTGACTAAACCATATCACTATCTCCATTATTATTTTTTTCAGGAAATTCAGCTTCCAACATCCGTGTTGTGAATGTGTTTTTCCTGCAGATCACACTGTAAAATTGTTCATGGGTCTTAACATGTTAATAGTATGCTTTTTTTCTCTCAACATACTCTAGACTGCAGGAACTAACAATTAGCAGTAAAAATAACAAATGCTGCTACATTAAAATAGAAAGTTTTGTGATGGTTAAAGATAGGGGAACATAAAAATCATCACAATAGATATATACAAAGGTTTCAATACAGCAAATTGATTGGCGCTATCAAAGATGTCATGATACAACATCATTAAAGAAAACAGTATAAACCACCTCAAAGTCCTAGTCAGAAAAATACCAATTTTCCTGCTTCCAAGTAATAATTCAGTGACTTATTTTCCATAGATCCTGTTTTTTATTAAGGGCCAAAATGATCTTTGTTTTCCTTTATTTTCAGGGCTACCTTTAAACTAATGCAGGAAAACAAAATTCTTACCTTCTTGCTACACAACATAAATTGTTTAAATGATTATTTACACAGAATGGGATTAGCATTAATGTAGGCTCCTAATACTATGGTGGGCGGAAACAGAGAGGGACAGGAGAGAAAGTAGAAACAGAGAGAGAAAGAGAGATCAAGAGAGAGTGCATACTAAAGAAACAACATAGGCATACTTAGAATCATAGAATAGTTAGGGTTGGAAAGGACCTTAAGATCATCTAGTTCCAACCCCCCTGCCATGGGCAGGGACACCTCCCACTAAACAGTGCCATCCAAGGCTATGTCCAGATATTAGTACTTCATCTTTGATTTGGACTAAACACAAACTAATTATCTTCTGTGTACTTCTCATCGCAGTGAGCTTAAATGCACCATACATGAACATTCTTGTATAGTTACTACCTAAAAGGAACACCTTGTTCCCAGACTCCATAGCAGGTCTTGAATTAATACTGATGACTAGAGAATTAAGAAATACAGGACATTGCTAGGCCTGCTCATCATGGAAGTAACTCAAAATCAAATCAGACACACCAAGAGATAATACACACAGAGACACAGACATGCAGCCACGTGGATGAAGATTTGTAGGAAAAAGTGTTGCATTCAGAAGACAGCAGTATTTCAGCTCATACAACAAACGGAGCTCCCAGTGTTAATTTACAAGTGATTTTCTAGCAGCCCAAACTGGCTCCAAAGCATGATTTTGTGCTGTGTGAAATAACTAATTTGTCTCAGTGATAGGTGCCTGGCTGGTACACCAGCTGCTAACAAACGTCATTACATGAACTTTCTGCAAGAAAACACACATCTATATTTGCACTATTAAAACCTTAGTATTTTCATTTGATGTGGCAACCAAGCCAGTGAAATTACAGGTTTAAATGTCCCAAATCCTCTTTGATGAATACACACCTCCCACAGATGTCCAACCAAGCTTCAAACCAGGAACAGCTCTCTGGAGAAGCGGAGCGCCCGCTTGGAATGGAAGACACTTCTGACCACTGACGTGACCTTATACACTGCTTTGTTGGACTGATCCAGCTTTCTCACCACATTTTTCTTGTATCCAAACACCTGAAATATCCTGGTTTTAATTCCATTTACTGACTTCCTGAAAATACTCTCTCCCCTTTCACTTTTACAAATCTGCATAGAAGACCTACTGAAGCAGCAAATAGATCAGGGACCCAGTGGAATAGACACACAGTGCAACACTTTTTCCCCCACTTAAATAAACCACACAGATGAAAGCAAATTATAGCCACATAGCAGTACCAAACACTAGTTCTGCTTTGTTTTCAGTGGCAAATTCATTTAGAGCACTTGCCTAATCGGGCAGAGGTAGGGGGAGATCCTCTGTTGCAAGACATTGGCTTCTCTAAGTTATAAATATGACTTTTCAAAAAGATTTGTCTTCTAAAAGTCTACTTCATACCCCCAGATATTACAAGAAATGTTGCTTATAAGCATTACTTGTGCTTGTTACATGATGAAGAGTATTTAACTATTTAACTATTCTGGGCCTGCATCTATTAAACTCTTTAAATTCCTTGACTGTTCAGGGACTGCGTCTGGCAGCAGCAGCAGCAAACCCAGAAACACCACTGGTTGGTTTTTTTTTTTTTCATAGTATTTTGCAGTGCTGTCAAAGGTTTCCAAAACAGTCATGTTCAGAGGTGATGTGAATATATATACACACATAAATATAGAGAATGTGTATTCTCAATATACAAAAGACATTATAACACTGAATACATTTTCAATAATATTATTATTTATGTAAATCCAAAAGAAGTAGGCTCACAGTTTCTGTAACTACATTCAAGAGATCAAAACCGAGCAGAATTATAAGTGAGTAGTATAATGCTGTTTCCATAAACAATATGGATGAAAGAACTGTCAGTAGATGAAATGCCACTGGAGACTGACATTGTTTCCTTCCAATTTTAATGAATTTTTAGATGTTTTTGGTGATGACTATAAACAAACTTGCAGCAAAATGTGGCAGACAATACGAATCATGCTCCATGTATTGGAGGTTTAATTATCTGCATTCATAATTGATACTCTCATGTATAGATGATGCTCAAACTGTATTTGCACCTTGTTTTTGAAACGAAACAAACTACAAGCATTGTGTGTATGAATGACAGCTTAATCTTTCTATATAAAGCTGGTGTTTCTGATCTATGCTTGTTTAATTCAGAAGCCACTCATTTCATATTGCATTTACAACTGAACAACAAACCAAGTCAGGACCACCACAACATCTAATTAACTTCTAAAATTTCACAGGTGCTTTATTTTCCTGCTGAGTTTTGGAAAACACCTATTAAAAATCACGGAAGCCCAAATTCTACTTTTTTTCCCCTGAAGATTGCCCTGTAATTGCACTTTGCATGTACAAACATGTAGCCACTTGAACATGAAGTCTCTTTGGGATCGGTTTGCAAATAAAACTTTAGAAAAATCTATTTCTTACACAGAAACACTGAAACCTTTAGAGAAGTGATATTATTATCAGTGGATAGAAATGCAATTAAGTTACGACTTCGAGGCAACCACACCTCTGTGTTATGCAACTCAACTTCAAGGGTCTGCTTTTTTTTTTCCATATACTTATATTGCAAACATATCTATGTACATGCATAAGCACCCGTATTAAACATAAAATTAGTCACATTAAAGAAAAAGTGATAAGGAAATGAATTTCTCATTAAGATACAAAAACTGCCTTCCTGCTTTGCCGAGTCTTGTCCAAGCAAGGAAAAACTAAGGGTATGAAGAGCTGGATTAAAACTGCATTCAGTTCAAGCTATCATATATGAAATCTCACACACAGGAGATCAAGAATGACTTTGTGAAATTCTACTGTCATGTAAGTTTGCAGCCCATAAACCTTACCTGAGATGTCATTTTCAAAATGCTATCCTTGCAATTAAACAAGCTGAAGTTATTGTTCTGCAATATTTCTGCTAAAGGATCTTTCCCTGACTCTCATGTTGGTAAGAATGGTTGCTGAACATTGCCAAATTCGATATGGGCACCTCAAGATATAAGGGACACAAGGAAGCATCAGAAGACATATACTGCATTTTGCTTTAAGGAAGGCTGTCATTTACACCACCAGTGAATGAAACATACACAGACCAATGTTTCTCAGGGTACCAGTTACTAAGACACTTATATTGGTCCTTTACAAAATAACAGAATAAGGAAATAAGGGTATGGTATAGTATATTAGTCAAGATACAGATGAAAAGCACATATATGCGCAGCTGGGAAGAAGCAGAAAGTAACCTAATAAATTATGTAGACCAAGAAGCTGATGTTTGCAGTTTCTTACACTTCTACATACCGTAATTTGAACTGAGATCGCACTTCCCCATGTTCTATTTGAACCAGTTCATTGTAACAAGCAGTTATGCTGCTATTCTCCTTGAATTGCTGGAAGACAAATCAAGAGTGCATGAAATAGACTGGAATGGTTTAAAACTGTTATTTCTGTTCCTGAATCTAAACCTCTAATCTTATAAAGAGAGCTGGCACAAGTCCAGCAAAAGGCTATGATGGTGGCTAAGCATCTCTCCCGTGAGGAAAGGCTGAAAAAGCCAGGACTGCTCTGTTAGAGAAGAGAAGGCTCAAGGTATTCAAATATCTGAACAGACTGTGTGTGCCCAGTAACAGAACGAGAAGGTAATGGGCACAAACAGAAACACAGGAGGTTCCCTCTGAACATCAGGAAGTATTTTTTTTTACTGTGAGGGCTGCTAAGCACTGCCACAGGTTGCCCAGTCTCCATCCCTGGAGATCTTCAAAAGCTGTGCGAGCACGGTCCTGGGCAACCTGCTTTAGCAGAGAGGTAGGGCAAGATGACGTCAAGAGGTTCCTCCCAACCTCAACCATCCTGTGATTCTGTAGAAATAAAAAGCTTTAGTTGCACCTTTTGTGTTCTTTTATCACCTTTTTCTCAAGAATGATTTTATAGTTCTTATGACAACATGGCTATCTAAATACAAAGCAAGTATAAAAATATGCTAAAACCTCAACTGTGAGTTTTCTCATTTGGTTTTAGCAACCAGTTAGAAGCAGTCAAAAAAAGACCCAACCCAGACATAGTCTCGCACAAACTAGTATTGCTTTGATATTTCATTTTGAACATATATCCTTAGTTCAGGATGGAAACGGAACAGAGACATAAAACATTTGTGCTAAAAAAAGAAAACGAAAAAAAAAAGGATATTTGGCATTTCAAGCAAATACTGCAGTTGAAGCTCAGAAGGTCAAAGTAACTTTGCTCCACAACTAATCTCACTGAGCTGTCACTGTGAATTCAGAAGTGCAGAAAAGTACATAAAGTAAGAAGCAAGCTGACAACAGTTAACAGACTTTTATGTACTCCAGACCAGAGCAAACAGCCTCTCTTTGTTAGGCAGCGGTAATAAACTGGAAGGTCTTGTGTTTGGTCCTGCTGAAATCAGAAACTTACGTTGATACAAAAGAAGTAGATTTTCTGACTTCAGTTAAAGTTTACTGCTCATTAGTAAGCTTCTGCTATGAAAAGCTAAATCACTCCTTCAGAAATACATGCATCAAGTTCAGTTTTCACAGGAAATACCCCACGTTGTCACTAGTTCTCACAGCACAGCTGCATGCAGAGTCTAGAGGCAGCACTCAAACCTCAAAGGAACAAACAGCTTTAAAAAACCTATGCTTCTCTCCTGCACAAAAAATTGTTTTGGGGGCCAATGGCTTAATCCCAAGTTGCCAGCAAAATGTAAAAAAGCAAAGTTAAAAATATCTCTTGACATGGGTCTGCTTCTCTCCTTAATGTTAAGATCTTAAAATACATCCGTAACTCTCACTTGACACACTAAGTGAATGCATGGGAAACCAAAAGGCACAATATGAAGCTGACAGAAGCAAAGGTCTAGTGATGTTGCATTTTTGCATAACAAACTGCCTGCAAATAAGTGTGTCTTCTACAGCATGGTAGATTTAGATTTTCAGTTTTAGACTGCTTTTTTAAATATTCAAATATGCTTATGCTAAATTTAAAACAATATAAACCCAAATATATCGATAATATACAAGTTAACAATGGTGGCAACCTATTTCACAAACTAAACTTACTAGAACATATGAAAGCTCTTTATAAACTGAATTTCAAAGTAGTGCTGTTTACTGAGAAAAATCAACCACTATCTTGGCACAAATCTTTGGCTAAGAACCAGGAGTTGCAGCTTGCTGAAGTGCTAAGCCTGGGCTTAACTGTTGTATACTCATCTTCAGATATGCAGAATCTCTTTATTTAAGTTTATAGTACTAATGCTACTCATTCACTGACTCGCTTAAATCTGAGAAATCAACTGGGACCTGAAAAATGCACAAAGCATCTCCTTTCCCTAATCTGTGCATCTAAATGAGGCACAGGAAGATGAAAATCTGTTAGCTCTCAAATATTAGAAGGCAGACAACAATACCTTCTTTTAAAAAGTTTAGTATTTATACATCACATTTTGATGTAACTAATATATACAGAACATGACACAAGCCTCAAGAGCCATCAGCTAGTAGGAATACATCATTCTTCATGCTTAGCAATAAGTACTAAGTTTAATATTAAAGATTTATTTTGTCGCAAACCAGAAAGTTTTAACAGTAACTTGTCAATGAGAACCAACATGTGTTTAGGGAAAGAAGTAAAGTTCAAAATACAAGACAAGATTGTAACTGAGTAACTGCAATCATTAAGGTCCTCTGTTTGCTAATTTAAATCACAGTTAAAAATCACTCAGGATGCCAAATAACTTATTTAAATTAGTCCATCTTAGGTAGGTCTTTACTATAAGATTAATGAGGCTGAGAGGAAAAAAAAAATCAGTGTAATAAATGTGCTGCATTAACAACACCATTAAGACACAAACACAGAAGGTGCTGATGATATAGGGAGAAAAATCAGAAGATGTAATGTAATGCACCTCCTTGAGAAGGAGGATGAAAAAAACAGAAATAGTTCAGCATAAAGAAAAATGCCAAAGGAATGTGTAAAGCTAACAGAAAAGACTCCTGAAATCTCTTTCTATTATAAGATTTTTAGTAACTGTAGTGATCCAGGTTTGGATAGTGATCAATCATCACTGATTTCCTCAGAAGAAATTAAAAGCGATTTCTTTAAGACTACTTAAAATGTATACAACATATTAGCATAAACATAGAAAGATAATACTCTAACATAAGTATACATGAAGGAAAAACAACATTTTAAAGCAGATTCAAATAAAACATTCACTACATGAAAAACATTCATGGTTACTTGCAAGAGTATCTCCAAAAAAAGATTAAACCGGTTCTTTGGAATATTAAAATTAAAACCTGATGCAAAAAGTCTGGTTTTGTCCACAAAACTCTACAAAAAGGTGGCAGATTAATTGATTAGATGCTCAGACTCTTTCCTAATCAGGTTGGGGATGCATTTGAAGAAGCCGTCACCACAGCAATCACATTCAGTGTTTTTTCAAGGGATGAGAATCAAGATGATGAGCAAAAACAGGAAAAATGCCAACACAATGAATCGTGATGATGCAAATAAAGCTACCAGAAAGGCTGGACTCTAAAAATAAAAAACAGAGAAGAGAAACTTCTAATTTGAACACATAGGATATTCCAAAAATAAATTTCACATTATGGCTGACAAAGAGATTGTCTGAAAATACTGTCTACTTGAAGAAGGGCATTTTAAAATCTTTGTGTGCAGGATGTGTGTGTGTGTGCGTGTGTGTGTGTGTGTGTGTGTGTGTGTGTGTGTGTGTGTGTGTGTCAATGGTTTTAGTCCCTACTGATCCCTATCCAAGTAGAAGTAATTCCTATGTCCACCCCAGTGTGAAAATAGGATATTTGACATCAGATGTGTTTTAAATGATACAAAATAATTCCAGTAGGGAAATACTATATTATGCAAGCTCCCTGATAAATCTGGGACAGCTAGAAGGAATAGTCAGAGCAGCTGCTAGGTGCAAAATGATTTCATTTTCCTAGGCACACATCGTGCCACTGAGATGTGTCCCAGAGTCTCACAGCATCTCCTCTGGTTCTACTCAGTACAACACCTACAGTTATAATGTAGTCCACAAAACTCATTGCCCTCCACTGCTTTTGAATGAAATGCCAGATTTGAGAAGAAATAAAGATTTCTTCAAAAAGTATTAAACCCTTTTGTTTTTTGTTTGGTTGTTTTGTTGGGGTTTTTTGGGTTTTTTTTTAAGAGAGGGAGAAAACTACACCAAGAAAACACTGGCATCCTGGGGCTGACCTTTTAGCCTCAACTTTTCCAATTTTCAGGGCATGTAAGCACTTCAGAAATGTTTTTGCTTTTAATGCTTTTGCACCCACAGCACCCTTGCAGGCAAGGCAAGATTTATTACCTCTTGTTGGAGATGATCTACAAATGGTGACTCCAGAGCATGTTCTTGCTTTGTAAAGAAACCCAAGCTAAATATGAGTTAGCTTAGACACTGGACTCAATATGATCATATTAGCATGAGATTCTGCCTGACTTAATTCCCTTCCTTCTCTGATTTTCCTTACTGCGTTGATTGTCCTAACTATATATAGTTAATTCTCCCTAACTAAAGTGTCCACTGGTGTGCTTCTATTGCTTCAATACATAACCTTCCTTTCAAATGGCTAACTTTAACATTAGAGCTTATTTATATTACATTAACATAACATTAATATCCATCTAAAGCCATGCACACTAATATTGGAAAAGGGTAAGAAATTGAACACAGATTTTCAGAGCTGAGAACTCCTGCCTTTTGCACTCTCTTCTCCAAATCTGTTTGGAAAACAGTATGAACAGTATGTTCCCCTGAGCTGCCTGTATAGCAGAGCTTCTAACACTGTCCTGAGAAGAATGGGTGCAAGTCACCACAACAGACCTCATGACAAGAAAAGAAAATGTCTTCGTTACATCAGAGGGAGCTGGAATAGGCTTGTAGTCTCTTTAGAAGAGAAATCCCACCTGTCTGAAGCACACAGAAGTGTCTGGGTGACTAGTCAACATGCTGTGATACACAGCACACAGCGATCAAGGTCTCCCACCATCTTTTTAATGCAGTCATAAACAAAAGCCACCCACACAGACCACAAGAAGTTAATCTCAGTATTCCTGCTTATTCTGGAAGGATTAGATAGATCACAGATTCTTCTATTTCACATGCTTCTTGGATACACTGTTGAAAAGAAAAGAATACCCAATGAATTGCCACTGGTTTCCCAGAACTAAATTTTTGACAGAAGCAAATGTATAGTTTTCAATCTGAGGAATTAGAAGTGTCTGTAACTTATGAAGCCATCATGATTACTATATTAAATATGTAATTTATACATACCCTATCAAAGCCTGCATTAAGAAGTGGAAGAACAGAAGCTTCTTCTTCGTCAGCAGATCTACAAAACAAAATCACAGACTCATAGGATCATTTAGGTTGGGAAAGGTCCTTAAGATTGAGTCTGTTAACCTAGCACTGCCAATTCCACCATTAAACCATGACCCTGAGCACCGCATCTACATGTCTTTTTAATACCTCCAGGGAAGGTGACTCCACCACTTCCCTGGGCAGCCTGTTCCAGTGCTTGATAACTCTCTCAGTGAAGATATTTTACCTAGGATCTAATTTAAACCTCTCCTGGCACAACTTGAGGCCACTTCTTCTTGTCCTTGGGACAAGAGACCAACATCCACTTTGCTACAACTTCCTTTCAGGTAGTTTTAGAGAGCAGTTAATGTCCCCTCAGAACCTCCTTTTCTTCAGATTAATCCACCCCAGTTCCCAGTTGCTCCTCATCAGATTTGTGCTCCAGGCCCTCCACCAGCTTTGTTTCCTTTCTCTGGCCCCAGTTCAGCACCTCAACGTGTCTCCTGTAGTGAGATGCCCAGAACTGAACACAGGATTTGAGGTGCAGACTCACCAGTGCCCAGTACAGGGGCATGATCACTGCCCTAGCCCTGCTGGCCACACTATTGCTGATACAGGCCAGGATGCTGTTGGTTTTCTTGGTTGGTTGGGCACAAGCTGGCTCATGTTCAGCTCTGTCAATCAGCACCCCCAGGTCCTTTTCCATGAGCAGCTTTCCAGCCACTCTTCCCCAAGCCTGGAGTGTTGCATGGGGTTGTTGTGGCCCAAGTGCAGGACCCGGCACTTTGCCTTGTTGAACCTCATACCATTGGCCACAGCCCCTCGATGCAGCCTGTCCAGAAGAAGGCTCTGCAGAGCCTTCCTATCCTTTAGCTGATCAACACTCCCAGCAAAATCAGTGTAGTCAACAAATTAGGTAACTATTCTACATAACATTCTTATATAAAAAAAATCTTTTACAGAACAGCAATGCTTACGTGCGTGGAACCACAGCAAGTATCGTGGTATGCTCTGATGGTTTTGTGGCACGAATAGATCTAAAGAAACAAATTTCTCAGTTACCCCACATGCTTTCTCAAGGTTACTTTAAGTATCTTCACAGAAAATATAAATGAAAACCAGGACTGAAAGACACCATTGAGGCTAGACAATAGGATATTACACAGCCAAAATCTACTTATCCCAATTTAGCCAATTAATTTCCATTTTGCTATCAGATTCCTCAGATTTTCCTTAGTGCAGTAAAGAGGCAAGAGCTCCAAAACCATAGGGCATGAACAGCAGCTCTTCAAATCCACTCTTATAACCTAGCAAAGGTTTGTCCTGTTTACTCAGCTTATTTGGGGCTGGGTGCCCTGAATGCATGGGTTGAGAAAGCTCAGTCTGAACAATGCCTTTTCAATACCTATTAGCTCATTTAAATAAGAATCTCCACCACCTTCTTCCATATTACCAGTCCTCCTAATACTGCAAAATTTTCTTTAAAGGGTGGAAAGTGCTTTTGGGGCATGCAAGTAAGGAAAGAGGGTATAGCAGATACAGACAATAAACTATCACTTATGAAATGCCAAATAAAATTTTACCACTTTACATATTACTGAGAAACAGAAAAAAAATGACCAACTGTGAGAATAACACACCATTCACCTTTCACTAGCTAAAGATAACCTTTTTCAATCATGTTACACTGTCCTGAATAAACAGTCTTGATTTTTTAGAAGAACTTCTATCAGCACAAGTATTTGAGCTTTAAAATGCTCCCTGTCATACATGTGGGACATTTCAGCTCAGGGTGGACTGAGTAGCACAGAATGGTGTATGGTACAAAAGGTATGCTTCAGCTGACACAGTGTATTTTAGCAAAGAATCACTTAGAATTCTAAGTAAGTGCTTCCAACCTTAGAGCTGCTAACACAGTCATGTGAACCAGAAGAGTGATGGGAACTTTTGTGAAGAGCTGGCAGTACCTGACTCAGTGAACAAACACGCACATTCCTTTGAAGCCCTACAGCTTCAGACTTTGTGGCAGCAGTAACCCAAGAAAGAAGCAGGCACAGAGCAGGGAGTAATTTTACAACAGCTCTCACTTATGCTCTGATAGAAGTCCATGACCTAAAGAGACAGTTCTACAATTCAGCTTTGCCAAAGCGTATTTTTTGCATTGTTCTGCTCTTACAGATGCATACAAATCTCCTGGCCTCAATCCCCAAACTTCCTTTTTACTGTAGGTTTTGGGCTTCTTATTTATTTATATATTTTTTAATGTTCAGCATGTTCTGAAATTCAAGAGAAGCAAAAGAGAGTAAGATCCTTTAGGTTACCTGCAGATATCTTCTGCATCAAAATATCTGGAGTTCCTGTGATCTATAACAATTATTTCCTGGTGCTTATCAAGAAAACATTCAAGTGCTGACTCTGGAGTACGTGCAATATTGCACCTGTATCCAGCTCTGTCACAAGCCCACCAGAAACCATCACTCTGGCTGTCTTCTTTTGCAAAGATCAGCAAAACCTGCAAAGCATGCAAAACAGCAGCATCACATTATGCATACAAAATAGTTTTCTGCATGGTACAAATCCTAACAAACTTCTGCTATACGAAAGACCGAGTCTACTTTGAAAGTGGAAAGCCTGATCTATAGACTGTAAAACAGCTGATGCAGTAGCACAACTTTCTTAATAGATAGACTATCAATAGATAATCAACAGTTAATTGCATAGGACTGATATTTAGAACAAAACTGGCTCCCAGATGATGAGTCTCTTCTATCTGACATTCAAAGTCAATCAGCAGCCACCCAGAGCAGGTAGGTATGTGTTCCAACACCATTGCCACTGTCATCAGGCCATCCCAGCTACACATACTTTTAATTGTAATGACATGTCTGAAATGTAACTACCTTAATTATCCCTCTTCAGGGACAATTAACATAACACAGTTTTAGTCACTATTTCTTCTTTGATGTACAACAAAATGGAGTTAACCCATGTTCTTTCAAAACTGAAAAGAAAAACAGACAAGTAGGAATGGACAGGGCGGAGCAGGGGAAAAAAGTCCTTTCAAACATAACGATTTTTACCCAATAAATTATCTCTAATTACGTAAATATATGAGGTAGTTCCAACAACCTCAACTGAATACTTAAGGAACTGCTCACACAAGATCAATTCGGATGTATGCAAAGCTGCTGTTCAAAAAATCAAATTGATGCTGTAGGAGGTCTGTTTGCTAACTGACATACGGAATAACAGAATACAGGTTGAAAACAGCTTCAGTTGTGTGCTGCTTGTGTGAAAGAAAGAGTGTTTTTAAGAGGGAACAGATTTTTCATCCTTGCCCTATGATACATGTGTTATCAGCATTTGAATTATATAGCTAGGAACACAAGTCACATAGACAACCTCTTCACAATTTGCCTATATTTGCCATAGCAACTGGTCACTAACTGGGCCGCCCTGTGTGACAGATGAAATAAAAATTCAATTTAGTGCAAATATGCTGCGAAAAAGAAGGCCTCAAAACTGCACAGAAAGGCAATGGGCAGAGAATAATCTACATATGAAACAATATCCTGTTCATTTCACAGATAAAAGTAATCCCCTGACTTCCCTGAAAAACAAACAACTGTCTGAGCAAAATATGTAAGATTTTGCCCCAAATGCCCATAGGAAATATCAATAACCTTCCATCTGTGCTTCTCTATGAAGCTGTGGTGTCACCACATGAAGTTCAACACCATCAGTCTAGAAGCCAGAAAAGGTGGCCACAATTTTTCTTGTATCTTGAGCTGTCTGGATTGCTAACTTCTAACCAATAAACAAATCAATTAATGTTACTTCGGTGGGATAACCAGTCAAGGTTTCATTGAGCAGGGAAAGAAAATAATATGCTTGGAATTCTCATAAGTATTAAGAAATAAGAAGTTTCAATTTACTAGAGACAGTATTTTTAATTACAGTTCAAGTAATTTAAAAAAAAAAAAAAAAGAAGTAAGTAATTACAGTTAAAGTAAGCAGATTTGGGTTACTGACACTCAACATCCAAGGCAACTGCTGTCACGCTACCTAATCCCTGATTTTTTTTCCAGCCATGAAAGTGCTGGAAAGGAGTAACATGGTTGAGCTGCAGACTTTGTCCGCCAGTATTCAGGAAAGTCCTTACTTTCTCCTGTTTGGTTATAACTGCCATTAGTTTTATTTTGCTCCTATTTTGAATAGTACAATATAGCTCAGAAAACTGATTTTTTAGGGCACATATTTTGATATCTTCCTTTTCTATTTCCAAACTGGGAATGTTAAAACGACTGCAAAATGTGATCATTCACCAGCTGTAAAATAATGGAGTTTAATTAAACCACCTAATCTTCCACTGGTAGCTAACTATCAGTGTGTGAATCCTTCCGAGAATATTAACTTTTGAAGGTTTTTTAAAGTATTACTCCCATGTTTTCTCATTAACATTTGTATGCAGCTTACTAGAAGTATATTGCAGGACAAGGAGAGGTGCCATGCTTGACCTCGTCCTCACCAACAGGGAAGGGCTGGTTGGGAATGTAATGCTCCAGGGCAGCCTTGATTGCAGCGATCATGAGATGGTTGAGTTTGAGATCCTCAGGACAGTGAGAAGAGCGTGCAGCAAGCTCACTGCCCTGGACTTCAAGAGAGCAGACTTTGGCCTCTTCAGGAACCTGCTCAGTAAGGTTCCATGGGATATAGCCCTAGAGGGCAGGGGGGCCCAAGACTGTTGGTTGATATTCAAGGATCACCTGCTGCAAGCTCAGGAGCGGTGCATCCCAACTAGAAGGAAGTTCAGCAGGAGGGCCAGGAGACCTCCTTGGATGGATAAGGAGCTGCTGAGCAAAATTCGAAAGAAAAAAGAGGCTTATAAAAGGTGGAAACAAGGTCAGGCGGCCTGGGGAGAATACAGGGATGTTGTCCGGGAAGCTAGGGACCAGGTTAGGAAAGCTAAGGCCCACTTAGAATTAAACTTGGCTAGGGATGTTAAGGATAACAGGAAGGGATTTTATAGGTACATTGCCGATAAGAGACAGGTTAGGGACACCGTGGGCCCTCTCCAGAAGCTATCGGGAGAACTGGCTACCCTGGATTTGGAGAAGGCTGAGGTTCTTAATGACTTCTTTGCCTCAGTCTTTACGGGCAAATGCTCTGTCCACACAACCCAAGTCTTGGAAGGCAGACGCGGGGACGGTGAGGGTGGGGACCCTGGGCCCACTGTGGGGGAGGATCTTGTTCGGGACCACCTTAGGAACCTGAATGTATACAAGTCCATGGGACCGGATGAAATCCATCCAAGGGTCCTGAAGGAGCTGGCAAATGAAGTTGCTAAGCCACTGTCCATCATATTTGAAAAATCATGGCAGTCAGGTGAAGTTCCCGATGACTGGAAAAAGGGAAATATAACCCCCATTTTTAAGAAGGGGAAAATGGATGACCCGGGGAATTACAGACCAGTCAGTCTCACCTCTGTGCCTGGCAAAATCTTGGAGCGGATTATCCTGGAAGGCATGCTAAGGCACATGAAAACCAACAAGGTGCTTGGTGACAGCCAGCATGGCTTCACTAAGGGCAAATCCTGCCTGACCAATCTGGTGACCTTCTATGAAGGGGCCACGGAACTGATGGACAGGGGCAGAGCAGTTGATGTCATCTACCTGGACTTGTGTAAAGCCTTTGACACTGTCTCCCATGACATCCTTCTCTCTAAGTTGGAGAGACATCAATTTGATAGGTGGACCACTCGGTGGATAAAGAACTGGCTGGATGGCCGCACGCAAAGAGTAGTGCTCAGTGGCTCAGTGTCCAGCTGGAGACCAGTAACGAGTGGTGTCCCTCAGGGATCGGTGTTGGGACCGGTCTTGTTCAACATCTTTGTGGGTGACATGGACAGTGGGATTGAGTGCGCCCTCAGCAAGTTTGTTGATGACACCAAGCTGTGTGGTTCGGTTGATACATTGGAGGGAAGGAATGCCATCCAGAGGGACCTTGACACGCTTGTGAGGTGGGCTGATGCCAACCTGATGAAGTTCAACCATGCTAAATGCAAAGTCCTACACCTGGGTCGGAGCAATGCCAGGCACAGCTACAGGTTGGGCGGGGAGGAGATTGAGAGCAGCCCTGTGGAGAAGGACTTGGGGGTGTGGGTTGATGAAAAAATGAACATGAGCCGGCAGTGTGCGCTTGCAGCCCAGAAAGCCAACCGTATTCTGGGCTGCATCAAAAGGAGTGTGATCAGCAGGTCGAAGGAGGTGATCCTGCCCCTCTACTCTGCTCTCGTGAGACCTCACTTGGAGTATTGCGTGCAGTTCTGGTGTCCTCAACATAAAAAGGACATGGAAGTGTTAGAACAAGTGCAGAGGAGGGCCACAAAAATGATCAGGGGACTGGAGCACCTCTCGTATGAAGATAGGATGAGAAAGTTGGGGCTGTTCAGCCTGGAGAAGAGAAGGCTGCGTGGAGACCTCATAGCAGCCTTCCAATACCTGAAGGGGGCCTATAGGGATGCTGGGGAGGGACTCTTCATTAGGGACTGTGGTGAGAGGACAAGGGGTAATGGGTTTAAACTTAAACAGGGGAGGTTTAGATTGGATCTGAGGAAGAAATTCTTTACTGTGAGGGTGGTGAGGCACTGGAATGGGTTGCCCAGGGAGGTTGTGAATGCTTCATCCCTGGCGGCGTTCAAGGTGGGGTTGGACATAGCCTTGGATGGCATGGTTTAGTGGGAGGTGTCCCTGCCCATGGCGGGGGGGTTGGAACTCGATGATCTTGAGGTCCTTTCCAGCCCTTACTATTCTGTGATTCTGTGATTCTGTGATATGTTCTCAAAGTCAGGATAAAAATACAATACATATAAACAAAACTACAAGGAAAAGCTTGAATTCAATCTGTGTTTCTTGTCAAAACCCCCCATGTAGCTTTTTTTTGTGTGTGGGTGTGTGTGATTTGTCAGTAAACTGTAAAACTGTAAAAAGATCATTCTACTCAGTGCTGCCCTTGTTTAGGAGCTCTGTGACCTTCTCCCACAGAGAGCTTTACATTTGTTTGTGATTTACTGGAATTTTCACCATATTTCTAAGTATTCGCTTTGCCCAAGTATTGCATGTTTTGTTCCCAGTTTATCACACAAATACAGAAAACGGACAGAGATTTGCTTTAGAGTTCAAGATAAAACAAGAGACACCAGCTGAGTACAGCCACATAGGGTACTACAACAAAACTGAGAAAATTACAAACAGCAACTTCAGAAGTGAAAATAAAGTTAATTAATTATTTTTATGTTATTGTATCCCAGCAAGGGAGTTTTTAGGTGGAAAACACATAGTAGCTCTGAATTAAGTTAGGGAAGAGCTCTTGTTACATTGAAAATAGGCATGGGAAGACAGTAAAATGCTCTGCATCATTATGCTTCCTTTGTAGCTCAACAGGGAAGATGACCATCATCAGAACAGAACTGGAGTTTGATGTCAATGCTGTGAAAGAGATGATGGCAAATGAACGTCCTAAGACGTCAGAAAATGGGTGGGAAAGGGAGGAACATCCAAGCCTTGGTAAATAATAAGGGTAAGACAGGGTTTTTCATGTGACTAAACTTTTATGAAAACCACCTTTCTGCTATGTCTGCTGGAGACAGTGCATTTATATATACTTTTACCATGGTAATTTCTAAGGTCTGAGAACCCAACTTTGCCTATTTGCAAGTCTTGGTACAAAGTCAGGGCAAACGTGCAAGCAGCATGTGAGAAGGGTGTTTGGAGTGTCAGAGCGGGTAGGTTTGCTTTGGACTTTTCTCCTTTCCCTTTAAGGCAAGCAGCACCTGGGTCAAAATCTAGTACAAACCAAACCAGATTTGTCCTTCAACATAGATGGACATGAAGTCCTGTGAGGAATCTATTAAAAGGTTTATGGCAGGTCACAGTCACAAGTAAGGTCAACTCTCAAGACAAAAAATACGGGCCATTTTGAGGTTGGCACAGGTGTCCTGTACCAGTACAAAACATCCACCAGAATAAAAATAACCGCTAAGAAAAACTCTGGTGGCAAGTGTTGTAACAAAATAAATGGACTTATCAGACAATTGTGAACATGATTAAGCATCTGCAAATAGACATTTAGAATATGATATTCAGTAGCTGTTTGTATTGCACAGAGAAACACATAATACCATTGTCTAGATGGAATAAAAGATTAATACACATTTTTCAAACGCATAGATGTGTGCGATACTTGCCAAATTAGCTGAGTAATGTGGCTTATTCCACAAAGGAGGTGAGTTTACATAAAGTGTTTTCCCTTTACCGTAAATAAGTTAGCATATGGCAATGTCTTTGAGGAAAACTCATCAGACCTCATTCAGGTCTGCTCTCTGCTTTACTTAAGGACTTCTATGGCAGCACCGTAGATTCTCACTTGTGAACTCTAGGGACAAAGTAACGTCCACACCTGACAAGATACCAAGAAAAATGCCAAACACTTAGGAAGAACAAAAACCCATTTTCCTTTCTTATATGGAAAATCTTCACTTCTAACAGCTAAGACTGGTACTGTGATACTTCGGCAAATCCAGCTTCTACAAAGTAAAATATTGACATAAGCAGTGAGTGTATCTGTTTGTTAAACATCTGCTTGACATTCTTTCTAAAGATGATCACAGACTAAAGAATATTTTTCTGTGAACAGTTCCACACTTCTATGTTGAAATTCCTTGCAAAACCAAAGACTGGTCTACTGCTGAAGCCACTGTTCCACAGTTATCTTGTAATATAAACAGTTTCATCAGATCAAGTCAATTCATTAAGACCGAATGCTTAATACAGAAATAAAAATGCAAAGCTTTATGATGCATATACACATGATTTATTTCCTTGCAAACAGCATTTCTTCCACTTGTAGGTTTTTCCTCTCATAGCCAGATGAGAGAGAGATGAGAAAGAAGCCAACCCAAAAAATGAAAAGCTGACTGGTGACTAGATGTCCCCGTGACCCAAAAAGTAAATTTAAATGAATGATGTGTCACTAGAGCAACGTTAAAGACTAAGATTATTTAATTTCCTGACATCTGAGAGCTCTAACACCCACTATAAGCTAAATTAAAAAGAAAAAATCCAAACACTTGGCATCTGTTTACTGGTACAGGAACAAAATGTACAGAAGCAAGTGAGGGCGAAAGCTGTGCTCCTCCAGCTGAAGTTCAACCTGCATTGCTGGAGATGGTGAGATTTCTTGGATTGGTGACCTGTAGAAGCAGTTCTCTGTTTTGTTGTGCAAAAACCAGCTAAACTCAAAGAGTACTTAAATTTTATAATGGAGCTCTCTGCTTTTGTGTATCAGAACAGAACAGATTTTAGACACAGAGAGGCAGCTCTTTCCTCTGGTAACACACATACACACACACTCCTATTGACAGGACTTATAAAAGGAATGATTTCATGTTAATGGAAATCTAAGCACCTTGTTTACCAAGTTAATTTACTTGTACATCTCTTCTGAGGCAATCAGATAAACCAAAACACCAATTACCCATCTCAGAGTCCTTGAACAAGTAAAATGAAAACATTATGCTTAACTACAGGGGTTGAACCTTCATTTCTTCATCCATTAACACTGAATTGATTGTATCAAGAAATGGCAAGAGCATCTTACCTGAATTGGATCTTGTGTCAGTCTCATGGGCCCAATTTGTACTTCTGTCGCTGAACCCTGCTAAAGAAAAGTAATGTGGATGTTTTTTCCCACTCTGGTTCTTAACAAGATGGCATTTTACATGCAAGAATGAAAGATCAAACAGAACCATGAAAGACTCTCAAAGGCAGGCAGATATATGACTAGAAGCATTAATACAGTTGCTTTGAAGTGTATCTTTCATGAGCATCTTTTCCCAAACTCCCAGTTTTGTTTTATTTACCTTTAAGTTAAAAATTGTAAGGTTTTAAACAAGGAAACAAGAAAAAACACTTCCTTTCCCCTCTTGCCCCAACAAAGTACCTTGGTTACACACAAGGACTTGTATTTTGCGTATGACTACAGAAAACTCTTTTTTTCCTGGACAAAATTTGCTTACTCATTTGAATGTGATACAGAACTTGCACTAAAGGTCTTGTGACATACATTGAATAGTACCTTAATCGGTTTGGTTAGGAAAAAAGTTACTTCTTTAGACAAGAGAACTTGTTTGGATTGCAGATTTAAAACTGTTTTTCAGAACCACAGCCTTCATTTTGCAGGAAAAAACACTGCTACCATGTGAACCATGGCATTTTCAGAAGATATAAGAGCATATCATAATTTAAAGCAACTGTAAAAGAGCCAACACATATTGGCTGTGGCTGCTTTGGTTGCCAATATTTCCTAGGAGTTGAATTACCTCAATACTTTTTGTGCCTTGATACATTTCAATACACTTCTCCTGTACACCACTGATTTGTTTCACTTCAGACCATTAGCCACAGAAGGTTGTTAAGCAACTGAACAATACCTGTGTCCACCCACAGATGCATGTACTTAAGGAAAAGAGTCTTTGACGCCTTAAAATATTGTTCCCCTCTTGTGTATGGAGGATTATTTCCAAGTTCACCATCTCCAAAAGGGCAGATTCTCTGCGTTTCTGGTATCAGTTACCCCAGGTGTGGGCAAGTTAAAGCAGTTGTTCTCAAGGTGTGTAGTTTGAATGAAGCCCTAACTGTAGGCAGATTCCCAGGCTTGCTCCCTGGCACACAAGAATCCTGAAGGCTAATTTGTGCAGCATTTTGCTTTGCGGTTATTGTTAGTTTGAGCCTTCTGTCTAGGTATTACCCTGTTCTTAATTTCAGGATTTTTCAAAGGAATGCATATGAACATTCAAAATGGATGAAGTTACCAGTATTCAACTTTTTCCCTTAGAGAATACAATACAGTGTTAAGCATTAACAGCCTTGACTGCACATGAGACAGTGGTATTATGTATGGCTACAACTGACATGCTGGACTTTCATGCACCACTGAGCATCCATTCTTCCCAGCCCAACAACATACGTCAGAAGGTGGTAACTGGCAGGACTCCTAAAGATTAAACCACAAAGCTGCGACTGTTTTCCAAAGCAAAACCTGCCCCCAATAGAAGTGTAGTTAACCTCTCCTGTTCTCATACAATAGCTTAACTTCCCACTTGAGCTCCTGCCATAGTAGAATGTAACTTAATGCCAGAAAGTGTATCAGAATAGAAATGAAAGTTAGTACCCACCACTAACCATGAGTTATGAGTAAGGTTTGAGAAACAGTTCTTTGAAAGCTCCCGAGTGCTCTTCCCATTCACCAAAAAACAGCACATTCACCCTCCAATGGTGGAGGAAACTCTTAAATACACCTTTTACTATTGCTCATTTTGATTTAAAAAAAAAAAAAAAAAGAAAAAGGAAAAGTTTTAAGGTAGACTCATTAGATGAATCTGTAACAATACACAACAGGCTTGGATCAGTGCTACTGAAAAACCTTCTTTTCTTACAAGCTCTGATTGTCCCAGAATGTACTGATCAAGAGCTCGGAATCTTTCACAAAAGACAGCTGGGACACAGATATTTATTTTATTATCCATTTATTAATGGGATACTGACATAGAATCATAAAATCATAGAATAGTTAGGGTTGGAAAGGACCTTAAGATCATCTAGTTCCAACCCCCCCACCATGGGCAGGGACACCTCCCACTAAACCATGTCGCCTAAGGCTCTGGCCAACCTGGCCTCGAGCACAACCGAATAGATCGAAGCAGGGAAGTCTATAAATTCTTCTACAGAGATTCCTTTATAGGGTAGCCACTTGTCTTAGCCTGGCTGTTTTAAAATAACAACAAGAATAAATCCACACCACTGGGACTCGAGGTTTCTCTTCCTGCTGCTTCTGTGTCAGCGTCATGGATAGAAAATACCTGAATATAAGAACCTAAAAATCAAGGTTTCTTTCTCTTCCTCCCTCCTAGTTTCAGGGTGTTCCTGACTTTGCTAACGGTACAAAAGCTTCATGAGATTAAAATATCTGAGAGCCCCAGTGTAGGTGAACTTGTCCCTATACTGCTCTGCACAGACACAATAGGGCCAGAACCACACATGGATGAAGAAAAGGTGTTGCTGTATCTGAAAGATTGCCATAACCTTTAAGTCGCTAACTTGCTCAACTTTGTTGCTTATACAATGCATGGAAACAAATGGTAATGAACCTCAGCATAGGAAGGATTAATAAACTTCATTAGATACAGCAAAAAAGTATGTCCGAAATCCTCCTTCCTGGACTTGGAGTTCTGAGTTTTACTTTACAAGCTAGATCAAACCCTTGGATTTATATGCCCAAATTGCTCGGGGAACAAGTGACTGTCTCACTTTTCTCTTTCAAAACATAGCTAGAGAATACAGCAAGAATGAGGGCCTGGCCTCCACAAATGCCCTACACGTCTCTCTTTGGCCTGAAAGAATTAATTCCACATCTTCCAACCTCCAGAAGAGTCTGATTGCGTGGACGCTGTATATTAGTGATACCATGACCATACCTCTGCTCATTTCCTGACTTAAGTCAATATCTCATTGCTGATGATTTCCAATTTAAATAAATCTCTCATTAAATGATTGACTGTCAGGAAGGGCTGATAGTAGATCTGGAACCTAAATCAATTAGAACAGTAGCTCATGGCAAACTTTTCTGGTAAAACGGTGGATACAAGCCTGGTTCCAAAGAGGTCAGTGACAAAATCCCTGATTTTAGTGAGCATATTTAGAAGCAAAGAAATCATACATAAACTGACAATGAGCAAACAACAAAAGCTTAAAAACAGTGAAGAAATTTTTGTTTTAACATTTTAAACCAAATTCTTTCCAATATCATTCTAACCTCCAAGGCAATCTCATTAGGAATCAGCTATTAATCAAGTAATTAAAGTCAATGGTACTTTTTCAACCTGCATGTTTTTATGTAAATCAGAGACCGTCAATTGCCTTACTATCATAGCAACTCCATTACGCAAAACCTACTCACCACTTCATTAAATTTCTGCCCTTTTAAATCACCAACACAAAAATGTTCACCCCCCCATATGGCCGCAGATTTACAGCCCCTGCAGTTTATGAGTCATCAATAGTTAGTAACACAACCACTGTAAAAACAATTACTAATTAGTACAGCAAAATCTCCCTGAATGATTCTTGATTGCTCCAGAGCAACAACAGCAACTAAAACCGACCAACCAGTGAAGCAAAGGGGCTGGTGAATTCAGCCTCCTGGAAAGGCTCAGGATGGGTGTGCCTGTTGAGAAGCATCACATAGATGCCAAGGATGTTACAGACACCCTTTTGCCTGGAAAGCCCCTTTGCCCTGCCCCCTATATCTTCTTTCCTCTTCAGTCACTCCCACAGTGATGCATCCCTTCCCTCACTTTTGCAGCATGTTTTCACACATCTGTCCCTTTGGTTTTGTAAGCAGGTAACATGACTCTTTTTAAGACCCAGCTCTCCCCATCTTTGCTAGGGCTCATTTGCAATTCTCTCCAGCTCAGCTTCCCTATCCACATAGCTAGTGGGGATTGACACCTCTGCCCATCCTTTGGCTATTACCAGTTACATATTCAATTATACCACTGTTTTCAGCCACAAATCCCTTCCCCCCCCCCCCCCCCAGGCCAATCTTCAATCCTGAAAAGGATTACAACTGTGTGTGACTTTAACCCTGCTTGAATTCCCTTACAGGACAAAGGGCCCATATCTTGTTCTTCAACATCCCTGGCTTGGAGCTGGTGTCCTGCTCCTGTTCCTGCTACAACACCTCTGACCAGCGTGTCCAGCTCTTCTTCCACTGTTTAGCAACATTCTGCCACTGTCTTTTTCTCCTTCTTTGCTTGTCTTTCTTAGAAGAACTACATCCCAATCTTTCTCCTCTTCTTTTACTTTATTATCACTTCTGCTCTATTCAACTCCCACCCACTGGCATTTTTCTATAGTTTGACACCTCACTACTCTTTCTATCTTTGGAGTCTTCCTGTTTCTTTGCAAGCTCCAGCTGTTTCAGGGGCTATCACTTGACCTATCTAGCAATTAATGCGTATCAAAGAAGGGGCAGATTTACAGGGGAATCATAGAATCATAGAATAGTTAGGGTTGGAAAGGACCTTAAGATCATCTAGTTCCAACCCCCCTGCCATGGGCAGGGACACTTCACATTAAACCATGCCATCCAAAGGTATGTCCAACCCCCCCTTGAACGCTGCCAGCGATGAAGCATTCACAACTTCCCTGGGCAGCCCATTCCAGTGCCTCACCACCCTTACAGTAAAGAATTTCTTGTCCTCTCACCACAGACCCTAATGAAGAGTCCTTCCCCAGCATCCCTATAGGCCCCCTTCAGGTATTGGAAGGCTGCTATGAGGTCCCCACCCAGCCTTCTCTTCTCCAGGCTGAACAGCCCCAATTTTCTCAGCCTGTCTTCATACAGGAGGTGCTCCAGTCCCCTCATCATCCTCATGTCCCTCCTCTGGACTTGTTCCAGCAGTTCCTTTTCCTTTTTATGTTGAGGACACCAGAACTGCACACAATACTCCAAATGAGGTCTCACGAGAGCAGAGTAGAGGGGCAGGATCACCTCCCTCGACCTGCTGGTCATGCTCCTTTTGCTGAAGCCCAGGATACGGTTGGCTTTCTGGGCTGCAAGTGCACACTGCCGGCTCATGTTCATTTTCTCATCGACCAACACCCCCAAGTCCTTCTCCACAGGGCTGCTCTGAATCTCTTCCCTGCCCAACCTGTAGCTGTGCCTGGGATTGCTTCGACCCAGGTGTAGGACCTTGCACTTGATTTAAGAATTCACAAAGATGAATTCAGTCAGGTGTTACCTCTGACTGAAGAAGCCTCTAAACAGCAAGCTGGCAAAGGCTGTGAGAATAAACAGGATAGATCACTACACACTCTTGCTGGAGTCTTGGTCCTGAGCTAGATGGCTTTTGGCCTAACTTCCATGGCATTTCCAGACACTGTCTTTCCCCAGTTCATTCCTTTGAGAAGCTGCCTCTGTTCTTCCTCTCCACTCACCAGTACAGCTACTCCCCCAGCTCTCTTTGGTGGAGCACCACTCTTTGCCACCTCTGCTGTAAAGTTCTGATGGGTTTTTGTAGGTTTTCTTGGCAGTGTTTTCTCCTCCGCACTGCCCTCTCCTTTCTGCAGCTTCCGCTTACTTGTCTCCCACCTTCCCCGGCTGCTCATACCCGGCACTTCGCTGGCTCCCGCTAGAGGGCCGCCAACTCACTCTGCTCCACAAGCTGCTCCCCATATGCCAGCCGGTTGCCACTCTTCCAAGGAGTCCAGAGGAGCACTAAACGGTTGGATAGCTCAACTCTAAGGTTAATGTAAGGTCATGCTGTTTAATTAATTGAAAATAATGATCAAATGCACATACCATTTAGAAGAAATAAGGCTTCATCTTTGTTGACTTAGCAACTGCAAACTCTGCAAGCATCCATAACAGAAGCCTGACACATCAGATACATAGGAACTGGTAAAAAGTGTGCATTTTGAAGAGATAGATTTTCACAACATATGTTACAACACACACTGAGCCAGATAGCATGAAAACACTATATAAACAGACAACAAACTGGACTCAAACATACAAAGACACGTAGGTTTGGCAGGCTTTCCTGTACTTTTATGAACCTAGCTCAAGGGCAGAGTTCACAAACCAGCAACTGGTTCTTTTGCTTTCCAAAATGAAGCAGAATTGGGATGAGGCCCTCTCAATGCCTCCAGTTAAACCTATATGTCACTGCACACAAAGGAACTGAAAATTTGTGAGGGAGAGGAAGAAAGTCAAGGGCCTTCCCTTCCATGACCACCCTCACCTCTGGGTGATGAAATGAGTCTCCTGTTGCATACTGACTCCTTCACAAATGAGGGAGACCTGTGCCAGAAAAGGAGCATTAAGCACTGTCTAAATTCCTTTCCCACCTCCCCCTTCCCAGTTAACAATGCCTTACCCTAGTGTGAGAGCACTCACCAGGGAGAGAAGCATTTGAAACCAAACTTGGCTGGGCATAGGCTATCATATACCAGGTGACCCAGCCAACTATTGCCCCTGCATTTCCTATGAACTCTGAGAATACCAGCCTGACTAGATCTTTCAGGGGACCTGCTACAGAAATGTCCCTGGCTGAGAACTCCACATATCGTTCAGTGTGCCGTGTATGCCAAGACTGTGTATCTCAGTAGAACTAAGATTGGCAGCAGTTCTCATAAAAACAGAAGACCAAGAACCAAATCGCTAAAACTGAGTTTCTGTGAATTACACAGTTGGTAGCATGTCGGATGCTTAAGCTGTTTTTTTGACTTTGGTTTTCAGAGTCTGCTCCTACAACTGCTTCTGTGCAAAGCTGCAAAGATCTGTATGATCAGAGTCAGCTTCAGGAACAGATGTTAAGATTCCTATATTTCTTCCTTCATCCTCATTCCACTCTATATGGTTTCCTGACTTGTGTTTCAAATAAGAAATTAGAAAAGTAAGTATTTGAAAAGTATTTCTTTGATTCTCACTCCTTCCGCCCTCCCACCCCACAACATAACTAATCTCTTTTTAAGCAATTATGGATAGTAGTGATCTTGCTGCTTCAATCTAAAATAAGTAGTAAAGGAAGAAAAGCAAACCAGTTGGATTCAGGTAAACCTCTGAAAGACATTGGGAAGAGAAAGGGGAACAAAGGACAGATAGTACAAACAGGTCACAAAAACTGGATCACCCTGAGAGAAAAAGAATTGAGAAAGAAAAATGTACCAGTGTCAAGTTGCTAGCAATTTTAGGTAATCTCTTGAACAAGAAAGCTGACTTGTCAAACAATTCTGTGAGCTCTAATGTAACAGATGTGTACCTGGTATAAAATGGTAACTGAAGAAAGAATATTATCTTAGGACTTTCTGCGTTCTGTTCACATCTTGGTATCAGCTTCCTTATGAATCATAGAATCATAGAATAGTTAGGGTTGGAAAGGACCTTAAGACCATCTAGTTCCAACCC